>OX596208.1:202948-249433 GCA_951394215.1 Glyphodes perspectalis | reverse complement strand
AAAACCAAAGCGGCTACAACATGGCTCCACCGTCTGCTGAAGCCTCTAAAAAATGCGGTGGCTTAGATTGAGATGTATTTCTTTGTTTCAGGTACAAAACCACACATCTGCAGGACTGCATAACTTTAGTACCTACCTAGGGCTAGAACACGTAATTTTGTCCATTTTCCTAAGGAATTTCTGTAAGTAGCAAGTCTTTTTCTAATACACATATGATGTGTTGTTTCATTAATTTTACAGTAGATAAAATAAAGGGTAGGTGTCTTTCGCTTGATCATTATAATAACGAAAACCAAATATATGAATATGTATATATAGGAACATGTTTTGTTTACTCAACAAAAACAATATCATTACACAATCCTAGCCAACGCGGACTATATGGACACCCCAGCATTAGTACCTCGCGACGCGACCCGCGCATTATCGATAGCCCATCGTCTAGTAATAATAAGGAGCCAGATTGGACCGCTTTAAATAATATCGGTAACGATACACGTACACCCGCCCCAACATGCAAACAAACATGACCGCTATCCCCGGGGCGTAAGAGTCGAGTGTTCAAAAGGAAATGGCACTTGTGTGGGCGTCTGTACCGGTCGGCGAACTGCGCCAAACTCGCCATTAAGCCCTATGCAATTTTAAAACAGATTAACGATATTGTTCCTTGAACGCTCAATGCTAATCGCATTCTCTATAGATGCACTGGTTGTCTGGTTGGTATATTGTACGGCTTCTAAGGTGAGGTCTCGGACCAAATGCAGAAATGTCCATCAGTACTCTATATTATTATAAGAAATATTCTGCCTTTTAACAAAATGTTCAAAGCATCAGGCTTTGAACATTTTGTTCAAAGCCTATTTATATTATAAATATATAAATATAAAATCTATTTATATTCTATTGTAATTTCTAATCATTAAAAAGGCTTTATGCTTTCGCAATCTGTTCTATGAAAATAGTAGAAAAAGAATCTGACTATAATCGTTTTTTACGTTAAATGATAACATGGTTCAGCATATTATATCATCTTAGGGTTAATGCTACACAATTTAAATTTAATTTTAAAATATCAATTCCGTAAAAGAAAATATCATAGTATGTTGTAAAAACTTATTGATTGAGATTTTTAATCATACAAAAACTGCGTAATATTTAGTCAGTTGACTAGACAAACTAGTGACGTCATAAACCGACAAGCCCATATGAAGAAGTCTATGCAGTGATTGCGTTTTGACAGCTTTTAGAAAGTTACCTATCTTAATTGACTTGCCAGTCAACATCACTCTTCATTCATCATACTCATTTGCTCTACATATAAAATATGACCATACAAAAATGTGCTCTCTTAAGATGTGGCAAATATATGCAGATACAATGGCTGAGAACAAAGACTTAGAACGATCATGATGCCAAACCTAATTCATGCCAATCATCATTCAACTCGACGATCACAGACTGATGTTTACTCAATAAAATATGATATTTGTCATAAGCGGCGCTCCCAGGCGCCCCATTACGTCACCCACCATGGTGGCGCTTTCCCACCACTCTGGGCCCTTTCCCAGGGTAATGGCTCTATCGAGAGACAGCTACTTTACAGATTACTGTAACGGCGGATCAGCAGAGAGCGTCGTTCCGTCACAAGCAAACGGACGACAGTACGGAATCTTCTCATCTTTACCACTTTGTAACACGGTTAAAGCAATGGATCGTAAGTGAAGTATTGAATACTGTGTTTTATAGAATATCCCTTTATTAATAAGTCTTGGGTGTAGTCATGTATATTGTTGATCTATACAGACTATTATTTATCCTGAATTTTTTTACAGAGTTTTCAAAGAAAGCCTTTGTCATGGTTTTCAAACAAAAAATATTGTTAGCTGCATAGCCATTATTTTAACCTATATAACTAACAACAAAATCATTCCTGCACCTGTCAATTAGTGATCAACGAACCAATCAAGGGCTGCACTGTGTCGCTGCGCGCTGTGCCCGGGCGGCGTCGCGCCGCACTCTCACGGCGGCGCCCGCGGCGACCCGCGACCGCCAATTGATAGCCGGCCAATTATACAATTGTCTTACGCACAAAGTGCTGCGCCGGCCTGGGAGCCTAATTGTGGCCTCGCAGCGTTTTTGTCGTCCTCGCTGCCCACTTTACGCCTCAACAATTTAATTACAAATTGCTGTTTGCCCCCACAGATGGTATTGATGATTTTAACACTACACTCGCATATCGTGGGGCGTTTATTACAGGATAAACTTTGTTAGAATATGACGAGAAAATGCTTTTATTTACTAAATGCAGTATTTTATAGCAAATGCCACTCTGTGAGTGACAGCTACTGTTATTAGAGTACACCTTTTATCCTAGTAAAAGCGTGACGTATCCTAGAAGAGAGGTGAAAATTAGTAGAAAAATGAATGAGGTATCAAAAAAAGTTGATATAATCAACTCAACACAACAACGCTTCTTTCTACTTGCCTTTTGTATTGTAAAAACAGAACAGATATTCCCATGCCGCTTCAAACAAACAAGCATAACATCCCCTAAGGGGTAGGCAGAGTCAAAGGGCAGCAGGCCCCATTAACCACACTCAGCCAAAAACAAGACTGGGCTGGGTTAGATGGCAAATTGTGAAAAGTAGTGACATGTGCGGCTTCCATGCGGCTAACATGTATAAATTGATATCCGTCGCTTTTCTCCGTTCGGATCACAATTTCCACTTTCTACTAACGCATAAAGTAGATACTTCTAAACACTTATTAGCTCCTAATCTCGATGCACCATGAAAAAGCTAGAAAACAACTTTTTCCTTTCGACAATTATGTTATAAATTCACCAGTGCACCGACGAGCGTCACGTGCTACACGGCTGATCGGGCTAGCAATCTAAACAGCTATTTTTACCTGCGGCTCAAAAACGGCTTGCATTATACATGGCGTTTTTATCTGGGCCGTAATCAGGCTGCCCGTCTCAATGAGCAACGTTGACCTTCTTTGGGTACCGTTTTATGAAGACAATCATTAAAATACTGATCAGTGTGCATGCATTGTAATATGTTTAATGTCGACTCGACACCAAGCAATGAGTCTATTGTCTATCGTCCAATGTTCTTTGGACATGTCGTACGAAAACATATCAACAGTTCGCAGCTTTCGATCAACACATTATATACAATATTATTTATAGGTTCTTATAGTAGATATGCAGATAGCGGTACACGAGTACCAAGGTATATTTACTACAAGAATAATATTAATGTAGGCAGAAATTAAAGCATGGACCAAAGCAATACCAATATGGATAAAAGCAATGCATTGGACCAATCAGGTTACAACTTCACTCAATATTCCACTTCAGAACAGTACTGTGAAGCAGATGAGACGACCACGAACCACCCTTCCAAGAGTGTGACAAGGAAGAAAAGAATGTCACAAAGTATCATATCTTACTTGCGGTTTTTATTTCCTATACCACCAATATTTTACTATAATTGTTCTAAGGAAAGACCTCTAGAAATGACCACAAAGGGATAATTTTTTGTGCCAATCTTGTTAAACTCAAACTACAGCAAACAACACCCTTCTTAATAAGCACAAAGTTTCGTAGATCTAATTACAGGGCACCACATATGATAAATGAGGTCCGCAGAGCCGCCACAAATCACAATGAGCGGCGCGGGCGCAGCGCAGCGCGTTGTAGGCAAATCGTTTAATTGTCGGCCGCGCTCTATGGTTAGCCGCCATAAATCTAGCGGAATCATCGCGAATTATTCAAAGGGGCCGCCAAGACTTGATGCTTTGTTCCGTTGACGGCAATTCCGATCCCGCATCCAACAATGTAATGTGCATCTACGCTTGCGACTTTAGTTATTCTAGAACATGTATAAGTTATGAAATACTACACTTTATTTATAAGATATACCCAAACTGAAAATTGACTTTAGTAAAATACGAATTGGGTGTGACCCTAATAAGATTGCTGTGTTTAGAAAATTGTAACACTAAGGGCTGATTTTTCAACAGTCAGATAAAAGATAACAATCAAATAAATCACAATCCGCATGATTGGAAAATGCCACTGCCAGTTTCCTAAGTAAAATACCGTATGACATCTGCAAATTGATGAATTTATACTTTATCAGTCAGTTAATTCTTATCTGACCATTAAAAAATCGGCCCTAAGAAATGTAAATAGTCAATACTTACTTCAATCATTAGTGCATCATTAAATGTTCTTTTCTCGCGAACAATGTGTCCGATTTCTAGTCAAAGTCCCTTTGGACCACCCTAGAATTAGCAAGCCTGGCTATTACTCTACTATTGCTGGTTATTAAAGACTATGGTTATTAACGATATGATTACTGTAAGCTGCAGAAATTATGGTCCAATAATTGGTCCTTGTTGTACTCCTGCTTAAGAATAGTTTCTGAAGCAGTCATCTTTGTTATTTTGTTTTGTAATATTAGAAAAACATTGTAGCTTGTTTAATTAATTTTTCCGTAATGATTGATGATCTAAAATATTTAAGAATGATAAATTGCCTAGTTTAGACTGGTTGCCCAAACTACGGAAATCATAAACGAATAATAAACGCGAAAGTTTGTATGGGTGGGTGGATGGATTATGAATGTTTGTTACTCTTTTACGCAATAAGTACTGCATGGATTTTAATGAAACTTTACAATAGTATTGCTTATACATAAGAATAACACATAAACTATGTTTCATCGATGTTCCACGCAGACAACGACGCGGGGACAAGCTAGTATCTTAATAATATTCGATATTCCTTACATATTCAGGTATTTTTTTCTCGGTTTTTAATTTAAAATTAATCATTATTGCAAATTTTATAACCTATAAATTAGAACTGGAAGTCACTTACCTAATATAAGAGTGATTAAGGAATTTTATACGTGCCAATTTTAAGTTAATAAATAATATTAATATAAGCACTGATATTTTGCATGACGGGATACATAAATAAAATTTATGGAGTACTAATTTTATTTAAGAATTAATAAATAAAAGTTTCGATACAGAACATGTATTACGCAACATAATAGGGATGATGACTGCATTAAAAAAATTTAATTCTATTTAGTCCGTCAGTTAGATTATACAAAAATACTAGACACATATTTTTCGCTTTATGAAATTAACAAAAAATCACATAGATTAAGAGCATCAATGCTTTAGACTGGGAGCTTGCGACGTCACTATTTAGTAAAAATTGTACGAAAGAGTGACGTCACGCGCAATTTGAATGCATTGTATCTTCGTCAATGTTTGTTTGACAGATAAATAAAAAAATACGTGTTCAATATTTTTTAGTAATCTAACTGACAGACTAAACAGAAATTTTTAGTCATCTTGCCTATTATGCGCGATCGGTATGAACATTATGAATACGTAACGTGATAGGTGAGAATCACACAGGAGAACTATTTGAATCTGTTTATCGTCAATGAATTTTTAACACTACGTAAAACATTAAAAGTATTTTTTTCCAAAATTTCTATTCATCTATTATATACGGACATCTAAGTAATTGAATTACTTGTCATGCTGTCCTAAAGGAAATTTCCGACTTACGGAACATTTCACTACAGCTATAATACTTAATTTATTAGGTCTGGTCCCGTTATTTGAAATGTCCACCCGTCAGGAGTGGGACAGCGTCACGTGTCCGCGAATGAATGAGCCGCGCCCCGCGCGCTCGTGGCGCAGACTCATTCATATTCGTAACGATCTATCGGGCGGCGCCCGCGCAATTGGCGGCTCTTTCAACTCGCCGCTCGCAAATTACCGCCGCCGACTCTTCCTCGCTCCTTTTTTTTCGCTGACCGTCGCCGAATTAATTCAGATTAGGGGCCCGTAGCTCATCAAGTGGCTCAATGAAGGCGCCGCTGGCGTTGATGCGCATCTCCTGTTTGACTGCCTGCGTCTGCGCCGCTACTGGGTGGTGTGCGACTTTGAATATTCACGCTGTGGGACTGTTTAACGTGATAAATGTTATTTAGAATATGAGTCACAGGGCAACATTTGAACACTCGTGAATTACCAAAATATATAGCGATTAGTTCAATGTGTATTATTTTTGAATATACACATTAGCAGCGACGTCTGTTAAGGATTTCTTTACAGTTTTTCAGTTTTGTTGATCCTAATAACTAGAAAAATACATTTAGGTCGGCAACAGACAGTTCCGTGTTCTATAATAAAATACCGGTATATTGCAAATGTTTTCGTGCAACAGGAACATATTCTTGGCCACTGTCATAAAATATGGACCATTATATATCAGGTTATTACTTATAAATGGGGAAATGTAAGCTTTTACAAATTGTCTAACGAGATCACAGAATAACAGTTTATCATACAACAACTACCAACGTCAGAAAGTTCTAACGTAGAAACATAAGCTCTTCGCTACAAACATAATAACCAGCACTTAGTGCTCGCTGATCACGCTGTGAAAGTCTTCAATTTCCTCGCAGCAAGAACAGGCACAATGCTGCAGAGCCTCCGAGACCGTCGCCCTCAGCCGCGACAGCGGTTATTAATTTAGCTAGCTGCGGGAGCGGGCCTGCTTCTCCGGGAGGCTGCTTTACAGTCCGAATTGGTTTCTGGTTTGGTTTCGCTCGAGTAATGGCTGGTTTTATGAAAGCCTGAATTATGAAATGTCGAACACCATATTGAAGTCGTGTCTATTCTCAGCGATAAACATAACACGATTACGAGCTTGCTACGAGATGGTAAAGCGATAGCTCACTAACATATCTGTTGTTATAAGTAACTTACTTTGTTGACGAATTTGGGAGCCGCATTATGGACCTAATGCTAAGTGTCGTCGCAACGTAGAAGCCCATGCAAAACAATGACTCAGACATTGTGACGTATGAAGGTTTTGTTTAGGATTCACGCTGGAGGTATGAGAGTCGAGTCAGAGCTTTGAATATTCAATATTTGGGTTTCCGCTAAGTATCCTCAATTGCCAAACGAAATGGAGCGGCTTGTTTGTTGTTTTCTCTTGATTGTAATGATGTTGCGCGTCATTTATAATCTATACTATCTATACTAATATTATAAAGAAGAATGGCTAGATTGTTTGTTTCTTTGATTGCATTAAATAGACGCCGATTTGAAAAATTCCTTCACCAATGGAAAGCTACTTTATCAGCAAGTAACATAGGCTGTATTTTATCCCCATATTCCCACGGTCATTACGCAGGGTGCTGCAAGATGCAAGTAAAATTCATGTTTCTACCGTTAAGAATCCGAACCCGTGCGATAGTTGCAACCGCTGTTTTGGGCAGCCCGGTGAACGCGCGGGCTGCGCAGGAGCAGCTCCTCGGCGCAATTACGCGCAGCAAGAAGCGCAACAATATCGCGGATCGCGCGCGCATTGTATGCAAATGCGCGACACGGCGCGCGCTACTTATCGCGCCGCGTTAATGCGCCCAGTACGCGCATGCGCTATTCACTCATGCTAGTTTGCAAATTTTAATTATGAGTAGATTAGCAGATAAGCAGGCACCGTGCGCCTGACCAAGTGTCGACGGGCTATAAGACATTAGGTACGATGCATTACGGGCAGTTATGCAAGTGTTTAAAGTAGGCAGTGTTAGATTCTAAATTCTGGAAGCTCACGTACCGTAGATGGATAATTGATAAATTAAGTAGATACTTAATAATTATTTTTTAGAAGATAAGAAATGGAAGCATTGCAAAAAATATTGTATAATGACATGAACGTGCTATCCTGACACCACGGGCATCGAATGATCGATTACGCAACTTAATGGCATCAATTACGCAATAAAAATACTTCCTTTATCGAAGGGACAAAAGCATAACGCGACATTCCCGGCGACAATAATAAAATTGATAAAAGCGTTTTAAATTCCCTCAACATATTATGAATGGGTCGGATATTGGTCGCGGCGCGCGCGCAGTGCCAATTACAGAGCCATCTGATACCGCTAACAAGCCGATGCGTATCGCGCCGCCCGCCACCCGCCGACATTCAAATTCCGATAGCAAATACTATACTCCCCCGCGACATAAATCTCTCGGGGACACAGGAAATGTGGATTCTAAAGTTGAAACCGAAAGTTGGGTTTCGCTCGCGGGCGGAGCTGCGGTCACTTTGCATGATGAACGCGGTGGCGTGAATTACGCGGGCGCAGGTCGTTATTGGCCAACCGCGATAAACTAGGAAGCGAACTGCGCAATGTGGTCTCTACGCTGCACACAATAGGGGTCGGCGGGGCGGCGCGGAGGTGTTGGCGCGAGCCGCAGTGTATTGTGGAGACTGTGGAATATTTCACGGCTCGGTCGCGATCGAGGCGATTGCGCGCATGCGCGGCGATAGCGCTATCACCTGCCAGCGCGGAGGGCCCCGGCGCTATGAATCAACGCGACAACACGCGCCCGACGGAAGCGCCTTTGTTTCGATTGCTGCATATCGAACGGAGCCATAAGGCACTATCTCGCCCGACGAGACGCTATCGCCGCTAATTAGGATCGTAGGTGTTGTTTATCGGTCTGCTGTGTGACTTAGATAAAGGCGACGTCATTTCAGATCCCCGTGAGGATATCACTAAAGAACTGATCTCTAAGCATCTGTCCTTTTGACATTTATACCATTAACTTGATAAACGCTGATAATATATTATTTCTCAAGATGGAAATTGCAAAATTGTATGAAGGCAACGCAGGGTATTTGTGATACAGATGGCTCATGCATTGCCTGCAGAATTTGATTAACTGTGAGAATTATTATTTGCTGTAAATTGTAAGAGCAACGTTGAAGGACACTAGCAATTGTGTCAACACACGTTCCGCAGCTAATGGCATGCCCGGCCGGTGATTGATTCAGCCGAGGCGGCTAATTCCGGCCGGCGCGGCGCGATCAAGGCGCTCGTGCGCATGTCCTTGGCGCAATTGTGATATATCGCGCCGCTATGCATCCGTCGTACACTTCTCAATTAGCTCTATCAATGGATCAATAAAGACTGTGCTCAAATGTGGCTAACACGCGGTAGGTTTGTAATATATAAATTTAACAAGTCAATAACCATAATAGACTTAGGCTTGATTGATTGATACACTTAGTGTCCACACATGGTAAATATCTGGAAGAATTACAAAAATATTTGAAGACGAAAGATGCTAAGCACATTTATTTATAAAAAAATATATAATCCTGATACATGGAGGCTGTTAGCTGTCTCCAATGTGATGGTCGACTTTGGATTTTGTTACATTCGTGCATGCTTGCACACACTGGCCGTTAATTAAACAAAAAAAAATATAATAAAAAAAGTTAGCCGTCAAAAATGATGAAGCCCATCTCGTCTTATTTTGTACAAGCTGTGCCAGCGGTGTCACCCGCGTTTATGGTTAATATTATAAAGACTATTTCCGTCATACATGATTTCTATGTAACTTTAACCATTAAGGCTGCACACGCGACAGAAGCTTAAAAAATGGAGTAACTTCTCCCGTTTTCCCAACATTTCCCTTCACTACTCTGCTCCTATTGATTGTAGCGTGATGAAAAGTATACTATAACCTGCCTAGGAGTATGAAGAATAATTGTACCAAGTTTCGTTAAAATCCGTCGAGTAGTTTTTGTTTCTATAAGGAACATACAGACAGACAGACAGACAGACAAAAATTTTACTGATTGCATTTTTGGCATCAGTATCGATCACTAATCACCCCCTGATAGTTATTTTGAAAATATATTTCATGTACAGAATTGACCTCTCTACAGATTTATTATAAGTATTGTTACGACCTTTTTGGCCTGACCAACGACAGTGAGGTGACATATAGACGAAAAAGACTATGACATTAAGTAAGAAAAAAGACGACGACCAATTTAGCTGACAAGACGACCAAATTAGCTATAATTCACGACCAAACTATTAGCCGGAGAGCTGACAGCCATTTTTGAGTACATCCTTGAGGCACATCATAGATTTAGGATGTACAAGATACACAAAGACGGCTCGGAGACATGACCAAAATAAATTTAAGCATGTGTTGGTTGACGTCTATGTGTGAGTCAAAAATAGTGTTGTCAAAGACGCACTTTCACATTATCGACTGATTCAGTTGTATACCTACTAATAATATAGGTATTTAAAACGCTTTTTTATACTTTTTCTTTTGATTAATTATTTATGGCATTGACTGAAATCAGTAGTTGTATATATTAGGTAAATTGGAATTAGTCGGTAAGAAATCTCATTCTAAGTAGTTCTATAAACAATGAGATGGTAAAATTCTTCGTATATTCAGCGTGTAAAAAATAAAAAAAATTGAAATATGTTTTATAATTTATACTAAGACAAAAAGATATGACTTTGACATTGACTGATGGAATGAAATGAAACAAATAATATATTAGCAAGTTTTAATTTGGTGACATTTAGTTATTTAAAAATAATATGTAGTGCAACAATTTTTTTGCTGCCGTCATTTGCCGTCAAAATGTTTGCTGCAGATAGTGGAGTTCTTACTGGGAGTCCAATCTGGTCTGTCTATAGTCCGCATCCACTTTTTACACAATGCTGGGTTGCTTGGAAACCTAGAAAAATTATCAGTTACTTAACTAACAAATTTACGGAGATAACGAGTTCCCAATGTGAATATAATTATATTTCAACATAACTTGGCTAAATAACTTTGTATTCATGTCATGATGTCGCTAAAAGACGATTAAGTTTTTATCGATACTCGTGACGTCACCGCTTTGTCAAGCACTAGCGTAACCAAACTATTTACAATTTTACACAATATTTTCCCCAATTCTGATTATAATTACGATGTATACTTAGAAAGATAAATTATAATCAATATACTATTGTAAACATATTTTTCTAAACCGATTACTAGCAACAATTTGACAAAATATGATTTGAAAAAATCTAATGATAAAATCGTATTTACCTGTGAAAAGTATATTTATTCGGATTATTCCGTCGTGTAACCTCACAATCACGTACAGAACAAGTCACCTCAATTGCACATTTAATATTCTCGATTATAATCCAAGGTTTAATACATAAATGCACAAATTTCACTGCGACGTCGAATAGACCGGGACGCTATGGCCTCTTACTCGCAAAAACATTGACATATAGGTACTTCATTCGCTGTCTCTTTTTCTCTCGGGCGGTTTGTATTTCAGCAGGATTTCTCGCTCCCACGCTTTATGTATCTTTTGCGTAGTCAAAAAATTCTAAATCTATGAGGCACATTGAAAATATTATTGTTGATTAGTTGCGAATGTGTGGATGATGAAATGGCCGACCTGGCTGGGAGGTTGCGGGGCGTTAATGAGCTATGAATTTTTTAATTCGCAATTTTTCTCATGCAGAAAATGTTCTTGAGGCACTTTGAATCTTACAGCATTTTAAAGTCTGATGTTTAATTAAACGATATATCATAATGCCAGGCGATTTGGTTGGGATTTAAATGGTGACAGGCGATTTAAAGTTATATTTTTTTTTGCGCATTTTTTCATTTTCACAATTTTCCATCTAACCCAGCCCAGTTTTATTTCTGGCTGAATGTGGTTAAAGGGGCCAGCTGCCCCATTGACTCTGCCTTTCGGGGATTATGGGCGTGATGTTATGTTTTTTTTTTTTTGTCAATTTTATTTTGATCAAAGATGCTTTAAGGAGTTCGCTGCTCCTTGGACTGACCATAGTTATAGGGGTTAGCTGCTGCCCTTTCGGAGATTGCGGCGAATTTTTATTGTATATATAGGTATTGATCTTCCAAATTGTCGGGTTCCCCTATTTAAGGGTTTCAAAGGTTAAGTGGCAATCGCTTCAATGCAGCAAATTTTATAAGACTTTCTAAATTCAAAAAGCAGACTAAGGGACATAATAACAGTAATGCGATGATTAAAGGATTTTATTTTTAGCAAACACGTCAATAGCTATTAAAAGATGCACGTTTACTAACAATACCTTTACCGCTTGGCTATTGGTATAAAAAAAATGTATATACTGAAACCAAAATATTATATAATTATAATATATAAATATATTTACGTAGGCCTCAAAAAAGCACTTGTAAATCGTCAAATAATAAGTAAAAATAACAATTTGAATCTACCACCGGTTCAGAATGTCGCATCTACCGAGAAAAAACTCGTTACTCTTTTCAATGCCAGATTGAATATAAAAATGAACATTTACAGATAATATTAATATTAATACCAAGTCATACAGTAATGTTCGTCGAAGGTTCAGGCATTATTACAATTAAAGCTAAACCGGAGCAGACCAGCCTCTGAAGGTGGCATCTGGAGCTGGTGGAATGTATATGTAGGAAGTAGGTCGGCCATACTGAATAAGAAGTCAGGGATCTCAGGATAAATCAAGCTTTTCAATGTCTAAATTAGGATTACAATTACTATCCAGAACTAAATCCTTAATACCCCTTAATAATCCCAATACCCAATTATCTCTTATGGTAAATACCTAGGGTTTTACCACAAGTGAATATTGTTTTATTAATTATAAATTGCCACAGGACACTTTTACAATTAACGATAATAATTAATTTAAATTAATAATTAATTTTAAATTAATTATCCGAGAGCGTCTAGGATAAGCTAGCTTAGTACAACCAGTGCACCGAGCAACGCCAGGGCCAAGACTGCCCGCTCCGTCGCTGCGCGGTCCTTTTATACCCGTTGCAAAACAAGTTGAGTAGAGCGGGCGGTGGGGAGCGCTCGGTGGCGTGATCGGTGCACGTGATCGGTGCACGTGGTGTTTTGCTACACCGGTGTACAATGACGTCGCTGTCCTGCCGACATATACGTAATGATTACACTGCTATACAGTCATTTTGCGGAAGGCATACTTGAAGTCGATTTTGTATAAGACGAGTGTGCTGATAACGGGAAAAATACCAGAATGGTCAAATTGACTCCAGTTTTTGAGATAAACGCTTCTAACATTTTCCATAAAATGCTTCAATAAATGGGCCAAAAGATGTATTTAAAATTTATTTTTATTGTTTATCTTTACAAAAATACACAAAAATAATAATAGTTTGGGGTACCTTTAACTAGAATAAATAAATGAAGATCATGAAAATCTTTTTCTTTGGGATTTTCTCTTATTTACTTTGTCAGGACAATCTCTTTTCAAAGTCCAGCCTGTCATTTGATATATGGCATCTTATCAACACAACAATTATTGTGTATAGATCCCAGCTTGCCTCAAGTACATTTTTTGCGCAAAAAAAATATAACTTTAAGTCGCCTGTCACCATTTAAATCCCAACCAAATCGCCTGGCATTATGATATATCGTTTAATTAAACATCAGACTTTAAAATGCTGTAAGATTCAAAGTGCCTCAAGAACATTTTCTGCATGAGAAAAATTGCGAATTAAAAAAT
Organism: Glyphodes perspectalis; assembly: GCA_951394215.1. Taxonomy (NCBI): domain Eukaryota; kingdom Metazoa; phylum Arthropoda; class Insecta; order Lepidoptera; family Crambidae; genus Glyphodes; species Glyphodes perspectalis. The sequence continues at coordinate 235,991 of OX596208.1, read as the reverse complement.
TCATAGCTCATTAACGCCCCGCAACCTCCCAGCCAGGTCGGCCATTTCATCATCCACACATTCGCAACTAATCAACAATAATATTTTCAATGTGCCTCAAGGATGTACTCAAAAATGGCTGTCAGCTCTTGGGGTATATTGTTTATAAGACAAATAAACATTTTAGACCCATTTCAGACCTTCTTCTTTCTTACAAGTATTGATGTAACATGTTTGGATAATATATTGATGATTAGTAACAATTTTATCTCCATTGTCCATAAGTAATAAGTATGTAAGTTTGTGACTGTGAAGTGTCGTAGGTATGTAATTTTTTTTCTCAATTGCGCAGTGGAGCTCTCTGGCCGGAACACGGTGTTTATTTATCCACTTATACGATCCCCATTACTGTCTATTGCAAACCCCATCTATTTTCTACACATCTCACTGAGAGACGACTAACTGATACCGTTTTTTTTAAACACATGGTTTCTGAATGACATTAAACATTTCACACATTTGTTCGTTTTCGGAAACAAATTAGTTAATTAACTGATAAGGGGCTAATAAACGTGGCAATGGGGCGATTAGGTGCGCGTTATTTATGCGCCGCCTGCGCACGCGCACGCCCCGGGCGCATATGGCGCGGAAACCAAACGATTTTATAAGCCAAATGTTTGCTTTGTCTAAGGACGAACATGCTATGAGGAGAGAGGAAATATATGATACGAACAGATTGAGATGTATGTTCTTGGGCGGAAAAGAAGACAGCGACCAAGGTTGGAAGCATTATATGAAATACTAGCTGTGCCAGCGGTGTCACCCGCGTTTATGGTTAATATTATAAAGACTATTTCCGTCATACATGATTTCTATGTAAATTTAACCATTAAGGCCGCACACGCGACGGAAGCTTAAAAAATGGAGTAACTTCTCCCGTTTTCCCAACATTTCCCTTCACTACTCTGCTCTTATTGTTTGTAGCGTGATGAAAAGTATACCATAACCTGCCCAGGAGTATGAAAAATAATTGTACCAAGTTTCGTTAAAATCCGTCGAGTAGTTTTTGTTTCTATAAGGAACATACAGACAGACAGACAGACAAAAATTTTACTGATTGCATTTTTGGCATCAGTATCGAACACTAATCACCCCCTGATAGTTATTTTGAAAATATATTTAATGTACAGAATTGACCTCTCTACAGATTTATTATAAGTATAGATGATGCTAGTGTAATGAGAGAAAGAAAATTATACTGCACCAAGAAAGTTAAATTAGTCAGTGAAAAAAGCCGTTATATTAAAGTATAGTTGGACTGGGTATTACTAAATAATGCGCAATGTAGGGTTGCACATTACAAAGTATGATTTGAATTACACGCGCATGCGTACATCGGCACCTAAAGTTTCCTGGCACTATCCCTGCGGGACGCCAAATTGGTTCAGTTATATTCGTATCCCTTAAAATATAAAAGATGTTACTACTATTAAAGTAGATACAATTTGCATAGCATCATCATCAGATAACTACGTATCTGATGATCAACGCAACATTATCATTATCAATAATTATATACTCTTAATCTTCCTGACATTCTTCCCAGCTTCCATGATATAATGACATCTGTCATAGCGTGTTATTAAAACTGCAATAACGAGGTTAATTTGCATTCGGTCGCATCTGCATCTCAGGCCGCAATTACGCGCAAAGGGCAGTGCGTCACCGCGCACGCGTGACTTGCACCGCGAGTGCGCGCGCGCAGCCAAGATGCGCTTTGTTGCCTACGCGCTGACAGCTGGTATCAACAATGTAACGTTACATTAGAATATAATGAATATGATCGATCATCATCACTTATAATATCATCATTGATATGTAGAGAAATTGAAGAGTTAATCTTCTAAAGATGTGTATATTGTAATATAAAGTATACTTAGGGGAATTTATTTTGTGATTTACATTGAAACATCTTTAGATTATGATTAAAAGTTTCCGATGTAACATTAACATTATGGTGCGTCGTTATAAAATAGTAGTTTAGACTATTTACATTATTACATCCTAATAAGCTGTAATATGTTATTTTTTGTGATATTAAAAATAACTATAGAAATGTGTAGGCTTAGGTATATAGAATTTATAGAATAGAATTCATTAAACAAAACAATATCTGCTTATTATAATTGCTGTAGATCAGTACCGACATTAATGGTAGTTACTCACAACATAGTTTTTGCGCGTGGAATATTGGAGGAATGGTATCCGTCAGTACACGCACTTCTAATTTTATGGAGTCTGAATCATCCAGTCATTTGCTCAGGCGCACGTACAAGAACTTGATAATTAGAGAAGTCACGCACATACATATGTATAGCGAAAGAGAGCTGCTGCGTGCATGTGAAGTTTAGACTTAGAACAACTGGGTCTCGAACCTATGACGTCCATGTCATAGGTTCGAGGCCCAGTTGTTAATAACGAAAATGCCATTGACCTTATCACCGTCTCAAATTGAAAAAACATTACTGTAACACCTCCGCACCGACACAATTTGCTGACCCTCCGTGGAAGCGGCAGATGAGGTATTTTCCTCCGAAATTGGCTCCAATAACCGCGGTCGGTTCCTACTTATTTGACAATTTGAATACCGAGCCGAGAATTACTGTTTTATTGCGTTCGCCCCCGCCTGCGCCCGCGCACCTCGCGTCGCGGCAAATGGCAGTGAGGCAACTCAAATATTATTTATTATAGTAGTAGTTAGTGCTCATGTTTATATTGTTGCCACCTTCAGTTAACATAGTACGACCAAAATTAATCGTAGGAGAGTAGAGCCTTCTGTGATAATTGCATCTTTCCATTTTGGTATAATAAATCTGCTTTTTAGCAATCTTTTATCTTTTATTCTTCCATTATTTCCATATGTCCAAACCACCGGAGCTTACCTTGATTCTGAAACAGTCTTTCAGACCAATTATAAAGATATTAAGAATATATTTTTTTATAGTTTCGGTTTGATTAAGCCTTTTCAGGATTTAGTAAATCAGTTGCCACCTTTCGATTATCGCTGTCGTTCACTTGCCTGCCTACAACTTACAGACGTTGTCCTTCCTCACTGCGGCAGCACGAGGTGCGCACACGCAGCGCGCTCATTACGTTTATCGCCGCTAAGTGCGCGCTTATGCACAACGGGCCTGTCATTACCGCGATTGGAGCGCTAATCGTATGCGCCGCGCTTTCTCTCACGTGCCGTATTGTGATACACCTGACGCCTGATAGCCGGGAGCGGCCAGTGGAATCAATGAGATGCGACAGTGGATGATGGCTTCAGTTCGATGGGCTATCCATTTGTATATATACAAAGTTAAAACACTGTTTTTCTTTTTTTACAACTCTAAGTATATCTAAGAAAAAATAAAAAAATACAAGGACAACATTCTTCAGAAAATGTTTTTTGTTGAGAACTTTATACTTTTTTTTACACCTGTTAATGCAATTCAAATTTCAGTCCATAAAAATGTTAAGACTGTCTTGAGATTTTTTCCAGCTAGCAAATTTTTCATAATTTTCCATCTAGCCCAGGAAAGTGGCGTGAAGTTAAGTTAGTTAGTTAATTAGCCCAGCCCAATTTTATTTTTTGGCCAAATGTGTTTGAGGGGGCTGGCTGTACCTTTAACTCTGCAATTACGGGCGTGATGATATGTATATATTATTCCACAAAAGGACAGTTTATGAATGTACAAAAACGTAGCGACGGCGCAACACTCTTAGCGGGTTAAGTGAAGAGTAACTGTTCAGTGAGCCCACATTTTATGAGACTCGTGAGTGCTGAGTCTCAAGGTGCGCCTTTCGAAAGTGAATATTAATTGCGCGCATTACTCGGACAAATTAAAACGATAAAATAATTCAGACGTTTTGAGTGAAGCGTCGAATGAATTTAAAGAATTACGAGTTGGTTGTGAGTGTAATTATAATATTAATTAAATATTGTACTCGCAGAGCGTTATCATTAACGCAAACGTTTTCAAGCAACGGTAATATCATTTTTGAATGTCACTGGATACAAATTGTCGTGGATCGACTTTAAAATACGTGGTTCATTAAAACTTAGTTATTTTATCTTGAAGTCTCTTATATATTCAAATTATTAATTCTTGCAAGGAAGGTCAGGAATCTTTAAAATAGGTAAAATATACGTAGTAAAAAATAAAAAATAAACTTTTATATTGGGTCAGTAAAAATTAACCAACCTTATTGGCGCTTACATTTATTATAAAAACTTAAAATAAACTCAGAGTAAAACATGAGTTGTATGCTCTTACCATTCAACTTTGACTGGCTCGATGGCTCATTCAGTAGTGATCCTGCCCCATGCGCACAAAGTTGTAGGTTCGATCCCCACCCAGGACAAACATTCGTATGATGAATACTTGTGTTTATTTAGTGTCTGGGTGTTGATATCCAATATTTAAGTATATATTTGTAATGCCACTGTTGATTCTGATATCCGTAACACAAGTGCTTAACCTACTTACCTCGTAGTCAGATCAATGTATGTGATGTAGTCGGATATTTATTATTCATTAACTGTAAAGTAACTCTTCGTACAGAGATACTCATATTCAAATAAAAATAAAAGTCTTTGCTTACAGCTAGTCCTGTACACAACGCGTGGGGATCGTTTCGCTCGCTGGAAACGTGACAAGGCAGTTTGTGAATTTATACCCCCATCCCTACTTGTTGCGTCTTTAAGTATATTCATAAAAGTCACACAGTCAGCTAGGTTTCGCTACAAACACCCTGTCACGCCATTGAGTGCAAGGAGCAGTTCTTTTTTTACAAGTCCGTGTCTTGATAGCGTTTGTTTCCGGTGTGGCAGATTTGAATTGGGCAACCTAGTATTGAAGCATCATAATACTCTTGTCTAATTTAAAAAGTAATAGTAGCTCAATTGCTAGGGACTCGTTCTTCAATGCAACGGATAATGTTATACCTATAATAAATTAAAAAACCTCTGAATTAACAAAAAAAGACGAGTAAGGATTTTTACCATAATCGTGACTCCGCGGGAATTATTCTTCGTTATAAAATCGAGTAGGTATGGTTACATCATAATTCGTTTTTGCTGGTTCCTCTTTAGTCGAGTAGTAGTCATTTCCATGTCACCATGACAGAGGAAGGTAATAATAGTTCTGAATGACCTACTAAGACACAAAAAAGTAGGTGCCAATGTTCCATCAATTAACATGAGAATTGGTTTCATAATAATCCTCATCTAATATACATTATCAATATTATCGAGTTGCTTGACTTTTCTGATACGATTTCACGCTTTCCCCATAGAAAGCTTTGCATGAAACAATCGCTGCATGTTGGCAAGTGTTAGTTTGGCAGCGCACCTGTCCGCCTGTCAGTATTAAGACGTCATGTAACGGCATCGTTATCTAATCTCATACATATTCATTCTCACGGGCCCGTGAGCCAGTTCGCGCGGACGCGCCGCGGCGTGCGACGAGTGTCGCGATGCTATCGGGCGCGCGTGACGCGCGACGCGCGACGTCGCGGGACGTTTGTTGCGTAACACCGCATGGCTGGTGTATCTGATGACTGACGAGATGAATCTCATGACCCTCGACCTCTATACAAAATAACTTTTTTAAACCCTCATCCTCATTTTTCTACTGTTATGTACCAAGTTAAACCGGTGCCCGCGTAAACCATGATTTAGGATTTGGCAAATCTGTTAATAATGTTAGTACATTGATGCGACTGCTACATGATCTTCGTAACCAGTACATGTGAGGTGTGTTCTGTCAAACGAGAGGGAGGAGGACAGGAGTTAATTTAGATTACAAATAATTTTCGGAAACTTAGCTGCCTTCTAATTCTGTCGGTCTAGCTACATATAGCAATGTACATTTATCCTTTCTAGATGGCCCTTACAAGCCTTTATGCTTACATTAAAAATTATAAGCCCCGAGCACAAATCTGGTGGTGGCATCGTTCACAGCGCGCGATGCGCCGCGCTCGATATGATATAATTAAAGCGCGCCCGCGCACGAGCGCGAAATATTACCATAGCGTATCGGTGCCGGCGCATCGCCGATAGCCGCTCGTAGCCGGAGCGAGCGGAGCCGGGGCCCGATGCTGTATGTGCGCCAGGGACAATGCAGAAGTCTCGGTTGCTGTGGTCAGAAGCTGGGTGACCGGATTTATAGTCAAACCGACCAGCTTCCTTAATTGACATGCTAGACAAGAAAAACAGATAGTACATATTTTTTGAGTCCCCTGACCAGCAATGGATAATGAGAGTATATCTGTTTAATATATTGAGAGTATCTACATTTAATGCACAATGGTAAAATAGTAGATCCAAGAATAGCAAGCACCAAGAAGCGAAGAGAAGTCAAAATTAAATTGACAATCACCCTCATGTAAATTCTAAATAAAGCTTAGTAATCATTGCTTGCTTAAGCAATATCACACTTTAAAATAACCAATAGATTACTTAGAATTAAACAACGTTAGAGTTTTGAATAATGAATAAAATAAAAATAAAAATGTATTTATTTCATAACATCTTTTACATGTAAATTGCCGGGGCTTCCCAAAAAGTTATCAAGGCGATACTTGTGCTGGGATAGCCTCGCTCTTCCTTAGAATGTTTTATGAATGTACCTTTATAAGCCGCAAGTGGACTGTTAACAACGTAATCAAGTCCAGTTCTGGACAGCAGCAGCAAGACAGTATCAATCGCACCGAGACGCTATCTGCGCGCACGCCGCAATAAATCCGCGGCCGCATGAATGTCGCCTCTAGGACAATTGACGCAGCTCCAGTCGGCCGGACGCGCAGGGCGACCGCACACCTATTTGTACTAATATACCAATCTTACCATTCTACCAAGTCATCTGGGTTCTTTCATATACTACTGTAAAAAATGTTATTGATCGCTAATATAGACAATTCAAAAGACGACCTCAAATTATTTGTAGGTCGCAGGAAGATCTAATATCCTTAACTCGTGGTGACGCACGCATGTGTCGAATGCACATATCATCATATTAGGTCCAGAAAATATTATTGATATAATAAATTTTTTCACAATACAGCTGAGACATGCGTGGCCAGAATAAGATCAAGAAAACAAATATCTGAAATCAACAATTTTACGGAACACAAAATATTTCGAAACCGCGACGTAAATCCTACATTTATTATAAATGCGAAAGTTTGTATGTATAGATGGATGTTTGTTACTCCTTCACAAAAAAAACTTATGAATGGATTTTCATGAAACTTTAGAATAATATAGCTCATACACCCGAATAACATCTATACTTAAAATAAATCTGTAGAGAGGTCAATTCTGAACATGAAATATATTTTCAAAATAACTATCAGGGGGTTATTAGTGATCGATACTGATGCCAAAAATGCAATCAGTAAATTTTTTGTCTGTCTGTCTTTATGTTCCTTATAGAAACAAAAACTACTCGACGGATTTTAACGAAACTTGGTACAATTATTCTTCATACTCCTGGGCAGGTTATAGTATACGTTTCATCACGCTACAATCAATAGAAGCAGAGTAATGAAGGGAAATGTTGGGAAAACGGGAGCAGTTACTCCATTTTTTAAGCTTCCGTTGCGTGTGCAGCCTTAATGGTTAAAGTTACATAGAAATCATGTATGACGGAAATAGTCTTTATAATATTAACCATAAACGCGGGTGACACCGCTGGCACAGCTAGTATAGGCTATGTTTCATCGATGTAGTAGTTGATAATAAAAAGGTAAACTGCTTTATATCTGGCAACTTTGCCTAATATCTCTAGAATAGTTTGGCTTCGATTTCCAGCCTCCACCTAGTCTGAATATAAAGGGTTCGCCGCAGTAATGATGAATGTCCATAATATGTTTCATTTTTAAAATCTGCTTAATTCGAATACTTTATATATTAGGTGTCCAAAATATGTTTCATTTGAAATTTAAAAATTTTTCGATATTCATCATTATTACAATGAACGTTTTATATGCTAACAGGTGTCTGCAGAGCGCAAGACCGTGTGTGGTCCCCCTAGTGGTCTAATCGCGCTGCACGCTCGATTGCCAATCATTAGTTGGAGAAGCGCCAGCAGCCGCAGCCCACAGCCGCGCGGCGAGCAGCTTGTGTCTCCAACTAGATCTTGGTATCTCGTTTGTAACAGGGTACAATTAAATTAACAATAAGTCATAACGTAACATACTCTGAAAATTGCATGAGTTTTACGTGCCTCTCTTTACATCTACGAGTAAATATAAAAAAATTAACGACGGCCCCGGCTTCGCAAGAGTACAAAAAATACATAAAAATCTTCCTCTTGAATAACTCTATCCACATCAACATCCCTTCTGTAGTTTAAGAGATCTAAGCGAACAGACAGAAGCGGCGACTTTGTTTTATAATATAACATACATACATACATAACATCACGCCCATAATCCCCGAAGGGGTAGGCAAAGTCAATGGGGCAGCAGGCCCCTTTAACCACATTCAGCCAAAAACGAAATTGGGCTGAGTTAGATGGAAAATTGTGAAAAGTAGTGGCTAGCTCGTCGCCTACACAATCACATACCCAAAACCCCATATACCATTAGTCGCCTTTTACGTCATGCTAGGCAAGAAACACAGTTGGCACATTCTTTTTTAGTCCCCGACCAACATGGGACAAAAATGTACGTTTACAGATATGCTATTAACTTTTTGAGGGCCTCAAACAGTCCAAACATTGATTGTATTTTGATTTATTACGGGCACAAGTATTTCATGCAATATTAATTGCGTAAAAGTAAATTCCTCTTGACGTCTTGTAACATTCATGAAACAGGGCTCAGATACAAAAGCATTTTCATTCGCTGATTTAATTTTTGATCGCCACAGTGTAACTTGGTTATCTAAAAAATCTGCAAGACGCATGCTTCAAATCCTGCCGTTCAATCAACTGGGACTGTAAAATGCACTCAAAAACGTGTCAAAATTCACGTTTTCCTCACACCAGCGACTCCTCGCAGAGCACAATTTCTTGAGCTAAACTCATCCATAAACAACATGGCCATTTATTATGATTGTTAAATATTTTAAACGTATGTTTTGGACGTGCAAAAAGCGCGGCGGACGTGTCCATCGATGCATGCAGTCATACACATTCGCGACTAAAAGAATTCACGGCAACCACTCCTAGCGGGAGCGAGGGCTCTAATTATGCTTATTGTACAAGACATTTGTGCTATGCTATTGTCGCATTTGTAAAAACTGTATTTATTTTTTTAAATTTGGCATTCAATAATAATTATTGAAATCTCGGGTTTCACCTTTAAACTTACAATTCAAAATTCACTTGTCCAAATGGGTTTACCTGGCAAGTGCCACACAGCTTTTTAATATGGTTCACAAAAAACGTGATCTTGCGAATAAAGACATCGCGGACCTTAACGTGTTTCCTTTGAAAAAGTTCACGTTTGAGATATTTTAATTTCGTATATCTGAGTGTTGGGTTCGAAAGAGTTGCTTAAATTCTGAACGCAGAATCAATTCTGCCAGCATACCTATTAAAAATAAGGTTAATTACCTTCAGGTATTGAGCCTAAGTAACGCCAGTACTCCCATTAGGCATGTATCTTGCGAACTGCAAAAACAGAGAGATCGCTCGTATTCCATATTCATGCGGCGTATTTACATTTAATCTGCTGGACGTATTGAGAACAAAGTTAAATTCGACGCCCAGATTCGTAAAAAATTGTAAGTATGTAAAGTTGGTGGACAATGTTATCATATTAAACGGCAAGAGCGTTTCGTGCGACCAAAGCGACCTTTATGGCTATGGCAGTAAGGTTTAAAATGTAGTTGCATTTGTGTGCGCGGTTGTGCTGGTGGTCACTTGTGCATGCTGCGCGCGCGCCGCACACCTGCGCGGGCCGTGATCCGCATCCCACTCGGCCGCGTATTCCCCAAATCGATTGAGAGTATTTGTCAGCCGAGCTCCTATTTACATCCTAAGTGATAATTCCGGGAATCAAAATAGCATTACATTCATGAGAGGTTCAATTTGGAGGTTGTATTTTATGATGTGATGAAAAACCATTACAATGGCATGGCGTCTACTTACTTTGTATTAATTCGCGGTTAGTGTGCTAAATGACTATCAATGAGCATTGTTTTATTTGACACGAGTAACCAATTACAATATGTATCGGTTCTAGGTATCGATGATAACGGTCAGGAGACTTTATACAAAACAGCTGTTAGACCTTGACAATCATTTGTGACGGAAACATGCCTCACGCGTGCGTAGTTTCCTGATCTGCATGTACGTGGAGTTGGTGCAATAAAGAAAAAACAGAAACTGATAACATAGTAGGAGGTATAAAGGGGCTCCATTTTCTCTCAAATCAAAGATGTTTCTGATAAGACAGCGGAAAGACTGCTCCAGTAAGCTTCTCTATTTTCTCTCTATATAGCTCATTTTAATTTCAATAACCACTATATTTTAATCCATATTAAGATACCTCAATAATTTCTTTGCCTGACATTTTAAAAACAAAAGTACAAAACAGCGTTAGCAATTACGCGACCGGAATACGCATGCGCGAAATATTATAAAGTATACCACCGTCACCTGTAGCCGTGATTCGATAACCTCGCCGGGGACAATAATTGGACCGGACGTCGTTACCCTGCGCGCGCGCATCTCCCAGGTTCCTGGGACTTCAGCGCAGGCCTCAAGAAGCGATCCGAATATCTTTACATACGATTGCTGATAAAAACACCGCATTGATTATGAATGAGCCGAAGTTTGTAGGATACAATTTTCAATTTGAGCTTTCGAACGTTCTTTATGATTTATCAAACGTTTTGAAATGAGTCGCACACATTCTGGTCCAAAGTTATGAATAATGTACGATGAATAAAAATTCATACAATCATAACTCAAATATTCTTCCCTCTAATGAAAAATATAAAAATGCATCGCACATTACAATAACAAACGATATTCTTTTCTCAACTCAGGTGAAGATATGAAATGCGGCGCACGTTCATGAGCGCGAACCCAGAGCACCTCAAGAGTGGAACTGGCTCGCGGAGCTCACCGGCGCAGCAGCTGCAGTCGTTTGATTGCTGAAGCCTAAAGATGTTTGATTAGAGCTCCATGACTTCTAAAATTTATATACGTCTAAGTTCAACAAGTAAAATTAGTTAGTATATATAAAAGTATTAATAGTTGTAATTACAGTTTCTCTCAGAATTATCTTGTTCACGTATGGAAGGTGCATGTTATAGGGGCTATTACCCCGAAATTGGTACGCGCTCTCTGTGTCTACGTGATGATGAAGCTATTAGGGAACAAATAAATCAATTTAATTGTCAGTCAAATGTTATCGTAATAGGAGTAGCATATTCTCAGCGCGTGCGCGGCACAATGGGCGCGTTCGGGGAAGGAAGCGGCTCTCGGAACCGGCCACCTGCGCCCGCGCAGCCTGGCCCGGGCTACTGCGCGGCCAGTGATTTATGTATCGGCCGGTTCATTACCACCCTTTGCTACTGTTGGTGTCGAGTCCATTTCTGAACCTTGGCACAGTATTGTTGTAAATGAGCCACGTGATTTTACTCAAGTGTTTTATTTCTTTGTCTAACTGCGCAAAGTTATTGTCAAAGTGTCGGCTCTATTTCGTTGAACAGGCCTGTAAGGTGAAACTTGTTTATCAAATGCGTTATCTCTTAGACGGAGCACGAACTCTTATTATTATACATTTTGATATCATCATTAAGTGATTAAGCCATTATTAGCAATAACTATTATAGCTGATATTGAGCATTGCTTAAGAACATAATCCAAATTGTCTGGTTCCCCTTTCTAAGGGTTATGAAGGACAGGTCCGTAGTCGCTTCAATGTAATTACCAGACTCGCTATATCCTGAATCATGGTCTAAGCGGACCCCAACTAATAACGGGGATGTACCGATGATGATGAAGAACATAAACTTATTTTTAATACAGAGCTTTTACTAGGTAAAAGCTCTCTATTGTTATGTTGGCATCATATATCACACAAGGCGACACGCACTTCAGTATGTCGCGATGCGTCAGCGCATCTTGTATGTCCCGCGTCGCCTCGTCAACAATGAACGGGGCTCGCGGCGCGCTTCCGATCGCTGACATTGTACTACACACGACATTTACCAAATGCGCCTGCGCACTGTTGACAACACATTTGTTTGTGTTAGGATTGTCTTGGTTGGTTTTTGGTAAGACAATGAGCAAGTGAGATACTACCCAACCCAACTATTTATACAAGAGTGACTTTTAATCTATACTAGGTTTGGACAGCCAGTCAACTGTTAGGAATTACCGTTACTGTCAAACAATTATCTACCTCTTTTGTATTTAACCAAGTTTATTCAAACAAAACTACATCAAAGTTCCGATCAAAATTATATGCTAAAAATATTCATGTATTTTCTTCTAGGAAACAATGTAGATTATTGACAGGTGCGTGCTGTTTCTGAACCGGTAGTTTCAAGACAGTGGTGCTCTGTGGTTAGAATTACCTTTTCGGTAGTGGCGACGCGTGCGCGGGCGCAGGCAGCGCGGTGGGAACCCGGGTTCAGTAACTCGCGATACGATCGGTGCTCGATCTGATATTGACATTGTTTCTCGATAAAATGAGGGCAATAATCTTTATTAAAAGCCAGAGCTGCGGCGGTCACGATGTCTTTGAGCGGGCTTGAGTATGGGCCTCGTCACTTGGTTTTAACTAACCTGCGATTTGAATTTTGATAAGGCGAATAAATCATAAAATTATCTTAATCCGATAGCAACTTCGTAACGATGGTTGACTAGAACAAACAGTGTTTTATTATGAAGAAAAAGTAGCTTAGAAACGTCATGCACGTCTGTCGATATCTACCGACTCGATCTAGGTAGGTCTATAAAAGCGTTGATAGAAGCAACAATATGTTAACTATTTTTAGAACTTGATACTCACTCGTTAATACTAACTAATATTCTGTTATATTTATTTTTGTTTGTTTAGTAAAGACTATGTTTACTAAGCTAGAGCTAAATATAGGATATGAGATAATATCAGAATCGGATTATGCCTTACAGTTATTTAGACTGGTTATTATATTGGGCTATTTCCCCCTTAAGTACACCCCACATAAAAACTAAAATTGGTACTAAAAAAATAACCGGCCGTGCTTAGTATTGGCATGAATGAAAAACCTTAAGCCGGCATTTTACTTTTAAATCGTTATCAATCTTTATCCTTAACAATCTTTTTGTCGTGAAACAAGGTAACAATCACTAAAATAACATTGGTTTTGCATTGGCAACATAGTAGCTATGAAGTGCTCTTCGTTATTAGTACTGGTCGACGGTTATCCTCCCCGCGGCCTCCGGCGCACGCGACCGCGCCGACTACGGCTCAATCGGCGCAGGCGCACTCGTAAAACTGTTGAGTTGACACCTTTATTGGTTGGTGATCGCCGCCGGCCTCGTAGCTGAAGGTGAATGCAGATTAACTTTTGGCTGCAGCCTGTCAAGCCAATAATAAATAACGATATTTAATTTATGGTTATTGATTTTTTGGGTGCAGAGGTTTAAAAACTTACAACTTACAACACATTGTTGTACTGTGGCTCTGGTCAAAGTGTAATGGTAGTCACATGGTGCTTATTGCTCACGAAACGAAAGCGTTTCGGTCAAATGAGTGAGTTGGCGGGAGCAAGCATTTATGGTATTTTACGTAGGTATATCGTCTACAAATTTACTTTTATGAAATATAAATGAAACATATTATATGAACTTAAGAAAGTTTGTTCACCAGAAACATCTTTTTGCCGAAAGGAATTGGTCTTATACATTCCTTTAAATAACAAAATTGTACAATAATTTTTAATTAAATATCCTTAATTTGACCAACTGCCAACACGTCTCCCAACCATAAAGAGCAGCGTACCTAAATGTTGTCGTCAAACTATGTATTTTATGGTTATTGTGTAACACCTGTATAGAAATATAAAAAATGTAATGGTTGCCAGGAACCGCGTTCCAGCTCATACATCAATTACTGCTCGTTCTCTATCTTATTCATTATAATTTAATCTTTTGAGTTCAGTGCAAATGATTCTTGAGAAAATTTGACGCACAACCATTTTTCTCCAAGTTCAATTTGAGTGAAAAATGTATTATTTATTTAAATCGCTCTTTCCAGAAAAAAATCTAGCGCCCGTCACCAATAAACTAATGCCTCTGTGAAATATAACTATTCATTAGAAGTGAAAACGAATGTATTTGCATTAATTCGTGCAATTTATTATTAAAATTTATAAATTTATTACCTACTGATTTAGTGAATATTGTATGATTCAAGTTGCACAATTGTATATAAACTATTTTACTCGTAACCTGAGCGTAGAAGGTGAAACGAAACAAACTGTTTATGACGCAACCGAACATTTATCCTGTAGCCCTCCTTTTATTAGAAAATAAGTAATAATCAGACACGCTAAGTCAATAATTTATTAATCAATCGATAATTAATGATTATTACTATTTTTATTGGAATTGCTTATTTATATTTTATTGAAATTTCTTATCTAATCGCAATATTTATGAAATTGTAGATAGTTTGAAATTTTTTTTACGTTTAGTTAGTTAATACTTACACATAATGTAGATGCAATTTCAGCGATATTGAATAATTTTTAACTAAAAACATTTTTGTACGTATGTTACTTTAAGTAACTTTACAGTAGTACATAAGTATATAAATCGTAACCTTTTCCTTTTGTTTCAGGTCTTCTTTTTGTGTCGACGTGATTAATATGCATATTGATGGCAAATTACAGCTTAACAGTACCTATAGCCTGAACTAAGTAGCTGAGAATAATTACATAGACATTAAACTACTACAGGAAACTACAACGTTTATATACCTAGGAACCATCAACATTTTAATTAAGGTACATACAAGAGTTGTCTGTAAACTCCAAGTTAATTTCATATTTCATCACAGAAACAGCACTCTTGCCTTAAAAATCACATAAAAGACTTAAGTGATCTTGTTTTAACTTGCATTTACTATAAACAATTATTTCTAATCCTTTTTTTTTGTAACTCCCAGTCAAATTCCACCACCACCTTTGATCAATCGTTACGTACCTAATGTAATGGAATACCAATCGAAGTGTAAACGCCGGGGCGACCGAATGCCGATCAAAAGGTTGCGTGTGCTCAGCCCGCGGGGCACCTCGCGCCCCGCGAGACATGCGCGCGCCATCGATTTGTTTACCGCTAGCCCTTTGCATACGCAGACAATAGTTTTGCGTCAACGCAATGTTCCAGACTTCAGCCTTTTGCGCCAGTTGTTTCAGTTAGCTACAAGTTATGTAGTAACATAGAACGCGTTTTGCAGTGAAGTATTGTGAGGAGCTAAACTGGGCACATCTCGGACTTCCGCTTTTCGATCGTAGGGCATTTTGAAAATGTGAGTTACGTGTCGTAGCGCACTGTAACACATGTGTATATTGTTTCAACTCGCAGCTCGAAAATTGTATGAATATGACGTACCTAAGAAGTTATTAAGCTAAGAAAATTGTTAATGTTCAAATTAGTGTGCTTGGCATCTATGCGGCACATATACTCGTATATTAATCAAGAGTAATTCATATTTGTGTTCTGATGGGCTATTTAATTTATTTACAAGTGAATGAAATAGTATATTTAGAATGAGCATTTAGCAGAGAAGGAAGGTACTCCGCTAATAAAGAAAGAAGAGTGAATGCAGGGAATAGGATGAATGGAAAACTTCTCGGCAGAAAAGTTATAAGCCAGAAGGCCCAGCTCGCTATACACAATGCGGTGGTGATTTCTACACTAACTTAAGGGAGCGAGAGTTGAATATGGCAGAAAGAGCATGAAAGTAGAATAAACGGTCGAGATGCGTGCGCTGCGGAAAATCTGCGGTGTATCGCTCACAGACTGCGTTCGGAATGATGATGTAAGAAAGAGAGTCGTTCTGAAAGACAGCGTCGGATTCAAGATAAGAAGAGGCATGCTCCGGTGGTTCGAACATGCAAAAAGAATGGATGACGAAAGATTGACTAAACAGATATACAATGCGAAAGTGGAAGGATGTAGGAGCCGTGGAAGGCCCGGGCTCACCTACCACGATCAGATTGGTCGTGTATTAACAGAAGGGTCAGAAGGTGATGTAATGAGTCATAAAAACCGTAGAGCTTGTATGAAAAGGATCATTAATGTTGAAGAAGCAAGTGAGGTGTGTAAGGATCGTGCCAAATGGCGTTCGGTTCTCTCTGCCTACCCCGCTAGGGGTAGGCAGAGAGAACGAGAAGTGAGAGAAGTGAGAGAGAACGAGAAGTGGCGTCACGTTTATTTAGTAAGTAAATGTCATTATTAATTAATTACTCTTATGTAGCTTAATCCTGTATTTCGCTCAGAGGAAATCGTGGGCAGGTGCTACGTCAGCATAAATTACAAGTAAGATAAAACTGCATGAGGGGCCAGCGTGTCGGGTCGTGTTGCGACGCGCGCGCAGGGCAGCGCGGCCGAGATTAGCGAATTATGATTTGGTCTAATGCGGGCTTTAAATTACACGATTTAGAGTTTATGTCGATTCGGCGAGGATTTTCCGAGATATCAACATTTCAATGTTTTTGTTTATCATCATACTCCTAGCGTTATGTCTCGTGCATCCGTGCACAGTCGGGGTCCGCTTAGAACATGTTTTTACTGATGGACATTAAAATAAAAAGCAACGTCGGTATAACATTTGAAATTAGAACCTTATTTCTTCTTTTTAAGTCTGTTTAGTACCAAATCACTCGCGAGTTTTTTTTACGAAGTTTTTATTACAAATACACTACTATTTGACACAAGATTTTTATAACCTAATGTCCATTAACCTGTAAGAGTGTCGTGATTAGTACATTAAGTGGGGGTCTACGGAATATAATAAGTCATATTTTTTTTTTACTTTCTTTATCTCAACAACTATCTGGCTACGAATCCCAATAGTCTTGCAAGTGATGACAACTACGACGTTTAAGTCGGTGTGTGTAAACACAGGGCCGGCTAAGGATATTAAGTTTACAGCGCTCGCTCTAAACTTGCTTGTTAAGTGCGCGCGCGCACCGCGCCCAGGAGGTGTGCTCGGCTATGTTCAACAATTGTACTTCCCAAACTAAACTATCATACGTGTAAACTACTAGTGCATAATAAACTTTTCTTGGACACAGATACAAAATTTAATGTGCAATAGTGGCCACTATTGCACATTAAATTTTGTATGAAAAAAAGGAACTAATCATCGAAAACACATTTAAAATACACATGTAAGTAGAAATACATTTGGGGTGAAAAACTGTTTTATGCACTCACATAAATCACATAGATCACCAGGCTGTCGGTAAGCACAGCTACGCCGCCCCGGCCCATGAGAAGCTTCTCGTTTTAAGGCGCGACTGTTAAATTCAAAGATTACTCTGATAGGTATAGGTCTAATAGGCAAGAAGTCGTAACAGTGGGACCTCTCCAGGTATTCCCGGTATTATTAAGTCGTTCCCGGGACATTAGCGGCCGAGTGCTACATAACATCTCGCGATATGTCATTATTACCAGCACTTCAATAGCTACTCACGGATTTTATTTTACATCTGGACCATAACTTTTATGGTGGAAACATAAAAACCATCCTAGAACAATGGGTTTTAATGCACTTTCTTGGCACCGGCTGAGTTATAAGTAATTTGACGACTTGAGTGAGGCAGGCAATATTTTATTAAGTTACATTATTGGAATTAAAATAGGTTTTTAATAATTGCATGAGTTGTAAGGATTGAGATAAAACGCCTGCTTCGGGTCGATGGCGATGATCAATTTGTCTGTTTAATCGTAAATTATTAATAATTATAGTCTGAGTTGGATTCAGGGAATACAAAACGAAACAGCTTACTAATTAAACATCATGAAGTAAAAATGAAAACCTAAGTTTTTAAATTATAGTATAACCAGTCTGAAAATATAGAATCTATGTCGTTAAGCTAATCTTATCCTACCTAAATGAAACACAATATCATTTACATAATAATATTAGCACTGCCTGAAACGCTAATGCTAATGAAAAATGGGCGGCTTTAGGATTTTAAAAACTTATTTTGCAGATTTTTTTAACCTAAATATTTTCGGTTTACAGCTCAACAATTTGATTTACACCTCCGTGTAAACCGACACACAGACAACACATGGGTTGTGACATCGTCCCCATCTCTTTCCTTGAAATATTGGTCTGTGATAGGTTTGTACTGATAATGTTTTTGTTTGTGATGTATTTTAATTGGCCGTAAACATGCAGGCTGCGGTGCCACATCCCGGTACAGCTGTACATCCCGGTACATTAATGAAATGCAATAAATAATTTGACTTTGACTCTGACTTTGGCTTAGTTTAATGCGGGCTCGTAAATATTGGCGCGGGCGGCAAACTGTTCCCAACCAGTACTATGCAACTAAAGAGGAACGACAAGTCCTCAGAGGGAACGCAATTCTGATACACGTTTAGAACGTCGACACATTTCTGATTTATTTAATTTCAGTCTCATTACATTGTTACAATGTACTTATTGTTTGAGAAGTTGTGAACCTTGAGGTGGATTTACAAGATTCAAGCACGTGTTTACACCGGTAGATCAGGAGTGAGGAAAACCATAAAGAAACCTTTCAGTAGAGTGAGGCTTTGCTCGTATAACTTTTAGGTAGTGTTACAAATAATATCCTTCGCTATCAAGGTCTTATGTGGCGATTAGGCTATACCATTTATCACTTTATTATATTATAATACTCATTTTCACTTCCCTTCTATGTAACTCGTTGAAACGTGTAATGTTTCTCAATGAAAACGGACACCGCCCAGCTTACAGATGTACTTTATTAAAAATTGAACATACTGAAATCAAATCGAGCTGGCTGAGCTCTCAAGTGTCGTAACTCCACCTAGATACATATTTAACATGGCGGTACATAGCCCGTCCCTTTTCAGACGGCATCAAAATATAAAGTAGTGTAAAGCCGTGCGGCGGAGCAGGGCGGCGTCAGCTATCTCGCTCACTTCAGTAATGTATTCACGTTTTCCGAGCCGCTCATTTTTTATCGCAGTCGCGCGGCGCATTAGAATTTCCAGGCGAGAAAATCTCACGCACACCAACATCGTGGGACCCCCGCCGCCGCTGGAATACCAACTCAGTGCACGAAGTGTTATGGTCGGATTTTATTCAGCGAGGACGGTGTCGGGTGTCGGTTCGGGCGGGCGGAGGAGCGGTGTGGGGCGCCGGCGGGCGGGAGGGTACATTGTAAATTCGCGGGGGGAAATGGCCGGGGGAGGGGGGCGAGTGTTCGGCTCGATAAGGCCGCGTCCTCCGCTTCCGCTCCGTCGCGCGTCGCGAACGACGCCGTGTCGCAGATTTACATGCTCGTAAAACGCGCCCTAATTCCTGCACCATAAGAATCCTTACTGTCCTCGCTTCCTTTGTCTTCAGTTCAGCCATTAACTTGGCTAACTCAGTATTTAGGCTTCTTTAGTGTCTTGTAAATTATTACGACTACGATGTAGATAAATGTTTCTAAGGATATAAAAACATAGTAAGTATACGAAGATCTGTTATCTGAATAGCGTATAGTGTAAACTTTACGTTCTAAAGTTACGCTATGCAGCTATGTCTACAATAGCAGCATGTACAAACACTAATTCAAAAGGAAATTTACAGTAATTTTAATAATTTTCTACTGACCTTAAATCTTAGTGAATAAGAAACTCGCATAAAACCTTACAGTTGATCACTGAAGGGTGGGCCGGCCGGAACAGGAAAGGTTGTGCAAACATTTTTTTTTATAATAACAAGTTTATAGGTCAGAGGAGCCAACTCTTTTCAATTGTATGTGACGACCCTTACAGTTCTTAAAGTCCACTTTCAAATTAATATTATACTTTTACTCCGTCATATATACCACTCATAAACTGTTTACTATGCATCTAATAAAACCGCCATGTTCCGTCTTTGGGCCATTAAACGGTAGTTAAGTCGCCGTATATTTGTTAACTAGGTGTTAATTGATTGCACTATCAATAGAAGCTCAATTACCCTGCACCTGACCAGGACTACAGCTGTTAGAAGCCATGAGGAGCCGTGGGAATCTAACAGGTAATTTGTAGGGTCGGCGTTAGACAGTGTTAATTGAAGGTAAAAAACGGAAGGGTTACGGGTATTTTTTGCGGCACGCGCGCGTTTTTTATCCGTCTAACGCTGACACCTGGAGGGGCGCCCGCGCCGCGCGTCGCCTGTCTCAAGGTGAGCTCCGAGCGACCCGTCAGGTGGCTCGTAAGAATTAGACGCTTTGTTGCCACACATTATACACCTGATTAATGTTTGATAGACGCCTGTGTTTCGCTATTTAAGATTAATTGCAACGAAATTATACTTTTTTACAAGGACTATTAAACCTCGTTTATTAACCTCGCTGAGAAATATGCAAATTAATGTTCTATTACTTATTTTGCTAATGTCTTAGTTAACAATATTGTTACATTATTTGATGTTTTTCATAAAACAGAAAGTGTGTAGGTATTGTTAAATGACTTGAACATTTTCACTATGGAAAAACTAGAGAGAATATCAGTATTAATACCTACTAATTGTACAAGCGTAGCAAATTACATGTTGATAAAAAGTATTTAACTGTTGCTGTTAATTTTTCATTCCTATCAATATGACATTACTTTGTGACGTAATGAGTAGAGTAAGTACGTACAAGCAACAGCTATGTAACAATGTTTAACAAAATAATCTAAAGCGTTTAGCGAAACACATTTCTATTTATTCACATATGAATGAACACATTAATTTACGTGACAATAATAGACTGGGTTATTGTAGATAGATTACAATGACGAATATTTAATTTACGGCCATTAATTTATTATGCATTTCCGCAAACTAATGCCCGTGTGTATCAATTAGATGTGTGTGAGGCAAAAAATAGGCAGGTATACACAGGCATCCGCACCGCCCGCCCGGCGCGCGCGCACCTGGGAAGGGTTGCTAAGGCGCGGCGCGTGCGCGGTGCCTCTTACAAGGGGTAAGCCGAGATTTATGATAACGACATACTGGTCACACATCACATACACAAAAAAGAATCTTAAGAAAAAAACAAGCATCCTCCCCACCTCTACTGAACTGTTATACTTGATCGTGCTTTTAGATAAAGGTGCTGATAATTTAATTGCGGAATAGCAGACATGAAAGAAATTTGGTGTCGTATTATAATATGCAAGCTGAAAGTAGCTTTTAAACGCTTTATCATTTAGGGCTGCTAAAATAATATGACCTATGAGATTACTCTTAGACCTGAACCGAACCATATGAGATTTAAGCAATACCCACTAATAAGGTGTTTATTTATGAACAAAACGTTTTCCTCTTACACAAAAAGTAACAAAAACTAAATTTATCAGTTTTGTTCTGAAATGATTATATTGAAAGAAAAGTTTTTTAGAAGTTCTATAAATGTTCATAATATCATTTGTGATGTACGTCCATACGGACACAATAAAGTTAGATAAAATAATTAGATGGTCCTCTATGAACCATGTTACTTTACCATCATATAAATGCTTTTTCCCTTAGTGTACACGAAAGATGCGCACCTGTGTACTTATTTAATTGTAATTTTCCCGCAGCGGCGGCGCGAGTGCGCGCCATGGCTGGAGTACCCGTCGTCGCGCCTGCAGCGCCTACTGCAGAGCGCCTGCGCACGCCCCGCGCCGCCCTCGCGACCCACCGTCATCACAGGTATGCGCTTACCTTGGCCATCATCATATCATAATTAATAGCCAATTGATCACCTTCATATTGGCTCGATGACGCATTCGGTAGTGACGCTGCCCCATGCGCCAAGAGTTGTGGGTTCGATCCCCACTCAGGACAAACATTCGTATAATGAATACTTTTGTTTGTTCTATTTCTGGGTGTTAATAACCAATATTTGAGTATATATTTGTAATACCACTGTTGATTGCTTGACGAACGTTCACCAAAAGTCTCGTGCAGCATTGTATTCGTTTGGGTATTTGTCCAGGGGGACCCTCTTCACAGAAGTGCTGCGGGGCTTCCGGAGCGCGGAGCCCGTAGCTTTCAGCTTCCTGTTGCCAGATCCGGAGCTGATACCTTATTTGCCTTTGTAGACAAACATTATAATTTTAATCGCCTTCTTAAAATATTAAAAAGTTATTTTTATATTGTTTTTATTAAAGCGATATGGACAGACAAGTTCTACAACTGTACTAAATCAATAGTATGAGACTGTCGACTTATATAGCAACTTACTACAGTGACATATACATGAACAGAAACGGTCTCACGGATTCTGGTACGGAACCCTGATAAAGGAAAACCGGTCTTCAAAAACATATTCTGCATTATGTTTATTCGAACCGTGCTGCTTCATGCAGATTGTCGACGGTGCGCGTTTTTACGATTTCGAATTTCACGAACATTTTTATATTCAGTTTAATGTGTTTATTATTAAGCATGCGAGCGGCGATGCTAATTAAAGTTAACAACCTTATTTTATTGGCCGCTGTTAAGTTACAGATAGAAAACATTATAATATTGTGTAACTTTAGTTATAATAAAATTATGTTGTAAAACGTAGCGTCGGTAGTGGACGCGTCCGCGCGCTCGAGCCGAGCGGCGCGGTTAGTGCTGGCTGCGGTCTAAACGTTACCTAATTGTTTTTCGGAGTGACAATACTATGACGATTCAGAGCTACGTGCTTATGTGGACCGTTTGATGATGATTTCCTTAGATTAATTGTTAGGAGACTTGCTGCTCATGTAATTCAAATCTATTAATTGAAAAGGTGATAGGAAAAGTTTAGTTTCTATATCCGTTTTATTAGATAAGCTTTGATAGGGAGTGAGCATACCACCTTATAAGAGGGAATCACAATGTTTATCGTCCATTATCTACGATGTCGTTCGGTCGATGCCGTGCAGGTCAAGCGTCAATGGGCCTCTACTAACAAATGTTTTGGTCGAGGTAACAAGTCCGCACGCCGTCATAATGTAGCGGCAACAGTGAGCGACCTCTGAAAACAAACATTTAAGAAATTTGTCGCTGGAGATGCCTTGAAGTACTTTAGTAAGCGGCTTGCTGTAGTTAGATAGATACTCTTTATTGCACGAAAAACAAATACAGATATAATGATAAGACAAATACAATAAAATTAAGGCGGTATTATCGCTAAAAGTAATCTCTTCCAGACAACCTTCAGGTAGAGGAAAGTAAGCTACTAAAAACAGAGAGGTAGGGCCGTGCATTAAATCATACTTATAAAAAGGGGATACAAAAATATGGATGAAAATAAAATATTTATATAAACATATTATATCGTAGTTGACACCTAGATGGGTATCTAAATTCAATCTTTCACTTCCACGTATTTGTTCCACTAAGTCTTTGGTCGTGGTCTCTCTCAATGTTGTAAAATAATTCATGTCCAGTTTAATAACCTTGGACATCAGATTATAATAGTTAGTACAAAAGTTAATTAAAACATCGTATACCTACATGTCATCTAGAGCTTTGTTGGGAGAGAGACTTTTTACGAATAAAAGGTTAAATCAAAAGCTCTATCTGAATTGATACAATACACATGCGTGTGACATCAAAATAAAAGTCGCAAGCAACAATACTGAAGTCCAGGTTGTTTTTTCGAGTTATAAAGGCACTGCTAAAAATTTTGATACCTAGCACATTTCTTCGTTTTATTATTCGCACCTTAATACCTAATCATGTCTAATTCATTACTATTCCCTCGCTACCACCATGTCCGCTGTGTCGGGTGTCCGTCGCAGAGTGTCGTGCGCGAGCGCGTCGTAGCCTCACAGGTGGACGGACGTCGGAAGCGAGCGCGCTTTTTATGTCCCGCGGAACGGCCGGCGCGGCCTTGGGCTTACGTATTAGGGCCCAAATCCTCGGCGCATTCCCGGTACGATGTCATCGGACACGACTCTCAGCTGCGGGAGGACTTAATGGGGTGGCTTAATTACAATTTGCGTGTTTACGAGTACCCGCTGATCAATATGCCGCGCGCAGAGCGGTCGCCTTATTTGATTGCTGACGCCAAAATCGCTGAGGCAATATTAAATGGTGATAGGCGTTTGCCTGCATTAATAATGATTTAAAGCAAGGGCCATTTAAATTGGAAATATTCGATTGCAGAATTGGAGTCAATGGACTTAACATATATTTTCTTGATATATGTACTATAATTGATATTATTGTAGTAATTCCAATTTCTTCCCACGTCACATAAAAAAAATGATGAAAATACGCTTTATTGGTTAAAAAGTATGCAAAGTTGTCCAAAAAAGACTACCAAAGAAAGAAAGAATACCAACATTTAGAATGTAATAGGTAGTTTAGATTCACGTCACAACATAACTAAGTCATATGTTGTATGGAACAGTGTAATTTATCAAATTTAACAGCGTATATAGGAACATTACATTGCTTCAATTGTACGCGTCGCCAGCTCTCTTGACTTTCTCGTTTGAACTCAATGTTTCACGTCGCGCATTCGGCACCGAGGCTACTTACACTAAATGACGAGCCTGGACTAATTAATTGTATCGTCTAATTATCGGGCATCGGTAATTGTGGTTCGTCGTAGCGGCCCCACACGCAGGGGCGCTTTCCGCGAAGCCCCCCTGCGTGTGGGGCCGCTAGGGCCCCGATTTGAAACCTTTAGACGAAGGTTTGATGAGCGAAACATGTTTGGGTAGATTGTGGCACATCTTTTATTGTATGCTTGGCACATTCGATTGAAGGTGTGAACCGGAATACAATGCCGACGATTTTATTTCCTAATTAGATCGGGTCCAGGTGTACTGGGCACGCTTACAGTAACTTACTTATATTTTATAGAATATGCCATTGATTCTTACCAGATAGATATTTGTTAGTTAGATAGGATATGAAATGAATGAAGAATTCATTTAAAAATTACAAAGGATATTTTTTGCTTTAGACTCAGGCGCTATTTCTATAAATTGCTTATTTACGTGTACATGATATAATCAAAGATTGACGTCAAAGTTAAGTTTTACGGTCAATAAAAAAGGTGCCGTCAGAACGGAAATGTGATTATTATTCTTATAAAAGCAGAAGAGACAACGAAATTACAGATAAATTCAATCATATCGATTTTAAATACACATATTGTCATAGATTTTAGTTTTAGTATTATAGACAAGGCTACTTAAGCCTTGTACTTATAAGATACAGGTATATCAAGTAAATAAAAAGCACTATGTTTGGGGTTGTAGGTATGGGCCACAACGTATGCGGGTTTAGATTTGGCAAGCGTTTGTTTTATCGAGCGACATTTTTTGTTTTGCTACGATTTTCTTTGTGGAAATGAGGTATTTTTTTGACGCAAGCGTATGTTACTTTCCACCCCTTTCATTTATTTATTCAATGTAAATATATTGCAACAGAGCATCGGTTTACCTTTTTGTCTAAAAGACGAATTAACACACGCTGGCCTTTATATTATTATATTTAAGGTTGCAAAGTATTATGACCTCCAATTCGACTCAACACCTGACATGTGTTCCGATATCTACATAAATAGCAAAATATCGATCGACCCTCATTAATCATTTTGCCAGCGCAAAAACTATCCAGAACATAGTAAGAGTTCCTTCCGATCGGTCACGACAGTCGCAGATAAGCATACCTCTGCGCACCGGCCGTCCGCGTCAGGCGCATCGGGCGCATCGATGGTGTATCGCTAAATGCGCGCGCGCACCCGACGCGCAATATCGGCGCGACAGCTGGCGTTTTGATTACTGGACAGATTGATAGACTTGACTTACAACACATTTACTGAATTTTCAGAAAAATTTCCCAGCCCGATTAACATTATAGAAGTAATAAGCTATCCGAACTGGTGGTATCTTTATAATCCTTTATCTCAAAATTGTAAGAGAAAGATTGAGAATCCTTTATCTTTAAACTAAAAGATTCAAATGCATTGAAGTAGGTATACTCGTTAAGAAAATCATCGACAAAATTTGTCACACACTTTGTAAAATAGCCCGGTAAATATTTTTCATTCCCTGCTTGTCAGTATTATTCCAAAGTGTCTCTGTAATGGGTATAATTAGGTGTAGCCGCTGTATGGACAAATAAATGTCAGTCGGTTTTATCGCCGATTGCCGCCGTTAGCTGTCAGCGGCGCGCGCGCAGCGGCTGAGCGTGTGCGACAGGAGCGGTATTTGGATAGCTCTTGCGATGCCTGTATACGTCAGAATTTTAACATATGACTTAATAGCTGAAACCGGTCGCTTGCAAAATATAATCAACTTTTGCCAACGTTAAAATCCCCGTTAGGTAATAAAAATTCAACTTTTTATGTAAGTTCTTCAAATGGCAGCGGTTTCAGCTTCTCTCGCATAATTTCTTTCATGATGATGAAGTGTAGCAGTCTTTTACGGCGGCTTCAAACCCTATCAGCAGGTTGTTGGTGGTGTCACTATATTCATGTCATTCCAAACTGCATTTGGCTGAAACACCAGTCGTAGCGGACGGAGAGATACTGATCTTTGACGACTAAGGTTCCGAGTGCAGGTATTGTGTAGTACACATCAATGTTCATCCGTTTTGGCACATGAACGTAACGCAATATTGTCACCGTAGAAATTGATACCTTGACTGACTTGAGCATAACAATGGGGGATTTTTTCTGACATTTTATTCAATTGGTAATGATATTTACATATTGTAAGATGTAACATGAAGATATATGTATACCCCTATTAATTTATAAATAAATGATGTCAAAATACATCTGAATTGGCTGATAAGCTGATATGTATAAGCGATTAGGGTACCTTATTTGGCTATAGAACCCTAAAAACGTATCTGCTAACCGACACTGGCCTGCAAAGGCTGTCAAAGATCGTTAAGCTGTCAAATGTCGCGCAGCCGGCGCGTGCGCAACCCGTATTGATTGGGGCTCGCATCTGACACTATTCGATAACGTGTAGCAGATACATTATATTATTCACTAGAAGTGGCTTCGGTCAACTTGTTGATATACTAGTAATTAAAATTGCGTATATGATATGATTTTTACTATTTTCAATTATTGTTTATTTAAAATTAAAAAATAAGAGTAGATTGAACATTTATGTACAAAATACTTGATTTTTTAAAATGGAGATTGCTGGCAGAGAAGCTAGCCTTAAAAAAAAGCGTAACTAAGGCAACAATTTTCAAAATATTAGTGTTAATAACACTAGGTAGTAAGTGGAGAATATAAGATGGCTTACGGCTTTTTTTTTTGCAATGTATCATCAAAACTTTGTTTGTCCGTCATTGCCACTATAGAAACAGAATGATGTAAGCTGGAATTTCAATATCATATCGTTATCTAAAGACGCTTTACTTAACAAAATGCAAAAACAAGCTATAGAAGTGTGAAAATATCATATGTAGCAATTTGCGTACTAAATGTCACTTTTTGCATATGTACATCATTGGTTGGTCTCTGCAGTACATATTTGTAAAATAAATCTGCATGCGCCGGAGCGCAGGGGACCTCCCCCCCACCTCGGGCCAGGTGCGTGGGCGGCAGATGTCGCGTGACGTCACTGACCCATATCTCACCGCTTTGTGCGGAGCCGAGGAGACCCCTGACGAGCGCTAGCGGGTCAAGCGCTCTCGACGCACAATGCCCCACCGGTGCTGAACGGGGACAATATTATTGCTCCAATAACAATTAAACAGTAAACATATTAACGTATGCTCTGGTCTCATTCACCATAGATAATGTTTATTACTCATAGTATGTTGGAATATCTCGTTTATTTCAAATTATCTTAAGTATAAGTTGGTCTGGGACTTAAAAATTATATTGCAACTGTTTCTTAGGACTAATAGTATACAGAGTTTTGGGTATCTGATTGTGTAGGCGACGATCTAGCCACGTGTCACTACTTTTTCACAATTTCCCATTTAACCTAGCCTAGTTTTATTTTTGGCTAAATATGGATAAATTCAAATTCACTTAATTCAATTATATAATTTTTATGAAAGCACTTATAAATAGACAATATAAAAAAAATATGAGATAATACTACCACCTATTACTAAAGGTGCTTGCAGCCCCTTTGACTTTCCCCTTCGGGGTGTGCGGGCGTCATGTTATATATGTAGGTATCTTATAAGTTTAATACTTTTTTTTTATTCTACCTGTATTAATAATTTAGCTTAATTAATGCTTCTGTCGAGCAGGGATAATTAACGTCCTTCACCATTTGGCAGCTGTCAGAAGTATGACATACTAACTTGGTCAGTCGCTGACCAAGTTAGCCCCATTTGTTTGATTAGCGAAGAATATAAATTTTATTAATTAACATTTGATTGTGAAATTATGATGAAATCTAGATAGGTATTTAGAAATTACAAATGTTTTTATTTATTTACACCAATCAACTTTAATCATTTATGTGTCATTTCATAAAACATATTGATAGTCATTTTATAGCCAGTTCTATCTATTATTATACTAATTAAATTTTATTTCAATAAAATTTACATTCAAAGTCCACTAAAATGCATTCGTCTACAAATCTAATAATAAAATTGCAACAACACAAAAACTGAATTTCACATTTCGGTGATAATAAATTAACAAATAATAGACTGTCGTAAATATGTACCTATGTATATTTTCACTAATTTTACAACTTATACCGGATTTTATAAACAGGAACTGCTAAATGTTATTACGCTATTTATTCTAACAAGTTTAATACAATTTTATTAGCCTAAGTTATTACTAACAAATAATGTATGGTACACATGTAATCAAAAAAGCGAAAACTAATTACATAGAAAAAAAATGGTTTAATAACTGTCTACTTGACCTTATAATGAAGTTCAGAGGCAGGTCAACAGTAGGACCTTTTTAAGTCCCGTACATTACTAAATGGCCGTTTAAGGTGTACGAACGATGTACATTATTCCAACACTGCAGAATGCACTGCTAAAGCTCAAAGTCGATCGATGAATTTTATAAAATTGTCATTTATAACTGACCAAGGATGTTTTCGACAAAAAAATGGCCATGTACCTGAATGCCTTGGACGAATAAACTTGGCATCGTAGAGAAAGCCATGTCCGCGACGCACCTGAGCGTCAGAGGCGGAGGCGAATTTTTTGTGGAAGTCCCTTCCGTCGGCGGACCACGTGAGCGCGCACGTGGTGCGGGCGCCTTGAATGCGCGTCGGCTCTGCGCTGCGCTTGCGCATTGCTCGCACGCGATGCCACTGCTGACTTCCGTGGTTAGACGTCTATGTTCAAGACAAGCAGAAGTTCATGTCGTTAGTATTAGTTAAAATTAGAACCTTTCCATTTTAACTTGTGCTAAGGCTTAGATTTTGTCACCAATTTTTATAAGTATACATTTTTTTAATAACTAGCAGCCAATATAAAATACACGTGAAATGAACATTATGTTCGTTTTCGCTGTTTTGTAACCACTTACGCGACTGCACTACTAAGTCTACCTATAAGGTAGAAACATTCAGCTTATAAAAAAGGTCGATGCATAAGAAATGTCGTTTTAAAAATAATATTTTAGGTAACCAAAAAAGATAGTAAACAAAAGCAGAGTTCTACATTTGCACAAATAATACCAGACTACATCAAATATAACGATATCAATTCAAATGAACATCTGCTGGATTTACATTTATCCTCAATTCACAAACACTCATGCGCAATATCGCAACATGAAACGTGACGCAAACAATGCAATAAATATAAAAATCAACTGTTAGGTATATATCATTAACTGCAGTAGCTGTAGAAGTTCTCGAAAGAGTCACAATAAATTATGAGACTTGATTAATTTATTAGTGCAATCCAGAGCGGACGATAAGTAAATCAACTAGGAGTGTACACGAAAACAGATCCATGAGGACTTTGCCTGCAGTTACACTGAGAAATTCTCACAGCTGTAATGAAATAAAATTTTGGACAAAAGAAATAATAACCTTACGGTATCATAAATTTTACCATTTGGACACAATGATAGAAACCGGACCAGAATAACCTATTTTAAGACAATTTCATCTAGATTGAGGGTTCCGGTGTTAAATAACGATAATGTAATCTAATCTTATTACCATTCTTGTCCCATGTTAGTCTGGGACTTAAAAAGAATGTGCCAACTGTGGTTCTTGCCTAGCATGTCGTAAAAGGCGACTAATGGTATATAGAGTTTTGGATGTGTGATTGTGAAGGCGACGAGCTAGCCACTTGTCACTACTTTTTCACAATTTTCCATCTGACTGGTGTCCCTTTGACTCTACCTACCCCTTCGGGGATTATGAACGTGATGTTGTGTATGTATGTATGTAACCTTATAATATCTATCCTATTATAACTTAGATGGCAAAAGTACAGCTTCTCTTATTACTTATAGTAGGTAATTTTAGTAAAAATATTTTTCGGTATGCAATTGGCAATGCACGGGTATATTTTTCAGTACTTATCTTATGAATTTCAGACACACTTCAGTAATGTTATATTTGTTATATTTGTCAAGAGCATTTAAATAAATATTTAAAGGAGTACAGTACAGAAACTAACAAATACATCGTTTAAATCTTAGACAAAACACTTATCCCGAGTCACCGGGTGGAGGCCATTGTGTCGCGCGACGTGGTCGCAGGGCGCGCGCCGCACTTGCGCGACCTTGCGACTGGTCGTCGCGACAATCGCACCGCGCCGCACTGTCAGGTGACAGGCACTAGATAGATGAAGAGCTTACTAAATATATATGAGACAATGGAGTTCCAGGAACTAGCCTTTGATGGGTGCCGGCGGGAATATTATGACCTAACTGGTTTGGTTCTATATAGGTAGAGATATTTGCTATAGGCCTTCAATCATAATAATAATAATGTGTACAACTTTGATTTGTGAGATATTGAAATGGCTGGTGACCATTATCTCACCCCATAGCCCTAGTTTTTCTTCCCACAAGAATCCATTGCAATAGCCCATATTTTTTGTTTTCACCTTGTTGCAATAGTGTTGCACTTGCCGTTACTACTAAGAGTATTATGT
Organism: Glyphodes perspectalis; assembly: GCA_951394215.1. Classification (NCBI taxonomy): domain Eukaryota; kingdom Metazoa; phylum Arthropoda; class Insecta; order Lepidoptera; family Crambidae; genus Glyphodes; species Glyphodes perspectalis. Next base: position 204,752 of record OX596208.1, on the reverse strand, counting down.
TGGTATACTCAAAAGTAAGATCCGGCCGATGTACTCTATCACACGCTCATATTAAAATGTCTCAAGGGGCTTCTTCATGTAGGGCCTATGCCCCCATGCAATCCTACCAAAGAACCAGGAAGGTGACTCTTCCCGTGATATCCAAATGTGTATAATAATCTGGTAGATGTTATTTCCTTGCTCTTATTAAATATTACTTGACAAAGTATAACACGGTGTTCATGTTAATATGTTATATCAACTCTTGGATTTCCTGTGGGAACTCGAATGAAACACTATCTCCTAGTTGAATGCGGGTAGGCAAACACAAGACGCGCACTTGTGGGACTCGACACGCACCGGCCGGTCGGCGACGACGCGCTGGTGGCTACGTCACCTTACCCTTGCTAATCTGTTGTACCTTACGAGCTGTGTGCGATCGGCTCGGCCCCTTGTTGCCCCGACCGACATACTTCAGAATCAATTCCGCATTCAATGACCATTCGTGACTAAGAATTGATGAGACAAGTTTATTACTATGTAGAGAATTGCGTATAAATTGATTCTTTCTGATAACGAGTGATGCAATCAAAAATAGCATCAAAGGTGTGACAACGAGCAACCATTACAAATCCGATAGATCTCATTGATTGCGAGAATTGAACACATGAATAACAGAAACACGTAAATCGTATATTGCCTTGAGTTACAAGTACTACCGCCGGAGGACGGAGGGGGCATGCTCCCATCTGTGTCCTGAACGCTAGACCCGTACAGCCTTTAACTAAAGTGAAGAAATATCGTCTGAGCAGTGCGCTGAGACTACGAGCCGTTCGTTAACAGACTCGGGCGTAGCTTTACTAAGTCGAGCATTGACCTATCTTTAAATGAAAATGTATATTTGGTAAAGTCTAATAGAGTCATAACACTTTTCCTTATCTATAGATATATTATAACGAATTGACTATTTTATATTAACAAAATAACAAGTTTGTTCTGATTATGTTGTTGTTGGAACACAAAATTTACAACGTTAATCGTTCATATGTAGATAAATAGAAAACTAAGAAAAATGTTGAGCTATTTTTCTAACATGTAAAAGATAATTCTCCATCAACAAGACATATGTGTTTATATTGCTAGTACTTCAATCATACGACACCCTAAGTTATCGACATGATACACTGTTCATTCCCTTGTCTCTACAAAACTTCTGCTATGTCCATTAGAACTCTCGAAACTTGTTCCAACTGAGAATTAGAAATTTATCAGTGCGTTGTATTTTCGTCGCGTGTTGTCAATGTATTAATTAGTTTTTCGGGCAAGGTTGTGTCGGGGTTCAAGTTCAGCCGGCGAGGTCGCCGACCCCGCCGGCCGGCCCCGCCGCCTGCCTCGCGCCCGCTCTCGCTACTGTCTCCTACTTTTACATGCACAATTATTACCCAGATTGTATCACAATTAATTATGACGAAGTAATTAATTAGCTATTGATGTGTAATGATCTGAATTAAAATTGCATTCGAGATTAAGTTATTATTGCAACAGAAAACGCTAATGCAAATGCATTCGACAAAACCAATCAAGATGCTTCTCCAGCAGACATTAGCGATGTTTAATTCGGCGTCCCAATTCATTCCCGAGCCGCAAAAGGCGCAGGCCGCGGGCGCGTCGTTTTTGCGCGTGCAGCGCGCCGGCCCGCGCCCCAGGTGGACCCGCGCCGCTCCGTATGTAAAACTCGCGTAGGAAAATCCATAACGGCACGCGGAAAACCCTTTTAATATACGGCACGTAAATAAGAGTAGCGCGGGCGGCGGCGGGGGCGGCG
>OX596208.1:175530-202748 GCA_951394215.1 Glyphodes perspectalis | reverse complement strand
AAGTCCTAGTGTTGTCCGACAACGTTGTCGCGGCTAGGTGCTCTGACTCGGCTAACGATTTGTATATCACAAGCGTCACGGCTTAGTGTTCTTCTCCATGCAATGGTTTTGGAAGACAACTAAGGTCTGTTGAACAGTTTGTATAAAATTTCAAGTCAGTGCAGTTTAGATGATGTTAATAACATCCAGATTGCGAGAAATAGATTTATTGCTTCTCGATTACCTAATTTGATTGAATTGATGTCCACAATATTAGGAGTATACATACAGATTGCGATGCTAATTTATTTTCACCTAAATAATTTTAACTCATATTGTGACTTAAGGATAAAATACAGACTATTTTAATACGAACACTTTTAGCTTAGAATTGTTGAGATGTCGGTAAAATCTACAATTTATCTATCAAAATTTTAACTTTTTTATAAAGTAACACCACTAAATGCTTGGCACATAATAGCCTGCCAAAACACTATTCACTCTGGCATGATTAGTGTTTTTTACCCTTTTTTCTCAACGTCCACCCTCGAAGTTGTTGACACATAGTAATTCTGCAAATCTGGCCCATCCATCGACAAAGTCCATTCACGGAGTTAATGCGGTCCTCTCGCGAGCCCGTTCTTTATCCTCCCCCTCCACGTGCGGTTGTTGTGTCTCAGGGGTCAGATTCAGAGTTTATTGTTATCCCTCCGAGCCCCGGCGCGCGTTACTTATACAAATTCGGACCACAATGCCCGTCAGCGAGTTTAAAATATGGTGACCGCTCCCTCGGCGAGCGCGCTCTGTGTAGGCCCATTGCGGGAAGCTATTAGCGATATTAATTTTATGTCTTGGTGTGGTGTAAATGTTTCACGACTTTAGGAACCCAAAATACAACATGCTCTTCAATTTTTTTAAGCGTTAGTATTATCAATAATAAAGTTGCAAATCAAAGTATTACATGCAAATCATTGATTTAAATGAAATACTTTTAATAGATGTTGATCATTACAATTTAACGTTATTCAAACATTACAATAACATCAAAATGATAAACATAATTTACTTAAGCTGTACCTAAAAATCAATAAGTCTCAAAGTCATTAAATTGAATATTCAAGGCAATTCATAATAATGTTTAAACATTTGCCATGAAAGTACACTTGTTAAACATTTTTATGAAGACTCAATTATTTAAGAATAATTTGTTCAAAGATAATGTTTTTTTTATTTCAGTACTAACACTACATACACTACAATACCAAACTAAAGCTATTTAAAATTTGCATGATGCTTTGCCAACAGTAAAATAGCTTACAGGTCATTCGGACGTAATCCTTTATCGACCCCTGGGGTCAGGTGGGTGCAGGTCGTATTGTCCGCTGCAGGCAAGGGTTGCGTCCCGGGGGCAGCCACCCTCCACAAATAATATTAACTCTCTTATACTCGCCTTTGTAGACGCACCCACTCTCGCTACTCATGTGCAAAATGATTCCTTTGACACGCCCCGAATACACTTCACCTTTTTATTATAGACTCGAGACATCCTATTTGGGCTGGAAGAGCTTTTTAATTTATTTTATTTGTACCTCACTCATGTGCGTTTAAAGGGACCTTTCGGTAAATAAATTTGTTCAAATTGATTTGTAAACGTTTATGTTTTAATAAATAGGCTCAGGTAGAAAATTATACACCTATAACTTTAGACGCTTCTTACAATTTTATTGTAGGCTTTTTATTTCTGAAGCAAATAACATATTACATTTATTTACTAAGAAAACAACTAGTTATAAAACTTTTATTGCTTAAAGTAACGGAACAGATGGGTCATGTAGATGATCCTAGCTAGAGCAACGGGACGTCGGCACCGGCTCATGATGATGAGGACCTAAGCCTGTTCACACACTAGCGCAGTAACGAGGCTCGCCAGCCGAAGACGACAATCGACACAAATGTCTCCATCCTCCTCCGTTACCACTCCGAAACAATAGAATTGTAATTTTTATCATGCCCACATCAAATTATAATGAAATTACAATTGAATTGGAAGCAAATCACTATAATGTAATCGATGTAAAATCTGTGCGCTTTCCAAGGCAATTTGGGTATAATAATGTCATCTAGGTAAGTGAATTAGCGATAGTGATGAGGTCACGCGTTGTTTGGCGCGTAATGACACGCGCAGGCGGCGGCGGCGGCGGCGCCCGCGCATGGGACCGCCGTGAACTTTGCGCCGCCACACCTGTCCATCTAAATTAGACGCCCAATTTTGCATCTGTTACAACATAATCAGCGCAATTATTGTAATACACTGTAATGGACAAATAACGTCGCAATTTGTGATAATAATTCTAATACGCGTAATTTATTGCAATGTAAAAATAATGGTTATTGTGATGAAATTTATAATTTGCAAAAGGCATGAAAATCATGTGAATGTTACATCAAACATGCAAAACAGAAGATTATCGAATATTTGTCTATTCTGTTCTATTCTTTTATTTTAGTAAATAGTGAAATTTCAAGTCAAATAAATCATAATAAATAACATCCCATCTCATTGGTCTGAGACTTCAAAATAATGTGCCAACTTTGTTTCTTGCCTAGCATGTCGTAAAAGGCGACTAATAGTATATCGGGTTTTGGGTGTGTGATTGTGTAGGCGACGAGATAGCGACTTGTCACCACTTTTTTTAAATTTTCCGTCTAAGCCTCATAGCTGAATGTAGGTAAAGGGGCCTACTGCCCCTTTGAATCTGCCTACTCTTCCAGGGGTTATGGGCGTGATGTTATATATGTATGTAATTTTTATTTCTCTATAGTTCAGCCAAGTTAGTTGTTGTACAACAATTATCTGTCTGAAATAATAATTATAATGATCAATTCAAACTCCTGTAGCCGAATACTAGAGTTAACCCATATTTTTATAACATCAATTGATACATCAATGTAAATACTATTTGCTGGTGCACAGAGCGTCGTTTATGTCAAGTGTGAGGCGCATCGCGTGACTCTATCGAAAGTCCCCTGATGGATGCATGTGAACACTCGGCTCGGGTGGACAGTTTTTACTGCGCTGATACAATCACATAGCGATGCATGTGACAGATGCACCACTGTCATCGCATGTGGACACCAGACAATACTGAAGTTTATTCAAAACAGTTGGAGTAACATTATTGTTTAATATAGAATAAGGTGGATCATTAAATTTTATTGAATAAAACAGCAAAAAATACACATATAAATCATTAGCACAAAAGCTTTTTCTTCTTTGAGGTCTTTACAATTAAAATTTTATTTTCTAAAAGTGTACCTCATAGTATTAAATTACAGGAAGCAGATATCTAATTTTGTTTTTTTGATATATTATATGGTAGTACCTTTTCTTTTTATTTAGATCCATAAACTTGTAAAGTTTTAAAACAATAACGTTAAGTTTACCTATGCAAATTCATATTTTTATCACAAAACAACGAGCAGTTAACTAATGGTCGTCTAGAGTGTACCCAGCGCTTATCTCTCCGGCTCATAAAACATATAAAATTAGTGCGGGCCGGGTTTTGATACAGGCTGTATATTTTTTATGTTGGACGAGAGCAATAAGGAGTTTACGTAGCGTGACCCGGCGTCGCGTCGCCCCGTCGGCTCGTTCATTTGCATACTAACGCGGTCTGGGCCTGTTGTGTTTTAGCAAATTACATGATGCAAATTTAGAGTTCGGAGTTTACACGAGAGCGAGCGGCGGCGGCGCGCCGCGCGGCGCCCGCGCACCCGCTTATTGCTAACAATTTTGCGGAATATCAACTGATAATAGCGGTTGCACAAAACGGAGACGTTGTTATCGTGATAATATGCATTTTTTATGATAGGCCTATAATTATATTGAACTGTTTAAAATGCTTAAAGTGTAAATTTAGAAAACAGAGTTAAGTAAATTATATTTACGCGTATAAAGTACATCTGAGCGTAAGCTATTAAACGTATAAACATAGCAACAAATTTTTCATTTCTTTGACTAGCTGACGGGCAGTATCAGTAATTGTATTAGCATCGTAAAATGTATCGCAAAGATTAACTGCAGTCTGTTCAAATTGCTCAACGGATTGAAATGCTTTTTCACTCATTCGATGGTCGCTTGTATGGTAATGGAAGGTGCTTATTATGTAGAAAGCGAAAAATTTGTGAAGCAAATCGTCGCGCGACACTAATGTTGCCTCACCTACTTCTGCGAGGTTTTTTGCTAATTCACGCAAAATAATCTAGTGCGTCACAGGCGTTTTTGTATTCGTCAGTTTTAATTGCATTGCTCTATAAGTCGGTATTCTACGCCGCACTTACGCGTTAATGTAAATAAATGACAAAAACTCGCACATGTCATAGACTATTTGCAATTACTTTTTAAATATTCACGTCATAGTTATTCTCAGTCGAACATGTGCTGGAGCTATTGTCGCCCCATTGACCCGTGCGTTCTTGTTTGCGCTTAACACTTTTTGCACAACGTTTTTTTGTCCAGAACATAAGCTTACAACAATCGCTATTCAATTTAAAGTAAATTAGTCCTTTTTGAGGAGTAAATTAGAACAAATATCATACAACTTGCTAATTTAGTACTAGTCTGTAATTCAGGGAAACTTAATATTATTAAGACTTTACCAGTGAAAACTGAAAAATATTAAGTCTTCCTATATTTTAATAAATATGCTTGGCCAAGTCGAGTAACATTTGTTGTAAACTGAGAGAATATTATAATTGTATAATATCCTGTGTACGCAGAAACACTTAGACGCGAAGTGTGCTTTCATTATCGTATCCAAAGTCGAAATAAATGCATTTTCTCACACTTTCACACCACCGGCGGGTAATTGAGTTGCGTGTCGTCGCTAATGTGAAAGGCTTCCATCTGTAAGCAATTTAAGTACTTAAAATTATATTTTTTATATTAATTTTGTTTAATTCAACAACTACTGGTGCATTATTGTTGTATGGTCAATATCTTACACGTATAAATCGCCAAATATCTTTGACGTAGTTAGTAAAAAATAGTGTTTATTAGTAATTTAAAAATAATATTATGTCCCATGTTGGTCTCGGACTTAATAAGAATGTGCCAACTGTGGTTCTTGCCTAGCATGTCGTAAAAGGTGACTAATGGTATATGGGGTTTTGGGTATGTGATTGTGTAGGCGACAAGCTAGCCACAAGGCGACTAATGGTATATGGGGTTTTGGGTATGTGATTGTGTAGGCGACAAGCTAGCCACTTGTCACAAATTTTTCACAATGTTCCATCTAACCCAGCCCATTGTTCCATGTTGGTCTGAAACTTAAAGATAATGTGCCAACTGTCGTTCTTGCCTAGCATGTCGTAAAAGGCGACTAATGGTATTTGGGGTTTTGTTGGGTATGTGATTGTGTAGGCGACGAAAAAGTAGTCACTAATTTTTCGCAATTTTCCATCCAGCTCAGTTTTATTTTTAGCTGAATGTGGTTAAACGGGCTTGCTGCCCCTTTGACTCTGCCTACCCCTTCGGGGATTAAGGGTGTGATGTTATTTATAAGTATGTATAAAAAAATATTTTTGCAAAAGTTTTGGTATAAACCATGGCACACTTATAGATGGGGAACCTTTGTGTTTTATTTGAAATATAAACTAAAACAGAAGGTGCTCGCGTCTCGCGGTGTAGGGCCCTTCTACGGCTTCGCTCGTGGAGGATTAGTTCGACACACAGGATTAGTTGTAAGCGTATGTAGTGTTTATCATGATATCTATATTGAGGAACAATCTTTGTATGTATATTTAATCCATAGAAACCCACGCACCAACTGTGTTAATCGTGGAGCTCGTCGTGATCGGCAACCAATGAGTATACAGTATTGAGTATACAGTTTATTGATTGATTGTGTACGCGACGAGCCAGATATTTCACAAAATGTCTGTCTAACCCAATTAAAATGTATGAAAGTGGTTAAAGGATTGCCACTCTTCGCACTCAGCCTGCGCCTCTGACGGGTGGTTAATTAAATACCTATGTAAATAATAACTTCATAAAGAACTATACGTTGTATTCAAAATATGCGTTCACTTCTTAGATAATAATTTTGTATTTTATCTTACAGTAATTAATTCACTGCTGCGTAGACTTATATCTGACTTTATTAGTTAATTAACTGATAGAGAATAAGCCCTCCAGCTGTTATTATGAATAAAAAATATATGTTAAATCATTTAAATTTAAAAAAAGATTAAAACTAATCATTCATAAAGATTAGCTAACTAATACCATGACTAAATAGTATATTTATTAATTAAAGTGCACACAGGTGGTCGTCGCGTAGCATCGATGCGATCACAAGAAAGATTTCAAATGTGATAAATATGTTATCTATAAGATAGATGTACTAGTAATCAATGTGATTACTCGATTAAACAAATAAGACTGTTTATTCAAATAAAAATTAAAATCCATAATTAGCTTATCAACCTAGATTTAATATTTAAATCTACAAGGTGATGTATGATTGACTTACCTAAAAGAAAATAATCCTAAATTATTAAAAGCATGCAATTGAGCGGTGGTAGCTCAATGGTAAGGACACGCGACTCTTAACCTTTGGATTTTTCAAATATACCACCAGCTCGACGGTGAGGGAAAACATCGTGATGAAACGTGCAAATTCAAACAAATTTTTATTTGTAACCATGATCCAAAAATTGTATGGTTCCTCAATCTTATGGTTACGAAGGTCAGATCGGCAGTCGCTTCAATGTAATTACCAGACTCGCTAAATCCTGGATCATGGTCTAAGCGGACCCCGTCTTAGCACGGGACATAACGCTAAGAATATGAAGATGATGATATTAAAAGTATGCATTTCATTACGTAAAGCCGGAACTAAGCGACTACGGCACAGCATTTCCGTTCGATCTTGTCTTGGAACATCGTTAAGTGTATTCTGAATATAAGTATTAAGTTTACCAAATACCCTATTGAACTTTGGGTATAAGATAATACTTTATAGTGAAATGAAATGAAATGAAATGATTTATTTCTGCTAGTAGATTTGTAACAAATTCTTTTGCACGTCACACTTTTTTACCCTACCAACACCTCGACGTGAATGGCCTGATGAGAAGAGGTGCCGCAAGAAACTCAACAGAAAGCCTTTTTTTTAAAACATGTTTTACATATCTATACTTATAATAAATCTGTAGAGAGGTCAATTCTGTACATGAAATATATTTTCAAAATAACTATCAGGTGGTGATTAGTGGTCGATACTGATGCCAAAAATGCAATCAGTAAAATTTTTGTCTGTCTGTCTGTATGTTCCTTATAGAAACAAAAACTACTCGACGGATTTTAACGAAACTTGGTACAATTATTCTTCATACTCCTGGGCAGGTTATAGTATACTTTTCATCACGCTACAATCAATAGGAGCAGAGTAGTGAAGGGAAATGTTGGGAAAACGGGAGAAGTTACTCCATTTTTTAAGCTTCCGTCGCGTGTGCGGCCTTAATGGTTAAAGTTACATAGAAATCATGTATGACGGAAATAGTCTTTATAATATTAACCATAAACGCGGGTGACACCGCTGGCACAGCTAGTCTCTAATATGTGGTACATTAAAATATCATGACTAAAAATTTCACTGTGCATGCGAGCAGATTATCGTGTCCAAACATTTTAACCATTTTAATAATCATCTATTTTGTTGTAACCTTTTATTAAACATGATTTAATATAAGACTTAAAGTCCTTACCTTATTGCAAGTGCTATAATAAAGACAGCCACAAAAAACCCCACCAGATTCATTGTTGACCAGATGGTCAAGCATTGATTTAGCAGTCGACTCCAAGAAGCAAGCGATAGATCAATGCCGGAGTCAGAATTCGTATTGGGTTTAACTGTACCACCAACTCCTCTATTACTGTATTAAACACTTTGGCGACGGTCAAAAACAACTAAATACATATTTCTGTCAATGTTACAAACGTGTTAAATAGAAATAAATAAAGTTTTAAATAGAATCTGTAACTAGATGGGAAGTCAATCCAGTCACATTAATCATCAACACGTTCGATTAGGAATGTTAAACAGCTGATCCGAGCTGATGTTTGCTAGACGTAATAGTCAAACACCCCATAGCGCAATGTTCATCCCTCGTAACTGATGGTGAAGGTGAGGTAGGAAGCACCTCTTTCTGTCCGAGTCCAGAGTGAGACTGAAATAGGCTGAAGATTAAATATTCTCATATTTATACAGCATTCTCATATTTGACATCATTAATAGGTCTAGACAAGCTTTATATGGTAATAGCGAACTGCTTTGGCATTGTGTACCAAATTCATCTTGAAAAGAATTTCAATACAATGAAAACTGTAGTCTAAAGTAATTGAAATGGACGAGGAGACTAAATTGTTTTGTAATGCTTATATTATTTGTTTATGTTTATATTTGTTTAATTAAAAGTTGCAGCATTAGAACACAGTAAAAAAATTACGAATAAAAGAAAGTATGTCGGCAAACGCGTTGTATTGAACTTGCTTGCTTTGTTTATATCGCGTGTCACGAGCCTAGCTTAAGGTCAGCTATATTTCGGGACGTAGCGGTGAACTTGTTCCCGTTCCGGATCGATTTCCGTATATAGGGCAAATGTTTGTGGTCGCGAAGGTCTGCGTGACCCGCGCGGGAGGGGGGGGGGGGGGGATGAGACGCAATTAGCCACCCAATGTCAATGACCTCGGCCCGTTCTCTCCGGCAGCGTGACGTCCTCCACCTGCCTTCTTCGCGATCGAGTATGTTTTTGACATTCAAACTATTGTTGACATTGTAGTTGTGCGCGATAATGAGGACGGAATGAAATGTGCCTGATTGGTAATGAGGTCGAACATTATTGTGGAATAGGCGGCGAACTTATGGAATTATACTATAACAAGCTAATTAATACCTATCTAGGATAAACATTCGTAAGCGGTCGGGTTATTTGTTACTAGAAGTGGAAATCAGGTGCTAAAATATATAAATTAATAAATTTGAAACAATTAAGCGTTGGTTCCTATAATTTTGATTAACTCCCGGTATATCAAAAATATGTAGGTATCTTAGGTAGGTACTAGGAAAATTATATTTAGGTAATCAGTAGGTATACATTCCTGTAGTCGTTATTGATAAGATAGGTAAATTCTGTGAATGTTTATGCATGAGTGATATAAATGACCGTGAACATGATTTTTTATCTTACCTTTCATTAAAGTAGCTGATTATTTTACCTTCATAATATGTGTTACTCATGTGATTAATAAACTCGCATGTATTTAATTTATCTCCAGGACCAACCAATCAATCAAACTTATTAACGGCAAATGTATGATCGCTAATATTTTGCCCTTATCAGGAAAGTAGTGTCTCACCGCTACGTGCCAGAAGTTCTTTATCTGCAGTGACAGGAAAAAGCATACTTTGATGTGAACACGTAGTTGTATAAGATGCCGCGGGTGCGGGCGCGGGCTGCGCGGGCGCAGGTCATTACGACATGAGAACACGGCTAATTATCGCTCCTTTACATCATTCAAAGAAAATAATTTACCTACCTGCCTTGTGCCGCTCATTAGAACTGAAGCAAACGAGCAGCCGCTAAACGCGTTATGCTAAACGAATTGGCGCAAATAAAACTTTATATCTCTGAATTAATTAAATATGTTTTGTGGAGTAGGCCTACATTAATGTTTTCGACAAGTCAACAACATGATACACGTGCTCGAAATATGTTTATGTTAGTACAATACGCATTTCATTGTGTATAAATTATAATAAGTTCTCTCCGCCATTCCCGCTGGGGAAATGGCGTATATCTAGTTAGTTAGTTTTATATTATCTAGCTTGTGAAGAATTGAACTACTGAATAATTCTTTTAAGGTCTTTCTCATTTAATTGAACAATCATAACATTAGCATAGTGATGAGTTAACGATCCGTTTTTAGCACGAAAGAAATCACGCACATAAGTCTTCTTAAAATATTATATAATAATTACTCACTTGCTCCAATGTGTTATAGCCAATTGCCATTATTTGCAGTTCTGTGCAATCTTCCGCCAGTCCGCCGCGTCAAGCTCACGTATGTTTAATGGCGTGCTCTATTTTCATATCACTGAAAATACCTAAACCACTGCGCTGGCCATAGAATTTCAAACCTCTCTCTATCTCTCTCCTCCAGTCTCCCCTAATTCATCACGTTGAAATCTCAAATGCGAGGTCCGCTCGAGCCGCGCCGCAGCGGTGGCAGCATACAGCGCGCGGGTTTGCTCGCAGCAGCCGGACTTGTCCGACATGTCAATTCCTCTCACACGATTACCTCCCCTCGGCCGGACGAGTCACCGCCACAACGCAACCGGTCGCAGTGAGACGACTCTGGTGATATGCGTATATTGCCCACTGTATAACGTAACAACGATTTTACTCCTCCATGTAATGTAACTAAAATGCAATCTAAAAGCTGTTAAGAATTTGTAGCAGAACGAAATTGTCAAATCATCCCAATACGATACGAGTATATATGTAGATAACCTTATTCAATACAAATTCTATCCATTAAATTTTACACAATCCCTCGAGTCAGTAGAGGTAGTGCTCTACTAAAAATGCTTAATTATAGCATCCCTATCTTTGTTTTCAAATTCAAATTCAAAAATCTTAATTTATTTGGGCTTCAAGAACGCACTTATAATATGTCAATATACAAAAAAGAAGATAAGAAATAATAGTACCACTTCTTATATAAATGTTAGGACTATCCCATTATGTCCCATGTTGGTCTGGGACTTAAAAAAAATGTATCTTGCCTAGCATGTCGTAAAAGGCGACTAATGGTATATGGGGTTTTGGGTATGTGATTATGTAGGCGACAAGCTAGCCACTTGTCACTACTTTTTCACATTTTCTGTCTAACCCGGCCCAATTTTGTTTTTGGCTGAAGGAGCCTGCTACCCATTTGACTCTGCCTACCCCTTCAGGGATTATGGGCGTGATGTTATGTATGTATGTATGGACTATAATTTGAAGAGCCAAAATAAATGGAGTCGATTGCTTCACCGCACGCCCCGTGCAGTGCACCGCACGGCGACTACTAACAATCGGCTGTTCGTCCGCGAGCACAGCCGCCCCCTGCTCCTTCAAATTGGATTTAAACATTGCGAATTACCTCCTTTGATTCGCGGCCGCCAAACGGGCACGATTTATGGAGCGCGGAGCACTCCCGGGCCCCTGGGGCCGCGGCCAGGCGCGACTTATGCGCGGCCGGAACTGCCCTGGACTAACACCTGACCCGCTTAAAATAACTCCTGCCAACTCTCTGCTGAACAAAAAAGTACCAATGTCATTAGGATCCTGTAAGTCTTCAGAATAGTCCTACCAGAACAAGAGTTATTGTCATTAATTGATCATATATTCTTATGTAGACTTTTTATTGCAATTAAGCAGTAAGAATTTAATAAAAATTGGCTAGGAAATTGACTTTATGCCTACTGTAGACGTAAAACAATATGTTTTACCGGTCAAAAGAAATAACGGCTCAGTAAAATATTGTGGATACTTCATGGATTTTGAGTAGCGCCTAGCTAATTCCCAGATAGCATTGCTAAGAAGCGCGTTAGTATAAAATAAAGAAATGAAGGAATCAATTGTCTCACATTTGTCTTTTTTTATTTGTTTTGATGTTAGAATCCTCGCTCTGCTTGCAGTAGAAAGATGGCCCGGGTCAAGTTTTTGGTAAAAGGAATAGATCTTACCCAAAGGAGCAAGTAATAGCATTGGAAAGAGTGTATTAATAGGGAAATTGCGGGGCGGGTCCCCGGGGAGGGGCGGCGCGCTTGTCGCGGGCGATTTATGCGCGGCCCGCAGCGGCCCCGGCCGGTTTAAAGACGACTGAAATGGACTGTCTTATCTAAACATTTCTATTGGCGTTCTTTGTAGTCATACGACAAAACCAGCGTGCTCCATTTATGAGCTGATGTAGTGAGCGATTTACGGACATATATCTGTCAATATACGTTTAATTACATACATGCATATACAAAAGTATGCTAATTAACAACTGGATCAGCAGGTGTCAAATGATGTCTGTCATCTCCCACACGGGTCACCCCGACTTGTAACGTGACACTACCTTTTACGTTCGGCAGTGCGTATCGATTGATCGCCCGCCCGGCGACCGCGCCGCTCGCGCGCACGTAGGACCAACTCACGAACACTCGCCAGGCGGATTCCTGAACGCTTTTTACAACTCTTAACGTGAGAACCGAAGTCGATGAGACTTTCGCTTCTTGTCACATCAATTCTGTATTAACGAACAAACAATGTTATGTATTAAAAAATACAACAAATACTTATAACTATGAAATATTTATTATTCTTTAGCTGCACTCGGAGTTTAGTTATCAATAAACACTTTGACAAAAATCGGCAGGTGCCAAAAGATGTTTATCGCTGTCTTCGCACATTATCGGAGATCTGTAACGTGACGCTACCATTTACACCCGAAATGCTACATTATCGTCTTGATATACATCGCTGGGGCTATCGCGCGCGATCGCGGCGCGCCGGGCGGCGGGGTAGGACCCGCTGCGGACGCGGAGTGCGGACGGCGGGGCAGGACCCGCTGCGGACGCGGAGTGCGGACGGCAGACGGACTCCCAAACGCATCGTTTATATCCCGCCCGTAATGCGACGCCACTTTTTACGCCTGATAAGGGCAGGCTATCTCGGGCCGCTGTGTTATTTAGCGCACTTCCCGCGAAGCCGATCCTTTACATCAAACAAACCAGACGGAAGGTTGTAATAACTGTTTTACATTTAGACCGCGTGTAATACTTAATTAAAACAAGAGTGTGCTTAACTTTTGGACGGTAGTCGCTGTGCTGCTGTCATTCAAATTAATATTTATGCCCGGTTGAGTTTTGTGTTACGTGATAATTATGCATGTGCATTGTGCATACTTCACATTCCTTACGTTTGGTAGACCGTCGCCGTGTTCAATAAATGTACCCATTACTTTTTGCATAAATCATAGTAACATTTTATTATGCACGATCTATGAAATACATTAAAAAAAAACAAGTTGAACATCCGTCGATACAGCAGATTGTTGAAAACTAACAAAATAAACTTACATGTATATAAATCCCGTTTAAATCAGTAAGAGTCACATTACATAGCAAGCTGTTATTACCTTAGGGTGCTCGTAAAGTTTGAGGTGCAACTTTCAAGACCTGACAGAAATGAATGAAGCTGTCTGTACCAACCTAAAATACCAACTTAAAATTATGAACTGAGGCACTCGGTTGAGTCAGATAGAATCAAGAACTGAAGTGCTATAATTTATTGCTTTATATAAATGTGGCAGAGAGCTTGTTGAGTCAGAAAATGATGCCGATGACTGAGACAGACAATCGGACGCGCGACTTTTATTTGTTGCATACTTCATCATCTATTCCCACTTCAATAAAACTATAAGTAGGTTTTGCGACCATTAAGTGTAAGATATATGTCCTCCTAAGTTACGATTATCTTCACATTATCATTGCAAATCGACGATTCTTTTATTACGCTACTATAATATTTTTTCACAATTCAATTCTTCCGCCATTCCTACATGTTCTAGATTTGTTTAAAAAATGATTGTTAAGTTTTTATGCTTTACACACGTCTCTAACTCGGTTTATATCATCTATTTTAATAGTTGCTATAAAACCTAACCCGGGATCGAACTCAATATTATAAACATTTATTAATTCCTTGCGTTTAAATATTGTTTGCGCACTTTTAACTAACTGTAGATGTGTTTAGGGTTGAAAGTAGTATTCATGAATTAATTAAGATCAATCGATATACATGGTGGATACTACATAAAATACTAGCATAATTACATTCGGTTACTTCACAAACACAAAACCTATTTCATATACATTTAAGTATTATTAATGACACTAGTTAGTGACAAACATGTAAATATTATTAATTTTCAAACAAGCTTATGATATTTCGCCAATTTCACAAAAGTCCACATACCCATGTGTAAAGTTAAACAGATTCTGTTTCGAGTTTCGTTTACTCACTACAGTTTGGAGCTATAATTTCTTCAAGTATAATTATAAGTTATCCTGCCCTCCGCGCCGGACGCGCTCGGGCTCGGCTCGGGCTCGGCTCGGGCTCGGCTCGGGCGCAGGCGCAGCAGTGAGGGCGCGGGCAGGCAGACCCGCGGCCCGCAATGTACACACGTTAATTACTTTAATGATAGACATTTGTTTTTAAATTAACGGCGAGTGTTGAAAGAAAGTGCATGTTCGGAACGACCACAAACTGCGAAGTTTCTTTTGCAGTTTTCTAATTAATTATCGTATGTTTACATACGCATATTAAAATTCGGTATTAGTCGACATTATTTTATTGATAATTATTTGTTATTTAATGTATTTAGGCGTGGAATAACATTTATGTTAAGTTGTATAGTGTCGCGTGGAGACATTAAAAGTGTTAATGTAATAATTTTAATACATTCATCGCGAATACTAAAATAATATTTTAATCGCAAAAAATATTTATTTCTTACTCCGATTGCTATTCCGTAAGCAAACGGAGGTGAAATATAAAATTGTGTATTATTTGACAAGCTCGATGGCGCATTCGGTAGTGACCCTGCCCCATGCGCCAAGAGTTGTGGGCTCGATCCTCACCCAGGACAAACATTCGTGTGAAAAATACTTGTGTTTGTTCTGTGTCTGGGTGTTAATATCCAATATTTAAGTATATATTTGTAATACCACTGTTGTTTCCGATATCCGTAACTCAAGTGCTTAAGCTACTTACTTCGAAGTCAGATGAATGTATGTGATGTCGTTGAATATTTATTTATTTATATTATACCGTAATATACGGAATGTAGGATAATCTTTAGAATAAATTTTAAATCATCTCATGCAGATACAATGAGAATTATCGGATAGTAAGTGTTACTGTACTAAGCAGATCTTGCTAAACAGTACAATTTGCAAGACTGCTATAATTTCATAAGTATAAAGAGAAATGGGAGCACATGCCGAGAACCAAACAAGAAGACGCTCCTTACCTGTCTCGGACCAACACACGCCGCTATTTAAAGAATAACATTTCCTACTTGTTTTAGTAAAATGAGCAAGTAATTATTTAAGTTATCCTTAATAGTTGTTTTTGATGGAAACTGTTTTTCGGGTTCAATATTTGAATATAAAAACGAATTCCTTAGTCTGGCTGTTGGTATATATATATATATATATATGTATAATTATTATTTTTAGTCATCTTGGTTTTGATGGTTAATGTGTTTAACATTAAATGTACATCAATCATCTGTGATGTGTCAAAGCAATGTAATGGTAAACTGACAATGTTACAGTTTGTTTGTCACATCAAATGCTCAATGACAAATATTGAAATACGCATTTAACAACTTTTAATTTCGTAGTTTTTATTACCAATTGACCAGCATATAAATCATCTACTTCTGAACTTATGTTGATATAATAGAACTCTACGTTATACTATGGAGTTTTTGTGTTCTAAGTAACTCTATGTTGCGAAGTGTCTGCGCCTTATGGTAAATTTGTTTTTTAAACATCAATTCCCTAGGCCCAAACTAAGCTTATGCTTGTGCTATGGATACTAGGTGAACGGATAGACATACTTAAATACGTTTATAAACATCCATGACTCGAGTACAAATGTGAATTCATGTTCATCACACGAAACATTTGCCCCTAGCGGGATTCGAACCTGCGATCCTTTGGTTTTGTGGCCAGCGTCTCTGACCACTCGACAAACGGGCCAGTCTTCAGTTCAACTTGCTTTCCAAGTACTACTGATACAATATGTTAACTAATAAACAGGATGTACATAATCTTTCCTTTTATTTAAATCAACAAATAACTGAAAAGGAACTTCTTGCATTTTTATTTTTTTAATGAAACTGAAATATTGCGATAACGCAAAAGTCTGATAATCTATCCTGCTCGCCATAACGTAGACAGACAGAGACAAATAAAAATCTTTGCGATATCATTATATATAAAGCCACAGCATGAAGTTCTACAGAACACCTGATATTATATTTAACAAACTTTACAATATTATACGGGTCCCGGACCGGGTGCGGAGCCGCTCGCGGTCGCGTCGGGGCGCGGGCGTCGCCGAATCGCCGGTAATTAGCCGACGCTGCGCGCGCGCCGCACGGACATTCTACCACATATTATAATACATATTTTAATTGGCCTCAGTTAGGGATGCACTATGTCTCGATCATGAATACATAGAATCGATTTATAGATTTATTCATGTCATTGATTTGCATATGTATAAAATAATTAAACTTTCGAGCGGTAATAGTTCAATAGTAAAAACACGTGCCTTCCACGGAACCATTGCTGGTTTAAACCCTGGCAAAGGTCATGTACTTACCTATGTCAGGGTTATTTAAATCCATGTAGGTATGTACATATTTGTCACTTGCTCGGCGGTGAGGAAAAGCATCGCGAGGAGACCTGCACGTTCATCCTTGCTATGGGTGCGTTACCATGGTCCGAGTAATCTAGTTTCCATTGTTCATTCATTTATTACCGATCTGTCCTCTATCTGTTACTACTACTTGTAATAAATCGCACGACACCATGATACTAAAAGACTGGCTTGTAAGCCATGATATGATATGAAATAAAATTTAAACTGTTTATTGCGTGTCACGTTACAATTTCAGATGTTTTTTAATAAATTATATGGCAATATAAGAGCATTGGAGGATTAAAAGGGTCAGCTTAGTACCAGCTCCAAAAGTTAATCATTATAACTGAAAATAATCATTATTATACATACATACATAACATCACGCCCTTAATCCTCGAAGGGGTAGGCAGAGTCAAAGAGGCAGCATGCCCCTTCAACCACATTCAGCCAAAAAAAGCCGGGCTGGGTTAGATTGAAAATTGTGCAAAAGTAGTGACAAACAGCTAACCCGTCGCCTACACAATCACACACCCAAAACTCGATATACCATTAGTCGCCTTTTACGACATGCTAGGCAAGAACACAGTTGGCATACTCTTTTTAAGTCCCAGACCAACATAGGACAGTGGGCTGAGTTGGATGGAAAGCTGTGAAAAAGGAGTGACAAGTGGCTAGCTCGTCGCCTACTCAGACACATACCCAGAAGCCCGTAAACCATTATCATTATTATTATTATGTATGTCAAATTAAAATCGTGCAATGTTAGGTATAATAATGTTATCGGTTTGTATGTAAATCGAATCGCTTCGCGCATCCCTAGTGTAGACGAAATCGGGCGCTAGACCGACTGCAGAGAATAAATAATGTTGTAGTTTTTTGCTGACGCCCGGCTTTATTTAATTTACAGTATAATTTAATTATTATACATTTGCCCACTTTTTATATCCTAGTGCATTTAATTCATAATAATGTTAAGCTCTAGACAATCAATGACCTCTTTATTTTACAGGTGTTTCTACAATTATCATGTAAATGGTTTTGAATTTTAACAGTGACATAAATGATATTTTTATGCAAACTCAGACGTATAATGTAACGTAAAATACGTATTCGGCTGACAGACAAAATATGACATTATAACGGTACGGCTGAATTAATATCTTTGATCCGATACTGATTTAAATTATTTCATCTTTCAGAATATAGCTTATGTTGAAGCTTATTTCTACTTTACTATCATATACAGCTACTATTATTTTGATAAATTTCCGGAATTAACGGCATTTTGTAATGAAGAACAGATAAGTAACGCATCGACGCGCTACCAAATCGATTGACAGATGTCAATGTGATACACTTCGTAAAAAACTAACGCCGATTTACATTTAGCTGTTTTTTTGTCGCGATCTATTGTATGATGTTGTTGCGACATCACACATTGCTGTCTTGAAGTAAGAAATGTCGCGGCGTAATTAATTTCTAGCAAAATACTGAACATTTTAGTTATTTTCAACACTTTGCCAAAACTTATAATGTTTCAAACTTCAACTAAAAAGATTATTTCCCTTAGAATCGTTATGTTTGTTTTAAGTCGATTATCAAGAGAATATCTCATGTCAAATTAATTACACCTGCAGTAGCAACACTGCTTTCTTGTTTTCGGGTGAAATCTAGTAGGTAATATACGAAGCTTTTTATTTAATTAGAATTTACCCGGATAATAACAAGTTAAAATTAGTATTAAATAAAAACAGGAATTTTCGGTAGGTACTATACCGTCCGTGGACATTCTCCTTTGTGGAATAGTGTCACTAAAATGGAACTTATTATTATAGTTATAGTTATCCTGTATGGCCTGGTCAAATTTGGTGGATCATCCTAAACGATGGCTGTATATTATGGTCTGACGGCAGTCTTTTACTATTTTAAATATATTGCTTGACAAAAATACATTGCAAATAAAAATTATAATCTTTGCATATATCAAAATGTACAGTTTCCTCGGGGATACAAGCAGATGAAACCGCAAAAGCAGTATGACTAAATATAAATCAACGTTAAAACGTAATAGAATTGTTTTATAAATAAAACAATTTCGATAACTTAAATTACCATACGGTAATTGGGTATAACTGTACAAAACAGCTTTGAGTCAACTAATAAAGTAGCCGTCCGATCGGGTTCACTGGCGCTGTATCAATTTGGAAATGCCATAAAACTCCCACAAGTGCGCCGATACAAATGAGTCGTTTTTTCCGCGCGTGATGGTAGCGCGACCGCAGCCAAAGGTCAGCCGCAGCGTGCCCGCGCCGCGCCGGCGCAGCCGCGGAGCGACCGCGCGCCCGCTGAAACGCGCATGCTGATTCGCGACCAAAGGTCAGGGCGCGCTATTAGGGCGCCTGTTGTCGATGCGGCCATATGGCTCTGTTTTGTTTTTGCTCTTTTCGTCTTTCGCATAAATTGCCAATGTGTTTCAAACTTGATTTGCTAATGAGTTCCAAATTAGATTTCGTTTAGTACTTTGAAAGTCAGGTGAAGACTGAAGGTGTATCCTAATACCAAAAGATTACGTTAATTTTGCAATATTTTACTTTAGTTTTTCACAATATTTTGATGAGATGATCTATTTTGCTATCTATTTGCTATCTCATGCTCCATTTCTGCTCTGGACTCAGTGTGGTTGTAAAGCATTGCCCGGCGCGCGGCAATAGGTATAGCAAGGGCAAATTCTGAACCCGAAAGATAACACCGATTACGACTTTGAGATGATTTCAAATTTACGCTTATCTTTAAATTGATTAATACAATCACGATAAAGAAAAGTTGCAATGATGTATACACGGATAATTTAAAAAAAGAAGGACTTCACGCTGTCATACTGTAGCGTGAAGCCACGTTTATGCATGTGTGAGTGAAATTCTTAGGGTTACCATATATTAAAGAGATATGTAAAGAATTTATTAACAAGGTTAGGATATAACAAGTGACTATTATTTTTTCTAATAAATATCAAAATGCGATGTTTATATGTTGAATGTAAAACTTTTCCATTGAAAATATGATTTAGAAAAAAAAAAATAAAAAAAGTAGTTTAATTACTTTTGCTCAATTATAACTGCCTGTGAAAATAACACTATCTTTTTGATCATTTGTGGAAGCTGTATGCTGTACCCACGGACTAGTAAAAAAAGAAGGACTCCGCGCCACTAACTAGACGTTGAAGCTCCCCAGCAGGTGTTCTAACTTGACACACAACTTACGTCATACATTGACTTAAGGGCTCCATATTACAGATTTTCGATATCTGGTATTCATATGAATCTCACTAACACATGCATAAAAGTAGCTTTACGCTATGAAATGAAAGCGCGGAGTCCTTTTTGTTTTACTAGTCCGTGGCTGTACCGTTAATTGGCGTTTTGTTGTTCGTAATTTGCACATTTTTGAAAATATTTTAATTACTGATTATTTTAAACTGAAATATTTTAAATTATGTTGTTTTTAGTTCAAAATTCCGCCAATCAAGTTATATTTAAGTATATTTTATATTTCTCACTATGAACGGGTTCTCAAAAGATTGGGTTACCTAAGCCAATGTTCTTTCTTATCTAGTTTCGTGCAATTCAACTCATTCAACTCATTGACAAGAAATTACATTACAGGGATTTGTATTGATGATAAACAAATTATATTTAAATACAATGTATCTTTTAACAGCCATAATTTATAATTACGATAAATTACTTATAACTTGGCTATTAAATTGCTTTGTTTTGGGTATTCCCTATGGCAGACTGTTATCTACAGCGCGCGTTGCGACTCCTGTTGACCGATCTAGAAGATACCTACTAGATATGTATAACTTTATCTTTATTTATCAACTGAACTGTCACAATTAACATTCTCACACGTTTTTCTCTAAATAAAACTTCACATGACCCGTTGGTCGAGTGGTCAGAGACCCTGGCCACGAAACCAGGGGTCGCGGGTTCGAATCCCGCTAGGGGCAAATGTTTCGTGTTATAAACATGGACATTTGTACTCGAGTCATGGATGTTTATAAACGTATTTAAGTATGTCTATCCGTTCACCTAGTATCCATAGTACAAGCATCAGCTTAGTTTGGAACTAGGGAATTGGTGTGTCAGTCTGAAAGATTTATTATTATTATTATTACATTCCACTTGAAGTCCACTGCTAAAATAACACAATAATTCACAAAATGTAGTTTTCACCCACCGGTCACACCATAAATACACGCCCGGCTACCGAAGTAGCTGGCCTGACAGGAATTTAATTATTTAGTTTATTAGTTTGTTGGCGCTTGACCTCACTACTCGTATAGGACTACAGGTCAATTTTCATGTTAACAATTAAATTACTTTGCAAATAATTGTAAATTATTTTGTCCGCCCGGGACCGCCCGTCTCTCTCGCGTCGCGTCGCTTGAAGTAACTACGTGGAAAAATGCGGGTAGTCGGGTTTTGGTGCGCTGGATTTTTTTAACTCTTCTAGCTTAGCTTAGCAAGGGATGCTTTGGCTGTGATGTGATGAAAAAGTAATTATTTGGTTATTTATAATTTACTAGGTTTTTTAGGAATACCTAGTATATACAACACCTGTAACATCTATGTCAAAAAATGTTGCTAGTGAAGAAAATATATACGAAACAAAGATGTAGGTACTTACTCGTAATTACTTTCAATTTATTCTTGTTTTTTTATATCATAGACTTTAATATTTAACGGCTGCCGAATCTACATATTGCATAGTGCAGCTGCACACCCACACACTAGCCCCTGCGGTGATTTATGGCGTATATTGTGCGCGCGCGCAGCCCGCCGCCGCCGCCATATAATATATCAAATCACACAGCGACACCTTTCCTCGACCTTGGCGCGACGTGGTGTAGCACGTGTCAATGACAGTCGAACAGCGGTCATCAACGAATTGATGCGAGCCGAATCAGCCGCGGAACCGTTCCTTTCTTCTGTACCATTCATTCATGATTTACTGAACTAGGTAGACTTTGATCTCAAAGTGTTTTAAATACCTTTTATATTTAAAATAAGATCATTTTGTGATTATAATTGGTTACATTTTTCAACGGCCAGATTAGAGCCCAAGAGCTCAGCAACGGACCAACGCAGGCTGATGGTCATAGTTCTCAAGACAGATAATATTTACAATTCGCTAGCTCCAATCCAAAGATATATGTATTATTAATGGCTGATAACATCGTACCTCATTTGAATTAGTAACCAAGAGATTGTGTAGCCTAACCTAACCACTAGACTTGATCCGTCCAATTAACATTTGTGATAATCTGTTTACACGTACTAGAGCACTTTAAAGACAAAATACGTTAAATCGCCTTCTCCCACTTTCATTCATGTTCAGCCGACATAACAGCGCCAGACCCATATGGCCATTAACTCATTTCAACCGTCTCTGGCTACCAGACCGATGGTGTCTGCCAACAAAAAGCGCGCGTGGTCCAGTCACCTGGCGCCGCCCCCGCGCCCACAATGGGCCTTTGTGACCGCTCGTAACGGACTTCGGACACGATCCAGTTCAGGGTTACATCTGACTGTTTTACACTGCAGTTGCAAATTTCATTAGGGCAAGTGTGACATGTACTTCAAAAGAGGCTCATTCAGCGCAAGCAGCAGTAGTACCATTGGAGGCAATATTTCTGTAATGATTTACGTCTCTATAGTGTTGAATATTATATTCAAGTTAAGTTTATTATTGAAGATCCCACTTCTTAGCTAATATTAATTATAAACTAGCAGTCCTGCCAGACTTCGTTAGCTTGTAACAGTTCGTCCCGTTACCGTGGGAGTTTTAATGTCGTTCTTGTTTCTCTATAACCTATAAACTTCCCGATCCCTTTGTATAAACCTGTTCCTGACAATTGTAAAAACAACGAAAAAAAATTTGTCCCATGTTGGACTGGGACTTGGCCCATGTTGATCTGGGACAAAAAAAAAGAATGTGCCAACTGTGGTTCTTGCCTAGCATGTCGTAAGAGGCGACTAATGGTTTACAGGCTTTTGGGTATGTGACTGAGTAGGCGACGAGCTAGTCACTTGTCACTCCTTTTTCACAGCTTTCCATCCAACCCAGCCCACTGTCCCATGTTGGTCTGGGACTTAAAAAGAATATGCCAACTGTGGTTCTTGCCTAGCATGTCGTAAAAGGCGACTAATGGTATATCGGGTTTTGGGTGTGTGATTGTGTAGGCGACATGTTAGCCGCTTGTCACTGCTTTTTCACAATTGTCCATCTGACCCAGCCTGGCTTTCTTGGCTGAATGTGGTTGAAGGGGCTTGCTGCCCCTTCGACTCTGCCTACCCCTTCGGGGATCGTGGGCGTGATGTTATGTACGAAAAAAAATCATCCAATTTGGTGTAGTAGTGTTAGAGATATACTCATACGTGTACCTACATAGGTACATTCATTGTGATTTATATAGATGTGGAAGGTTTCTAGTGATGATTGATGGTTTATTTTTCCCAAGACTGGTAATTTTTAATCAATATATTTGTGCTCTGAAATAAGCACTAATGCGAGCTTATTTTAAATTACAAAATATGATTATTCATCAGCCTAGGACAATGCTAATTGATCTTTATATTTATATTTAATTGTAATTGTAATCATAATCGGAATATTACAAACTTGCTCGATGCCCGCAATCTTAGCGCGAACATTGTAATATGACATCACGGCCGTAATCAAGACATTTCCTTATCAATAGCTCATCGCGCCGCCGACCTCCATGCAGATTGAGATGGACGACAGTTTAATGAGTCTGGGAACTGCGCGGCAAATTAGCGTCTAATGTATGCGCAATATCTTATTTGTATCAATTTATCGCGCTCCGACGCGGCCGGGCCCTGCGCGGCGGTTGATGCCGTCAAAGGTTGAGTTTACGGCAGTTGTTAGAACCGTCAAGATTATAGCTCGAATAAATGTTAACAGTCGACGTCTCATACATGCAGTAACGCCATACAATCCTGCATCGCGCTGACGAAGTTATTCTCGCCACTAAGTATATACAATGCACCAAGACGATTAGTCGGACCTAGGTCCCCGAGCAAGCAACACCTAGCTCGGCGGAAGTACTTCCACGTTTAGTGCGAGCGCGTAGTTCGCACAGCAGCCAATCGTAGCACACAGATGAATATTATTTATACTAATAAATAATTCTAATAATTTTGATTTATAAAACGCAATTTGATAAGCGCAATCTTGAGATACAGCCATTTTTACATTTTCAAAATCTAGACTGGGATTTTCCAGTAGCTGTGCGGTAAGGGAAAACATTGTAATGAAACCTCTACATGCGACAAATGATGTGACATCATAATCCTATAGTGTGAACAGAGTATAAAACTCTTCATAACTGCATGACTTGAAGTGCTTGACTCTCACACGTAAAGGATAGAGCAGACCCTGATGAGCCCAATCAATGTCTAGACACAGTATGTCCATAATCTATCATGTTTTGGTATTGAATCATATCATGCTGCGTGGCGCACCTCGACTCACAAACAATATTCGTTATCTAATCCTCGCCCTGCCACGCCACGCAGAGTTATAAATTTCCATATGACTCACAAGATCAATTAGTTTACGGAACAATTTAATATTCAATTTCGTCCGGAATCTGGGGATTTCCTGAGATCGAACGATAGTATTATTGGTATTCAGGTAGGTATTTTATTGTTAATCTTATTTTATCTTTTATCGTTAATTTTGTGTTAAGTCAGAAAAAACAGTTCTTACATAATTTTACGTATATTAGTGTACAAGTATATTAGTGGTTTTTTTTCAGGTTTTAATTTGTATGTTCCTAATTAGACGATAACTACTGAATTGACCGATTTATATGTCTATCAGAGTATTTAACTTATTACGAATGATACTTATTATACTGAGAATACGATCGTTAAATGCAATGTTTGCAATAACAGCAAACAAAGATTTTGTCGTAATTTCAAGATCGGCTAGTAGCAGAATAAGAAAGAAGGTAATCATAATTTGGTGTGTGCATCGAGTAGTCCGGAGGTGTCGCCCGTGTCATGCGCGGCGCAGGCTGGCTGTCGCGCGGCTCCCGGAACATTCCGTATAATTAACCGTTATCGCTAATCACATTATAATACCTTCCTACATTACCGCTCTCTGTTGCAGTGTCTGGCCGCGGCGACGTCAGCAGTTTCTTCAACACCCAGATGGTGCTCGACCTTAACGGTGAGTGGCAGAGTTCATTATCGCTTGCGGTGGGTTAGTCATTTGAATATTACGGAAGCGGTGGAATTACCGAATTAAATAATTATGTTTTTGTGACGTCCGTGAGTTATGACGCGGGCGCGCGGGCGCAGAGGGCCGCGCTGGCGCTGGTCTGCCTAATCGACTGACGCACGCGGAGAACATTCCCGTCATGAACAAAAATATTATATACGGGTATCTATGTTATATTTACACAGATATATATGTTAATATAAAGCGAGGATAGGCATTAGTTAGTAATGTACCTATTAAACGAAGTTAAATCGTAAATTAGCCACTAAAATATTCATGTATCCATATTCCAGACGAATTGCTACTCGTAATTACAAGAGTTTCGTTAACTTATTAGGAATATATTATTTTACGTATTTTATAATTTATGCTCATAATAATTAATTAGTGTGCGTCATGAAATGTTGCACCTAGTGTAGAGCGGACCTTCTGTACTCGTACAATCATATTTAAAGCTTCCTTCGTGGACCGCCATTACTAAGTTGATTCACGTTTTTTGTGTAGTGAAATGGACAGACACCGTGAGCTACCCACATTTACATGGCTGAGTAATAACTGAGCGGATGGATTTACATAAAAATCGTATAGTTATGATTTTATGACGGTATTGTCTTACCTAATGGGAGTAGGGCCGGCGAGGGCACTCGCGAGTTATGGCGCGCCCTAGGGATGCGGACTGACTCGACGATTAGTCGGCTATTCGATTAATCGATCATTCAATGTTTAACTACTCAATCTAATATTCAAATATATACTTTAATATTGGATATTAACAACCAGACACAGACAAACACAAGTATTAATCACACGAATGTTTGTCCTGGGTGGGGATCGAACCCACAACTCTGGGCGCATGGGGCAGGGCAACTACTGAATGCTCCATCAAGCCAGTCAAAATCTCGCGATTACAAAGATTTATTTGGGTACAAAATCGACAACGTACGTCAACTTTACCAGCCATATTTGAAATCGATAATTTTTTTAAGCAAAGTTACGGGACTCACAATAATACAAATTTTTACTCTAAATGACGTCGAATCATTTGGGTTTTTTGTTGATATACCTATATATATATAGGTTGAATAGTCGGAAAATACATGATCATATCTCGACAATTGCGCGACTAGTCGCCGTCTTCAAACCGGGACACGGCGAGCACATCCCTAGCGGACACTTGAAAAAGCATATTACGGGACTCTAAGCACTTACTTATTTAAATTTTCACATTAATTTTACTATGCAAATCAAATAGAGGTTTGGAGCTAAAAAATTAACAGAAAAGCGTAAAATAATGACTATAAAATGCACTTAATTAATCGTATGTGCCCTAAGTTCGTAAAAAATAAGTACTTGTGAACGAACACTTACGGTATTTAACTTTGAAATATATTTTATGCTTTAGACGCGCTAACTATTATTATAATTAAACCTAATTGTTAAGATTAATTCAATTTAATGGCTTTTAAATTAGTACTCAGCTGGAAATCTACTCATCCACAAAATGAATAATACTCTCAACTAATAAACTGATTAGCATTTTTTAATTTACCGCATAGCTTTAGGAAATCTCAACATTATCTTAAGTTTGTGACCGTCAGCGTTTCGCGATACCGACGTTGTGTGGCAGGTGTTAATTACATACATACATACATAACATCACGCCCATGATCCCCGAAGGGGTAGGCAGAGTCGAAGGGGCAGCAAGTCCCTTCAACCACATTCAGCCAAAAATAAAGCCGGGCTGGGTCAGATGGAAAATTGTGAAAAAGCAGTGACAAGCGGCTAACCTGTCGCCTACACAATCACACACCCAAAACCCGATATACCATTAGTCGCCTTTTACGACATGCTAGGCAAGAACCACAGTTGGCATATTCTTTTTAAGTCCCAGACCAACTTGGGACAGTGGGCTGGGTTGGATGGAAAGCTGTGAAAAAGGAGTGACAAATGGCTAGTTCGTCGCCTACTCAGTCACATACCTAAAAGCCCGTAAACCATTAGTCGCTTCTTACGACATGCTAGGCAAGAACCACAGTTGGCACATTCTTTTTTTTTTGTCCCAGATCAACATGGGCCAAGTCCCAGACCAACACGGGACAAATTGTAATATATTTTATGTTAATTGTGATATATTTTATCAGATTGTATATTTTCAGACTTACAATTTTTAAATAAAATCTGGAATTAGCATAACCACGTGTGTTTGTGATCAAAGTTGTATAGCGCTGGTCTTTGTAATGTTTCATATGGATGAAAAAGTAATTTAATGAGGTATAAATGAAAAGCGCAACCATGTTTCTTGGAAAACTGTTTAAGTGTAGCATTGATTAATGGTCAGTTGTCAGCGGCGCGGGCGGCTCCGCGACGACCGTCCGCACGGCCAATTGCATTTG
>OX596208.1:136028-175330 GCA_951394215.1 Glyphodes perspectalis | reverse complement strand
CTAGTGAAGATGCTTTTTGCCGGGTTGAGTAATCGTTTTCCGCACCCCGGCCGGCGCGGGCGCACGGGGTGCGCGGTCGCATGCTAATCGCCAAATTAATGCGCCGCTCTTTGTGCCATTGTTGCGACGGAACGCCGTCGCTCTTCTAAAGAACCGTTTTTCGCTGAAATAACAAAAAATGCGAATTGTTCACTCCGCTTTTTACAAACTGTACTCATGAGAATGAGTAATGTTTTTTGCATTTCTTTACAATATTTGACATAAACGTTTAGCGTGTAGTAAACCTAATCGTATTATATTACGAGTACAATGCGATTGAATAAGATTTTTATCTATTAATTTTTTTTATATAAATTATGTTTGGTTATTCGATAAGTAGTCCAACCAAATCTTGCTCATTGTCGATGAAAACGTTTACAGTTTTAAATTAATAATAGATACCAAACAAGATATGCTTATACATTTTCCTTGATGCAGTTAAAGTACGTTACGATTCGCTCTCTGGCAGTTATCATCTTTATCTATCTAGACACCATTGCATGAGACGTGATTGCACATTCAAATATCAGGACGTTAAACAATCACTTTTAACCTTTAGTCAAACGGAGTACACTATTAAAATCTGAAATGTTCACGTGTTCAATAGCTGTATATTTCATAAGTAAGTAAGTACATAATTTACTTAACGTAAATGGAAAAAGAAGAGTTATACGCGGCATTGGGTGTGCCCTACTACTTGCTGCTGATGATGGGATAATGATAACAGGATGTTCTTTGGTACATGTAAAAATTGCAAGCTATAAAAGATCATAACACAAGCGCTTTAGTAGAGTATGAAGTTAGCAAAAAACATATATTAATTGCTTTTACAAAAAGTAATAGGTAAAGGCACCAAGAAACATATAAAGAAAGTCCAGTCATTATTCTCAGCGAGCGCTGCGCAAGCGCATCGATCACTCCATTTTGTCAGATTCCAAGAAACCCCAATACGGGCGCAGTGAATATTGAAATTTATGAACGCACTTTGATCATAGATTACTCTAGAGTGGCATGTGAAAAAGATTCGCGCGCGTGTGTGCACCGCGGAGGGGGCGGTGCATTTTGAACCTTACGCGGCGTATTAATAGAGTTCGCGATTGTGTAGAGCGTTTTTTCATCTAGCCAGTCAGTACTGGCCCAACAAAGGATTTGCATACGTGGCTCGTTTTTTGCCAGGAAGCTTTTTGTCCGAATCCGAGCTCCATTGCCGCTACCTGCGCACACCGTCTACTAACAATACATTTCGCTTCTTTTGCGTCTGAAATAAGTTTATTTTGAAGTTTGATTTATCCGACGTCAGCTGAGTATTACCAGTTTCTTATGAGTTTAGTGAAACGATATATTCTGTGTAACGAACACTTTACAAATATTACATTAACATTACCTGCAAATGCATTAAATACCAGGTTATTCTACGTAACTAAAGCTCCAAATAAAGCATACTAAATATTGAATCCAAATTCAGTACATTTTATGTAGGTACTCGCATAATTATATAAAACTTATAATGCTTAAAACGTAAATGTACATGTTAATCATCATCCTCTTGCCCTTCTCCCAGTTCATCTGGGTTAGATGTACATATTTTAATATGGCGTAGTTATTTAAAGGAAGTATTTACACATACTTAGTACATTACCCTTTGTCTAATACGTAACTACCAGATATCTTACAAATGTGCCAAAAGGTGATATTACGACATGATGGGACAGAAGTCTGTAGCAGATGATGCAAATGGGACGCGCCACATTAGACATCAACGCGCTCGATTGTTCTAAAATGTGACGCGCGCATTTTAGTGACATTTGTAATTCACACTTATACCTAATATAAATGCTGTGAATTTTGAATTATTTTTTTTACAATTTCTAAAGTGCTTTTTAGATTAACAGTTAATCCTGTCGATTATATCATCAACAGTATTGTCGTAATACGGTGTCAAAAATTTTAGGTGCCTATTCAAGCTTGCTTTTTAAAATTACTAGATCCTTATGAACCTTGGAATACTAGCTTGATACGCTTTGAAAGCACATGTATCAAAAGCTGACCGGCGATTATCGGTATTTTTCCGTTCATCTATCAAGTGTTGAGTGCATAGGCGGGCGCGGCGCGCATGTCGCGGCCGGCCCGGCGAGTGTTGCGGCGCATTTGAATATGCATCGCGACGCATTCGGCGCGACGCGGCATTCCCGGGCGGCAGCGACGCGGCGCCGATCTGCATACGCTGCGCGCACGCACCGCGCCACCGACACGCGCAGGCGCGCCACGCTTTACTAAATGTTGAGATACTTCGCTAGATTTCTTGTAGTCTCTTTGACCTTGCGAAAATTAGGTTTCAACAGTATGAAAAAAACTACGAAAAACATAATGTGCTTTTAATATTGTTTTATACTTTCGCAATCTTGTCTCAATTACAGTAAAATCTGTATAATATATGTGTAATTCTTACATTTCTATGAATTCATGATGAATGAACTTTAACAAAATATGTTTTAGAAAGATCAAAACACAACACATCACGTGGCGCCTGTGGTACAGATGAACCCCCAAACATATCCCCCAGCCGTGTGCTTGTTTATGCTTTTATATATCACTTACATGTATAACGCATAAGTGATGTAGATAGGCATTTAAACAAATCACACTGACACCTGCGTCCCCACCGCGCCCAGTCATGTCACGCACGCACGACGTTCGTACGCAAATTCCGTTCGCGGGAAAATGGAAAACGGCGCCTTTAAAGGAGCGCATACGCATCGCATGCGCCGCGCTCGTAACGAATGGCGGGAACTGCGCTTTCCGCGCTTCCGCCGCGCGCGACCCGCACCCAGCGATCGCGCACTATAAATACTGACTGCTATAGTCCGCCGTCCGTCGGTAAAACGTGAACAATCAACAAACAAATATAAATGTATTTATTATTAGTTTATGTTCCCTTACCTATTTTGTAATTTCGTGTACAAGGATTCGTACTACAAGGATTGAAGAAGAACAGTGCCACACTTTTAAATAGCTGTTTATTTAGATACTATAGCACACAAGCACCAAGTTGTAGGTTCAAATTTTTGCGACTTAACATGACTGCGCTATTCCAACTTTTAATTTGGTCCTTCACAAATATATCTTATTCCTGTTATCAGATGAAAGATTGTTTTACGTAGCATCGGATATGATGGCAGTGCAACTGATACCGCTTGGCAATCAAGTAACTGTCGGAGTAGTTCCGAAGCCGGTGTGTAGCGGTGGGTTTGGAGCTATCGCGGCGAGTTCAATATCCTTATCAATCGTGACCGCTCGCGACGATGCGCGGGCGCCGGCGGATAGTGGCCCGCAAAAAGCGCGCACTATCAGCGGTGACTCACGCGCACGCAGCCCGCTGGGGCCGGAAGGCGCTTTCATAATAACAAAGATTGTATGATTAGATGTGGCCTTCATTTGTTTTGTTCAACAAACGCTAATTCTCCTCAAGATAATTGATGATGCGTAAGTGACACAGGCAAGCGTTACCCCTAGAGCGAGCTCGAGCTGCGCGCAATAACGATCAATGCTTTTTGGATGACTAGCGATTATTTCCAGGGAAACTATGCTAAAAAGTGATTTTTTGAATAAATATTCTTGCCATTTTGTAAAATATTTCTGACTTGTCATGTGAAAGTATTAATAAATCTAGTATATCATGAAGTGCACAAGCGTGGAAGTCATGCGTTACACGGGGAAAAGTCAGTCTGTGAGCAGAGCGGCCCACTGCGATAGGGTCAATATTAGAACTGTTGAAAACAAGAATGTTGAAGAGACGAGTGAGGTGTGTAATGATCGTGCCATATGGCGTTCGGTTCTCTCTGCCTACCCCGCTAGAGAAGTGGCGTGAAGTTTAGTTAGTTAGTTATGAAAACGAGCACGCCTTAATACTTGGCAACACATTCACTCGGGCTTTTTATTATGACAAATTTACGGGTCGATTATTTATCATGGTGTGATACTATCGGCGTACATAAAGAAAAATCCATTAGGACGTTACATAAAAACGAATAAGTACTTAGAAAAAATACTTTCGTTTTTATTTCCCCAAAAATGTGTCAAGAACGTGTCACAGTCACTCTTACGACCTATATTTACCTAGGTTCCAAATAGCGGCAGCGTAATGTTCATGATACGTCGAGAACTCTTTATTATCACGGTATATGAAGGATCCTTCAAAATATAAACATCTCGCAACCACACGTAAGGCACCGGTATTGAGTTTTAGCATATTAAATGGGTATATTTCTACTTCCAAAACTCGTACCTAACACTCTTAGATTGATACGAGTAATATGCTTGAATAGTACCTACATACAAAAAACTACCGAGCGAGTTGTTTTGTTTACATCTAACAATGAAATTGTATCAAAAATTGGCGAATATATCTTAATACTATAACTAAGAAATATCATGCGTCATTCATGAATGGACCCCAATTTGACATTACCGCCGTAACCTTTCTAGTTCTATTTATGTGTTAATACCGCAAGAAGTGTCGGTGTAAATATACGGCATGTGCGCAGTGAACGGACCGCGAGCGGCGCGGGCGCAGGTCGCGCGCATCCCGCTTGCGCATTATATCTTTTCATACCCAAAATAAAGTTTTGAACATGCTTTTTGCAAACTAAAACCGATAGTAATAAGGTTACGTGTTAACATTTAAAGCCGAAGTGTAAAATATGTCGTGATATGCTCCAACGGGATCCATTTAAACTTATTGCTAACTTACTAGGGCCTCATGGAAAAATTTAATACAATGCTTTTCTCAGAACAACCAATAGTTAAACTTGGTTGTTTAAATCAACCTGACCGAATCAAACTCGGCATTATCTATACCTAGACCAAATGACTTAGTCGTCATAGCCGATAATTGAAACCTAAACGATCGTTTGAATAGTTTTACAGTTGTTGACTAGCCGCCCCGCACCGGGCCCGGTCGGAGCGCGGCCTGCCCGCTAGCCCTTGTTGTTATCTAGCCACGACCTACCTTCCGCGCCCCAGTACTTTAGTCCAGTTCCAAAGAGCCGTGGCGAGGTCCCGTTAGCCCTCCCCTCCCCCCGTGCGACCCCGCGCTCGCCCTGCGCCCTCCAAATCGCCTGACATTTTAGTTTTTGCTCTCACTTGGGGTGAATAATATCTAGACTGTAGCTTGTAGACTGGTCTAGGCGGAGGGTGGGGGTGGCACTCGCTCGCCGCCCTGAGGGATGCGCACGCGCACCATTCATCGTCTCCGTCGGCATGGACTCGGGTGAGTTTATATTGTTTTATCACACATATTTACGCCAAAATTCACCGCACGAACGCTTTTTGCACAATTTATCAGAATTGACCTTTGACATTTATCTTAACCTTTGCGCAACTGTCTTCCCTGACTGAGTCATTTGCATAATTAACGGTACATCTCCATTAATGTATTTTACATAATACCATTAAGGTGTTTTTGTATTTTTTTGTTACTTCAATTGATGTTGGTAACGTTTCGTTTGTTACACTCCAAGTCAATGACACACGACTTTTACTTTTCATTAAATTGATGAGAAAGTAATGGAACCAAATCACAATGCGTTATTATAACATGTTCGCTAATAGAACATATAAAATACATCGCGAGGTTTTATCGTATGCTTTTACTTCATAGACAAGCAGCATTAGTCACACTATTTGCTTGTAATCCACAATACATTTGAAATGGCCGTCCAACTAATGTTTGCGAGCCGTTCAAAGAAGCGCTATTTTGCAATTGGTTTAGTTTAGAGAAGTTCAGGCGAGCGCGAGCCGCGTGGGGCGCGGAAACTTCTGCCGACTCCCGGCCGATCCCATTACTAAACTGTCCCTTCGCACGGGGCGCGCTGTCAGCCTCGCACTGGCGCGCTACTTCAACTTGAACGTTAATACATCAGGAGTACATCGGTCGGTACTCACACGATATTTGAGTGGATGGGTTGCTTCAATCAAGCCTTCTTTCTGTATTTAAAAATGCATTTTGATGTGACGCCATCTTAATTCTAAAGCAGTAACATGTAGAACAAAAGTCTTCATTAGTGATATTGCGCAGCATTTACGTATTTTGTACTGATATACCGTAGCGCAGGACGTGAGTGTCGCGCTTCAATGAGAAGGGCGTTTGGTTGCGACCCGTTTTGTATATCTGCACTTAAAACCTTGTTATACAAATATGAGTTTATGTCTCTAGTTCGTTGATGAAGAAAACTGTAGATACAACGACATGCACCAATATTTCTGCAATCCAATCATGTTGTTAACCTGTCTCAGGGTTACGAAGCAGACGTCAGAGCGCAGTCGATAGCAAAGCTCGTTAATCTAGGATCGTTTTTCGAGCGGACAAGTTCATGATGCTTTTATATGTATAAGGTGACATTGACAGAGAAGTAAGTATATTTTGTAGGACGCGGCGCTCAGATCCAATATGTTATACATATATTTCGTTTAAATATAGCTGGTTGTGTATAGCGGCGCGTGTGATGTGCGAATGTGACGGGCACAGATCGGCGTTACCGCGCTAAGTCGGTTTAATTGCGGCTCGCGTGACCGACCCCCCCCCCCCCCCCCCCCAGGCCGCTGCTGAATTTTTATTATCCTGTTCGTGGTAAGCCCGTAATAAGCTTTTTAGCTTTTATTACTTTCTACGGACAGCTAAACGAACGTTAATGTTTTTTCAATGAACGCCATTTTACGGTTGTTTGAGCGGCGCATCCGCGGCGCTGCGCGGGCGCTGGTGCTCTGGCCACCTTTGCCTACATAAAATTTGCTGTCAGAGCAAATCAACTATCTCATTCCGTTTAAATGTTAGTAAATAATTCATAAAAAAAATAATATAAATGTCACAAAACGTTTTACAATGAATATGTAATCAAACTATTACATTTCATGTGCTGCCCTCATAAAATAATCATGCCGTGTTTGTAATAATCTTTGGATAATACAATGAATACCTGTTTACAGTAGTCGGTCGGGGCGCGGGGTGGCTAACGGGGGTAATTCCTAACTGTACCCGCCATAAAACATCCATGCTAATGTGTGCCCGGGCCGCCGCGGTCCCTCTGAACTACACTACAAATGTCACTGGACAGCTCTGTAGCGCAATTAAACTGTAGTAAAACATGATAACTTGATTAATGTTTATAACTTTTACAATGCCATTATCTATTTTACATTTAACGAGCATAACCTTTTTTCGGAACGAGCTTTCCCCGACGTATAACAAAATGTTTTATTCGTAATTTTACATGAAATTTTATTTTTGAGAAGTGTGTATTCCATTAATTAACATCTACGTTGACATAATGTGAACGTCCCTGTTAGTGTTAGCTAAACTAAATAAATAAATTTGACAAGCTCGATGGCGCATTCGGTAGTGACCCTGCCCCATGCGCCAAGAGTTGTGGGTTCGATCCCCACCCAGGACAAATATTCGTATGATGAATACTTGTGTTTGTTCTGTGTCTGGGTGTTAATATCCAATATTTAAGTATATATTTGTAATACCACTGTTGATTCTGATATCCGTAACACAAGTGCTTAAGCTACTTACCTCGGAGTCAGATCAATGTATGTGATGTCGTCGGATATTTATATTTATATTTATATTTAATAAAGAGACAGTGTCATAAATACGTGTCATTTCCTTGTGTACATCGTATCCAGTTACTCAACGGCAGTAGGGCTGATTCGTAATGTCCACGCAAGCGCCGCGCGCCCGGTGCAATAAGGCGGTGTTTCAACGATAGCGTTTATTATGACACTTCATACGACTAGACATTTCCAATCGTATTTTACGCATAGTTACATGTATACACAACTTAAGAGTCAAAGGAGCAGCTAGATCCCTTAACCACATTCAGCCAAATAAAAAACAAAACTGGGCTGGGACAGATGAAAAATTTAAAAAAAGTAGTGACAAGTGGCTAACTCGTCGTCTTCACAATCACATACCCAAAATAAATATAAATATTTTAATTCACGAATCTTATGAGATCACCCTCCCGCTTAAAATGTCACGTTATTTATAAATAGACCCCTATCGGTATTTACCTTTTTAATATCGTTTTGCCAAAGTTATTCTCAAAATTTTCTTTTTTTCAGACAATAATATTCAAATTAATAATAATTTAATGTTTCTTGATTTCTCATCACCAACAGACAATATTCGACAATTTTGTCACATTACCGCTCCACAGGCTATATAGTCGACGAACTAGTGTCACTGTCTGTCCCTCCGTCCTAGCCCGTCTGTTGCTTCTTCAAAGATGTCCAGCACGGCCGCTGCTAGAGGCCGCTAGAGGCTTACCCTCGATGTTCAGATTGCTCAGGCATCGGATCTCGTGCGCGATGCTGCGTATCATAGCAATGGCGGAGTGCGCCCGGCGCGGCTCCAGCCTAGCGACCTTTGGCGGAGGTTTCGCATATTCTTCAGACAGGCTCGGCAACTTGCGGGGTTTGATGTTGGGGAGCATGTTAGTCTAGGCGCGAGGACTTAGAGGTGCCGATAGGCGTCACGGACAGCTGTCCCCCCGGCGCACTAGTTTAATCATTAAATTATTACAAGGACTTTATATTCTCCTGTCATAATGTTAATAGGTAGGGATATCGCTTGAAGATTATTATTTGTTTTTTTTGTTAATAAGTAAAACTTAATACGTAAACATTGTCGCATTTGTCGCGTAAAAGGCATACGAAATATTAGTAAGTGCATACATATTTGTATTAGCCACGTGCTAGCGAGACGCGTCGCGCGGGCCCGGCGGGCGGGCGGGTGTCATCGCCAACCGCAACACATTTCCCGGGACATCTTACTTCTGATTTTAAATTTAAGACCGGTGGCAGCTCTATGGATAAGGCCAGATTATTAAAAAGCTCTGCAAAGAGAATTATCATCATCATTTGACGTATTCGAATAACTATGAATGTCTCGATGAGAATTGCTTAAATATTAATAATTGTAAATCGCACTCTGAATTTATAATTCATGAACGTTATGAAGAACACTTCAGAGTCCAAAATAGATCAACAAGTAAATCAACGATAGCATACATACATACATATAATCACGCCCGTAATCCCCGTCGGGGTAGGAGGAAATCAACGTTAGCATATTTTTTATATATACGATGGTTTATATGTATGTAAAGTGATTGTCAGTATCCCTTACCTCATACCTCTAGAATGAATGACCTATTTAATTTAATAAGTTATTACGGCCACCAATCGCGCGCCGACACAAGTTCGCCCGGCCCACGCTGCTGTAATATAATAATATACAAGAGTTAGCGTGTACTCGAATTTAAACTCGACGTCCATTATAATATTTAGTTATTTAGAACACGCAGTCAAATTCAAATTCAAATTCAAATTCAAAATATCTTTATTTATATAGGCTTCAAGAAAGCACTTATAAATAGTCAATATACAAAAAAAAGAACACATAATACTACCACCGGTTCGGAAGGTAGAATCTATCGAGAAGAAACCGGCAAGAAACTCGATAGTTACTCTTTTAAATGCCAATTATACAATTTTGTAAACTTAATTAATCCACACTTAAGACTAGATATCACTGCAGATGAACAATTCATTATGAAGTTAACCATAAATCTTTGTCATTGAGGAATTCTTCGATCTTGTAATAGCCCTTACTCATTAAAAATGATTTAATGCATAATTTGAATCTATGTAAGGGTAATGTTAAAATACTTTGTGGTAGTTTATTGAACATTTTAATACTTAGACCAATAAATAAATTACCACTTTTTTGGAGTCTATGATTTGGAACAGCAAGTTTGTGTTTATTTCTCGTATTAAAACTATGAGTATTTGACTTTTTAGGAAATGATTCAATATTTTTGAATATATACATAATACAATCCAAAATGAATTGTGATGCTATGGTTAGAATTTTAATTTCTTTAAACTTTTCTCTAAGAGAGTCACGTGGTCTAAGGCCGTATATGGCTCTGACTGCCCTTTTCTGCAATACAAAAATAGTTTGTATAGTGTCCCGTAACAAACGTTATTTTTCCTTATCTGTAAATAAAATAAAAAGCAAATAATATTTTATTTTTCAAACTACAACGGGATATGGCGCGGCACATACTTGGAAGGCTTGGAAGGTTTTTATTGAAGGGGTGTTAAAAAGCAATTTGGCAGTCATTGTGATGGAGAAAGCTATCGTCCAAAAAATACCGCCCAAAAAAAAGTTTAAAAGAGATGTACTTTCTAATTTATTAGCCTCGCGCCGATTCATTTGAAAAAACAAACAAAACTGCCGGAAAGTAAAAATTGCACAACCCCGGGCTGCGCCCGCAGCCGTGAAAGAGAGCTCTATTCATTGTTGACAAAACAACGCTCTTTTTAGCGCTTTCAAACGAGCCGGAGCGCGAGGCAACAAAAGCGTGGCGAGCGCAGGCGCAACAACAGCCTGTATAATTACCGTAAAGTCGTTTATTGGGCGCGACGCGACGGCTCTGTGACGTTACTTTATTGGCCTTTCCTTTTGTTTTTGCTCAAGGGATAGGTCGATGGTTTCTTTCAAATTTATTGATACATAATTTCACTACGAAGTTTCCGGTAACAAACACCGTTACAATACAAATGTATCTACGCACATTTATAACTTCGAATACAATGCCTACTAATAATATTAAAACTACCTACTAATAACATTTGTTTAGCTTACAAATAACGCACCGTGAATGACTGGCTTATACTAAATTAAGCATTAAATTTAATTAACAAATTTTACTACACTTCCTAATATCACACAAGCTCGATGGCTCATTCGGTAGTGACCCTACCCCATGCGCTAAGAGTTGTGGGTACGATCCCCACCCAGGAT
Organism: Glyphodes perspectalis; assembly: GCA_951394215.1. Lineage (NCBI taxonomy): Eukaryota > Metazoa > Arthropoda > Insecta > Lepidoptera > Crambidae > Glyphodes > Glyphodes perspectalis. The sequence goes on along the minus strand of OX596208.1, from coordinate 164,418 downwards.
AAACATTCGTGTGATGAGTACTTGTGTTTGTTCTGTGTCTGGGTGTTAATATCCAATATTTAAGTATTTATTTGTAATACCACTGTTGATTCTAATATCCGTAACACAAGTGCTTAAGCTACTTAGCTCGGGGTCAGATCAATGTATGTGATGTAGTCTGATATTTATTTATTTAATAAATTTACACAGCCATGTTTTCATTTCTTTCAAAAGCGTACCTGACCAACAATTAGGTGAGAAATTAACACTATAAATTGCAAAAACTATTAAAATATGTTATTTTCGCTTTAGAATTAGTAAATCCTGAATTTTTTTATAAGTTCATGCGGAAAAATAACAACATTTTAATTTGTCACTTATCTGCGCGCGCCGCTAAATGCTCTTCTCGGCCAGTAGGTATTCAGCCATGTCGTCACCTTGCGCACCTTCAATGGACGTCTTCATCTCCACCGGGTACGGTACACTACAAGTTATTACAGGATCAGTTTATGTTGTTTCGTTGTCATTACAAAAAAGTTAATTCCTATTTAGTAGGAAAACATAGTACAAAATACTTTATAGGTTTATTCAGTTTGTGACGAAATTTTGAAACAGCCGTTAACCGCTAAAATATTCATAGAACAATTGTTTACAAAGCTAGTAAACATCAACATTGCTTCAAAATTCGAAAGCTCAGGGCTTTATTAATGTTATGCCGAGCTCTGTTTGTTGTTCGCAATTTGCATTTATATTGTCAGAACGTCTAAAATCATACCCAAATCTAGTCTGTCTGTCTGCTTACATTTTATTTAGCAAGAATGTCGTTAATATCGTGTAGTGCTCGCTCAAGACGGGCGCGAGCCCTCCTCGCGCGACCTCCTGCGCGCCACAATGTACAATAGCTAACAGTGAATCTAACCCTTTATAATTATTTGTCATCTACTAGCAATGATCATAACATTACCACCTATAACTATTAGCGCTGATGACAGGTAGGTATATTTTTTATTTACCAAATCAAATGTAAATAAATTCTAGCATGTTGTCTAATAAAATGACTCGTTTTTCCTATCGGTCTTTCTTTAACGCAAATCTGGTTTGGCGTATCCACACACCCCCTATATGTATGTATTGAAGACGAAGTGTAAGCACTTCAGTAGATGGTAACAATTCTAGTGGCATGGATATGAATCAGAGATATGTCACTGTCGGTGAGTGCAGTGCGCCCGCGGAGGGCTGCGGCCCTCGCTGGGGCGAGAGGGCGCGGAGGGCGCGCGCAAGCTGGACCGGCCATTAATACATTCTCAAGTACTTTATAAACCGGGTACCGTTCGAAAGATGTTCTGCACCCTCGTAAAGTTCAACCTTGAACCTTTTCGAAGGTATTAGCATTTTAAATGCGTTTTTATGGCGTTGATGCAATTTTGAGTCATAAAAATGTTTTTTATTTGTAACCAGATGCGTAGTGAATAGTAAAAAAAGTTTCTCCACGCAATCCCTTTTTACAATCTTAAATAAATAAATTCCCCGGAATGACATACCAAGTCCCTACTTCTAAACTAAGCTATAAGTCCCATGGATACTAGGTGAACGGATAGACATACTTAAATATGTTTATAAGACTCGAGTACAAATGTCCATGTTCATCACTCGAAACACGTTGCGCATTCGAACCAGCGACCCTCGGTTTCGTGGCCAGGGTGACTGACCACTTGACCAACGGGCCTGTCAAAGAATGTATAAATAATAATTAAGTTTCTAAGTTCCATGTTGGTCTGGGACTTAAAAATAGTGTGCCAACTATGGTTCTTGCCTAGCATGTCGTAAAAGGCGACTAATGGTAGGTATATGGGGTTTTGGGTATGTGATTGTGTAGGCGACCAGCTAGCCACTTGTCACTACTTTTTCACAATTTCCCATCTAACCCAGACCAGTTTTGTCTGAATGTGATTAAAGGAGCCTGCTGCCCCTCTGACTCTGCCTACCCCTTCGGGGATTATTGGCGTGATGTTATGTATGTATGTATTTAAGTTCCAGCTTTATTTATTACGAAGTACTTACGTAGTACGTACGCACTGCGGGTAATTCTGATTAAGCAATTATATTGTGATTAGATACAAGTAAAAGCTGTCAGTGATTGTATGCATTCACTTACCCGTATATTTATTTAATTAAGTAATTAGTATGAATTACGTAATTGGTTTAGATACACAAAATAAATGTTAACCTGGACACCTAACAAAAGATAAAAAAGCGACTGTATGTGTAATCATTATCAACTATAATTTATATTATTACCTTTATTTAAATTCAAATAACACGGACAACGTTTGTTCCGATAAATAATATTAAATATTCTTAAAACAGCAATCAGGGCTGTTATATTTTATTTTAAACGTGTAACTTGTACAAAATGCCACACACCTGTTTTGTATAACACACCAGTCAAAATAAAGCCGTCCCAGAACACAACACCTGCTGTGTGCGTAACATTTTGAGCCGTGAACAATGAATGAACTATCGAATATCGGCCATTCATTACCGAACCGCTCGTCTACTAACGGGCCGGGCTATTTTTACCCCCGCGGGGCGGGGGTGACCCGGCGGCGTGGGTCGCGCGTGACCTTTGCTGGTCCCGTTAGCCACCTGCGCCTGCGCAGACGTTACGGTCCCGCTACCCGACGCTATTTCACCCCCACAGTTCGAAATTTCATTCATTCACATTTGTGTTATTTTTAATTCGTGTAATAATGTAAAGACAAAGCACTAGTTACTTTTATTTTTAAAATTATTACTCAACGTGAGTGACTTAATTAGTAGTATACCTTCCCATTGTCAACCACAATAACAACATAACATCACGCCCATAATCCCCGAAGGGGTAGGCAGAGTCAAAGGGGCAACAGGCCCCTTTATCATTCAGCCAAAAATAAAACTGGGCTGGGTTAGTTAGTAGACCATACCATTAGTCGCCTCTTACGAATGCTAGACAAGAAACACAGTTGGCACATTCTTTTTAAGTCTCAGACCAACATGGGACAAATTTCCTTGGATCAATTAATTATGAAACGCAACTTCTTTAGCTGGGTCGAACATGGCAAGCATCTGATTTAAATTTGACTCTAACAGGCCTGTAGAATATTTCCCAATCTTATATCAACTGGATAAGAGTAAATAATCTTCAAATAGCTTAACGTACTTTCTTGATCAATCAATAAAAAAAAAACTAAATAAAAATCACCGATTACTATATAGCATCAAAGTTCCTAAACGGCTGAACCGATTTCGAATCGGCAGTTAACAACAAAAAGTTGAACCATAGTGTACCTAGCTATACAATTTGTGATAACACACAAATTTAATTTAATCTATCGCTAATCGCTTTCTTTTTTAAATTAACAAAGGTGTTCATTCATTATCCCAACAAGCATACCGAATGTTCATAATGACCATTCCTAAAACTACAAATTGAGAAGCAACAGTAATGGTGGCAATAAGCAAGTCCGTTACATCACATAATCGAATTATTGTGCGTCTCATTGGCGGGCGCAGAGAGCGCCGATCTGTATCGATCACCGAGCGGTGCGCGCGCGCACGCCGCGGTAATGCGCTCGTAACGAGTGATACCATTTCGCCGCGCATAATCTGCTTCGTTGTTATGAGTGGAGTTGCCAGTGCTGCTTGTTCAAAATTAATCAGGCTCTACATTTTTGTATTTCATTTTGGTTTTATAGCAAGTTAATATTGTGTTAAGACTACTAGGCTGTAATTATAATTTTCAATATTATTGACATTGACACCTAACACCATTCTAAAATAATATCAAGTGTTTTTTTAAAAAACTTTTAAGCATCACTTGACTTTATTTTTTATCAATACTAGTTGAGTACTTGATCATCTTTTTTTGTTTATTAAAAATATATATTTGGTCTCCGTTTAACGTGCACCGTATTCATCGCGGTTTATATAGTTTTCATTACTGTACTATATAAAAAAAAATTTGATAATATATTCTGTTGCTTTACGTTGAGGTAAAACTATTTAAATTTCATTATTTTACTTTAATATAAAAGACAAAAAAACATACACCTACTCTACTTTATTAGTAGATTGTAGTGTTTTGTAAAAGAGAGATAAAAACTAAAGATATATGGTGTTATTCCGCAAATTTTATTTAGTGATAACTTTTAAGTTCATAATAAGAAAAAAAAAAGATCTACGCACCGCTAATTAGATTTTAAATGCGGGAAAAAGAACAAAAACGGTAACAGCAAAAAGGATCTGGCAACACCGGTTCTGGCGGCTGCGCATACGCAGCTTCACAATGTGATCATTAGAGAGACGGGCAATCGCCGCCCGATCATAGCGCACGGGAACCGATCCGCCATAATGCCGCCCATTAGAATAACTTGATACATTCAAATCACTGCGAGGTCCGCCGCGCGCGCGGCGGTGGATGTGAGTGAGGCGACCTCTTACAGACGGAAATGATACACGCACAGAATGAGGAAAAACAGTGCAAGGTTAGGCCGCTATATTTTGTTAGAATATTCGAATACTTGACGACATTTCACGAATATTTACAAAGCTACAATTTATACAGAAACGTAATTTTAACTTCAACCTTATGCTCCTAACTGTCAACTTTACGTTAAATACCGCGTATGTTGTGACGGGCGTGCGGTGCGCGCGCGCACGCGGTGGCTCCCACGCGCCGCTACGTGCCCGGCGCGGCTGGGCCGCAACGCGAGTGCTTGCCCAAGGTATCATCAGTACACATATTACTTATTATAAACACCACAATATGTAAATTGAGCTCTACGTTATTCTTTACACGACTTCTTAGTAACGACTACTTAGTCGCAATGAAGCGAACTCCAGATAGTTTTTAACATTTAAATATTTTCTTTTTGCTGTAATACTTATTCCATGTAATATAAGGTATGATAATGCAATATAATTCATTCATATCATGGCAAGTCATAAGTTTTGTTTATACTAAGATGTTATGTTAGGTCGGTTCTATTCCTACGACTTAATAAAAGATAATGAAAAAAAATCAATTTTAGAAAATATTATAATTTCAACTTAACAGTTATTTTCTTTGAATTATTTCAGTAGTAACTCAGTTTTATAAATGGCATTCGAGTCAACTCGTAATAAGCAATTTTAGCAAAATTATGATTACATTTCTGCCGCGACTTAATAATAAACGATCTTTAAGTGTCGAAGTATTTAGCTCGAAATAAGATCGAGGTAACGGGACCGATAACGATATCTCGGGGGTGAGTGACATATGTTGATATTTGCGCGCGTGCGCCGGCGCACCTGTCGCGCACTCTCACCCTCGCTGCCCGCGCCGTGCGCCCGCGCAGTGCGCGCCGCGCTTGTGCGCCGTGCGCGTGTGTGCGGGGTCAAGGCCGCGAGGCGTGAGCTTTTTGCCGTGATAACGGCAGAGCTTGACAGTTACCCAAATGATCCCAGTGCGCATTAGATCATCACCTGGGAACCAATGCGAGTTTGTAAACATATCATCATCTTCGTAGCTATATGTACCATTTCTTCTCAAGTTCGGCTTATACACTTAACAACAGAAGAAGCTCAAAATATCGACTTTTCCCCCCTAGGGATAAACTTGCCTATTTATATTAGTATGATACAAAAACATTAGTGCGTTAAATTTAAAAAGCTGAATTTTTTTACCTAGATATAGCGGTCTCTTTGTTTTGGAATTGATGACAACGGCTTTTCCGGGTTGATGGGATCACTCAATCCCGCAGCTTGTCGGCGCGGGCGCATGCGTGAGGATGCAGTCGTCAATTCGCAACTTCCCGCACCGTGGGTGTCGCCGCGCCGGCGCGTGACCGGCTGACAATTACCCTCCGTCTGGATGCACTTCGCGGCGTCGCTGCTCTCCTGATGACACGTTGTTGCACATGCTCAGACATTTATGTCACGACAAACTCTCTCAACTCTACATTTTAACTTTTTACAAGGTTAATAAGGATATTCACTGTACAGGCCATCTTCTTCCTACCCGATATTATCGTCTTCCAACCAAAAGTTACACGGTAAAAAGCCTTGTGTATCGATGAATTAACGAACGTTACCGATCTCATATAGATACTCCGCTTTTGGGGTCGCCAAAATCTGTAAGGTGTTAGATATAGGAATTACTTTACTTAACAAATGTGAGATTACACACTTTTATATTAAACTGAGTGACACTACAGGTGGCTAATAGAGTCACGGCGCGCTAACGGGAACATTGGGCTCCACCTCGAGCTCCATCTCAGCGTAATAATACCTATACGTAGGTGTTCAAATGAGTTGTAGTGCGTGCGAGATGTAGACGTATTGATAGGGGCCGCGGGCCGGACAGCGCCGTGCAACGTGGCGGGTTCGGCTAATTAGAGCGAACTGTCGAGCGGTAATTATTGTTATAGCCGCGCTTACGTGTTATATGCTAATCGCGTGTAATGAGCTCTCTACTCAAATACCTTTTAGCTCGGCCTTGCTTTAATTTTAATGTTATTTCGCTTTAATTCACTCAAGAACCGCCGTAATAGCATGTTGATAATGTGGCTTCTTACAATATTAAATTATATCTCGATACCTCTTATTATAGTTTGCTAACAATTACTTTCACTGTGTATCATAACAACGTAAAGGTGTTTTTTTCACAAAAATACTGATTTTTGTCGCATCTACGATACGATACTAGTTTCGTCTTAAAAATAACAGATTAATACAGACATCAACAACAGATTTCTAATGAAACTAGGCTGCGAAACGAATCTAGGTGTGGTTACCAATTTTATAACAATATCATAAGTATAATAATTAGGTTGTGATACACACATGTGCACCCATCTTTAAAGTACTAAATAGATTCAACCAGCAGCGGTCCAAGAGCCTGCAGTATGCGCATGTAGTGACTACAGCGCTGGTGCGTGGTGCGCGCGCGCACGCCGCGCGGTGACGGCCGTCGCCGCGGCCCGACCAGCTTGCTGAATAATTCAAATAGCAATAAATCCAAATTTCTAGTCGCGCTCGAGCCTTATTGGAAGAGACAAGATCACTTAATGGGCTACAGTGATTTTACAATTAATTTATTTCGCGGTCTTTATTAGCATAACAGCTGCTGAATTAAAACGAATAGTTCATTCATTTTAATATCTATGTTTGCCAATATTCCAAATATGACTTTCAAGTAAAAACGCAATTTCATTGATTTTTATTTAATGATTAATAGACATCATTTTTTGTCAATTCTCGAATAGAAAAACCGTTTTCTATGCTGCATCTAATCGCGATCACGGAAATGACACGTTACAGTTGCAGCTCAGAAATTACATTGTATTCTTTCTGCTTCCTCATGTGAACGGCACCGCTCATCGATCACCCGGCTCAGTGTAGAACGAGCCAGCGCGGCTAGTTGTGTGTCGCGTCCGTCTGTCTGTCAGTCTGCGCTCGCGTGTTTGTGCATCTCGTTAGCCGTGTGCGGCGGCGCATGGCGCGACCCCGCACACGCGTGAGCAACGAAATTCAAAAAAACCAAGACGTCCTACCTTTGTTTTCAAGACACCACTTATAAAATTGACATCATACACACCTAATTTATTAAAATATTTAATGCTCATTACAGATAGGTACTCAATAATAAATTGAATTTGTAATGGATTCCGTTACAAATTCTATACCTCATTGAACACCTTGAGAGTCCTCACACTGCTAAGAGATGTATGATTTTTTAGTTTCTTTTGTTAAACTATTTGCATTAAAGTTTATATTATTCAAGATCACTTAAATCGATACATTGAATTTTCAACCGACTTCAAAAAAGGAGGTTCTCAATTCGACCGTATATATTTTTAGCTAATATTTTTTTGTTTGACATTGGGCTGCAATATTACAATAATAATAAAATAATGCTTGTGTAACATATTTGTAGCTTAATGCTGATTCGCTTAGGCGCTAACAAATAAATAAATCATAAACAGATATGTACGTATTTCGGTAATGAAGTTTTAAAATATAATGAGCTGCCTAATTGGAAGACCATTGACCTTGACGTAGCACCAAGTGTTAAGTGCGGAGAGTGCATGTGGCCGGCCCTCCTGGGGCCCGCGCTACTTGGTGCATGAGCCGGGCGAGGAGTTGCACTGTTGACAAGTTGTGAATATTTGAACACGAGGGACAAAATAAAAACGGGGCTAATATACACAACATCTGTGAGTTTAAAAGCTGTTTTATTTCAATTTCTTGAAAGCCTTTAGTAGGTATCTTTGACTAAAAGAAGTGTTATTTGAAATCAAAACAGACTACTTAAGTTTGTTCTGTTGACACGAGAAGGCGCAACAGAAAGAGTCTGAGAATGTGCCCCGGCTCATTATGTTAATCCGTGCTTACATGTTATGAATCAAAATCTGCTAAATATGGAACAGGTATTAATTATAAGACGTCACGGCCGAAGAACATTTTATTACACCTGTACCGGGCTCTGTTTGCTCGGCCCGCGGCGATCCATAATCCGTCGAAACAAATCCACTTAATTTATAATTAGCGGAGACATAATATATGTATAGTGGGAATTAATAATTATGATGAATAATTGTCTAAATATTATAATGAGTTCGCCATTTTCAATTATCCGGTGTGCGATAATGAGCTCCCATAGTAATTTGCTTCTCAAGCGCGCCGGGTTCCGCTCCGAATGCGTCGGCGCACACACGCGCGATGCGCGCGCGCACACTCGCGGCGCGTTATTAGGCTTATTTTTAGAAATGCTAATTAATGATATACGCTTGTTGTTAATTATTAATCTCGGCCACGCACCGGCTCGCACGCAGCGCTGCGCCCGCGCATGCTGCACCGCTGCGCTGCATCCACGCGGATTTTATTAATTTCATAAGGTTTGATTAAACCTCGAATCTATATAAACCGCATCCTCTGTTGGGCCATAAACACGCTTAATTTAATAAGTTTATAGAATATCGGTGCATTAGCGTGTCGGGGACGTGCGTCGCGCTGTGTACATCTTGAGTTGTAGATCACTATCTTGCGTCTTCTGAGGATCTTGAATTTCGTGCAAAGTTACACTTTTCCAAAAGTGTTTGGGCCCAATAAATTAAACTATGGGGCACATAAAACATGCACCCTTTATCATGTTTACGCTGATGCATTACCTAATGCAATATATTATCTTAAGTGAGTCAATAATTATGTCTCCCGTAGAATATTTATGCTACAAATTCGAAATTTCAAAGCTTTTACAGGGCATTGAATAGTTTTAAAATGTAAAACCCTTTATTAACTCTAAGCGGGGGTACTTTTGATCACAGTATAAAACGTACACTCGGCTGATGCAATACTTATTGCAAACTAGGAACATTACTATACTGAAGTCACGGAGTGAGATTCTAGAGTCTGGACACCGAGCCATGGAGAACATAGTGCGTCTGCCTCGGGAGCGCCTCATTAATTAGGACTGGCAGACTGTGACTTGTCAATTCGCTCCTAACTTAAAGGATAGCTACTATGGCCCCCTAGCGAACTGTTCACAATTCTTATTATTAATGGCTATTATGCCATATCATGGAACATCATCATTTATGCGGGTTGGTTTTTCTGCAATGCGAATTTATGCAAAATATATTGTAACAAACGCAAGACTGATTATTTATTTGTATAACGTCTACAAACAGACATTTGGAACGGCGGTGATTCACGCCAACTGTTCGCAACATACCGAGTCGTTATACTAGACCAAATTATCATAATATAATTGGAAGATTGTTTTGTTTTATAAAAAAACAATTCGTTACACATCGAGCGGGCCCGCGCTCGGCTCGCGTCTGGTCGAACATGCAAATTACACCAATGAAATTTTAATGAGATATAATTATTAGACGTATTTCCGTTCGTTTTTGCCCACGCACATTAAGCGCATAGAATAACCTCGTCTCAATCCAGCTAAGTGCCTATAGGTATATACATATGTTACAGAAGGTTTTTTAAGTAAATACATTCCAATAAAATTTGGAACTGCAGTTACTGATGAGTTCTTATTCAAACTAATAAAACGAAGTAATTAAAAATAAATAAACGCAAAATTAATTTGTAAATTTGCTCTTAACTAATATTGTCATAATTGTCAAAATTAGTAAGTAATTATATTGGTTGGATACCGAGCCTCACGCAAATAGGTGTTATCATATAAAAGAAAGAAGAAATGATATTATCTGCTTTTCGAGCTCTATAACCAGTGTCCGGCGACGTTCGCGTATTGTATGTATTGTGGTGTACCGCGCCTACTCCACACGTGACGTGTTTTTATTGTATACTCAATACATGACGCGTTTTGTTGCCCAGGCGAGTATAATGATGCGACATGAGCACAGGAAACGCAAATTTGTTTACAGAAGCGGGCCGGTGACACCCGTCGCCGATAATGACTTTATAATGCGGCTGTCTAACAAACCGCGGCGCGGATTAATTGAGCGTGTAATAAAATAGGATAATTTAAAGGCGCTAGCTGCCTGCGCCGGCGCAGCGCACTCACTCGTTAGACATTGGATCCCCTCAAACAACATTGTAACGCGTAATTGTGGAGTTTTCTTGGGAACAACACCACTGATGTTACTTTTGTATGAGTGAGTAGCTTGCATAGTGTAGTTACTCGTATATTAAAATGTTTTTGATAAATAATTATATTGTTTGCAAAACAAACGGAAATATTATACGGTTAATATTACGTCGTTGACTCAATCTCGTTCCAAATAAATCATTTATAAGTTTAGTGCAATGCAGCATTTGTAAAATTTTATGAAGATTTGTAGGATAAAATTACTGTGTATTAAAAATTAGTTTACATAAAATAAAGCCAAAAAAAACGAAACAATTCTTATCATTGTACAAAGAGCTACTCAGAACGGAGAAGTATGTGCATTGAAATGCATTGGAAGCGACTGTTTATGACATGTCATGTCAACCGCGAGCGGGACGAGGCGTGTGTGCGTGTGTGCGCGTGTGCGTGTGTGCGCGAGTGCGCGTGTGCGTGCGCGCCGAGATCGCAGAGATGGCGCGATAGTGTAACGAGGCGGAAGCGGGGGCGCGGGCGCGTTGACACCGCCCGCTGCGTGCGCGCGCGCCGACGTCCTGCACTGTCACACGTAGTATTGTCTCTGGACAGTTTCGTTTGCTGTTTTTAAACCCACGAGTACAAGATTCTATTTTTTAACTATTATCTTTCTGTCTGTCCGTCTTTCCGTCCGATAAATGAGGATAATAATGTACTCGTAAATGCCACATATTCAGGATATCATCAGCCTGCTACTCTGCTCTACTATTACACTGAATCAGTTCGTCCCCACAAAATGTAGAGGATAATCTCTCCTACTCTCAAAACTTATACCACAAAAACATGTGCGAAATATAAAAACGGTAAGGTCAGCGTCGCGTGGTGGCACGTAAGCGATACGGCAGCGGCGTCCACGCCGCCGGCGAGCGCGCCCGTCGGCGGGCGCAGGCGGCGCGTTATCTAGCGCGGGCAGCCGCGCGCTCCGACGAGCCCTGCGAATTCCCGGCCCACTGTTTATTCCGCTTATCTGAATTTTAAATTCACTCGCTCTCCCCCCAGCGCCGCGCGCCCCCGCCCGAATTCCTAGCGGTCCCGCCAATCCACCCGTAAAAACCCAATCAACTGGCTATTTTTGCAATGCACGCCGGCATTTGACACACGATTTCACTTTCCACCGAAAGGGCGCTCGCATTTATGATTCGAGCTTGTCTTTTTGGCGAATTTCTCAGTTTTATGCGCGTCAGTTTTGAATTTATTATCAGCGTTCGACTTTCAAATGGTATGTTTTGACTGAGACAGTTCACAAAAAGCGATTTAATTTATTAAGGTTAGTTCTAGAATTAGATACAGCGTGTCTTGGAGTTTAATATCAGTTCATGTAATTTACTTAAACATATTTACTGTCCGACGCGCGTCCCGCCTAATACGGTACAAAGACGAGGTCTAATGAAACACGTTTCCTTAGAAAACATCTATTAATCACATTACTTTTCAATATAACTAAATAACAGCGATAAGGTAACGCCAGCACCAACCAGGGTGCAGAGAACACAATATAACGATCCAAAGTGAATATTGGTAGATATTAGTTAAGGAACCTGTGGACGGTCACATTGACGAAACCTGCAACCTTCTATAGAGGTTTTCTTTAAAGGTAGAAGAATAACACACATTCATTTACAACCCTTTCTTTTTGCTAGTCATATAATGAAACTCTAAATTTAATATTTTATGTCCTTTGTTCCTATATGCATATAATAAAGGCTATACTTATCATAAGAGCGGTGGTAGCTCAATGGTAAGGACACGCGCCTCTTAACCGAGGAGTGCGGGTTCAAGCCCGGCACGTACCTCTGGATTTTTCAAATCTATGTACGTATTTATACCACTAGCTCGGCGGTGAGGGAAAACATCGTGATGAAACCTGCAAATTCAAACAACTTTGGATTTGTAACCATGATCCAAAAATTGTCTGGTTCCCCTATCTTAGGGTTGCGAAGGTCAGATCGGCAGTCGCTTCAATGTAATTACCAGACTCGCTAAATCCTGGATCATGGCTAAGCGGACCCCGTCTAAACACGGGACATAACGCTAGGAAGATGATGACTTATCATAAGATTGCCTATTGTCACAGGAAGGCCAATTGAAATATAAAAAAATATTCTTAGATCTTGTATGGTGAATTTATGTTTATACCAGAACATATAATTTCTTGAGGAAAGATACAAATGGATTTCGAGGAGGTGCCTAAGTAGGGACTCGTAACATTCCCATCGGATTCCGGAGTAGCTGAGCGGAACTAGTCCCAATAAGATACTTTAATAAAAAGTGTTAGAGTAATGAATCACGCGTGGCGGCGGGCGACTGCTCCCCGTACGTGCGGGCGGCGGCGTAATGGCGCGCGTGTGACGGTGCCGTTCCCAGAAGCTGGACCAATTTGTTGGTCATGTGATTTAATATTCAGGTGCGCGGCGTGGGAACCGGCGGCTCGGGCGACCGCGCCGCTGCTGCGCGGCTCCTGCGGCTGCGCCGGCGCTGGCCGGCTCATTATGTGGAGCCGGCGTGGCGGGTGCCGTCACCGTCATAGCGGCGGACCCATTTTACGAACACAGCTGTTAACTAGTTACCGATAAATCTATCTCGGAGAACAATTCCCTGGATGAATAGGAAATCAAAAGCAATCGTAACCCTATTCTTGCCATGGAAAAGTACTTCTTAGTTCTTAACCCTAAAGCGAAAAATTAAATACTATACTGCAATTAACAGTCGACTGCTTGCAGCACATTTCTCATGTATCAGATATGCACATTGTGCCGCATTGCCGCTCTCATCTCTACATTGAGTTAAGCACTTGTGTTGATAATATTTATCCTACGTTTGTTTTTTAATAACTTACATATATGGCATTGCTCGTCTAATAACAGTAGCTGCCGCCGCAGCCCCCTGGTCGGGGCCGGGCTGCGCGGGCACAGTTAAAATATCTCCGCAGTCCGGCAGTTTTTGCGCGCGCGCCGCTCGCTGCTACCTGCGCCAGCGCCGGGCTGCGGAGGCGCGGCAGCTCTTTACTATAGTAATTCAATACGTCAGCCAACTTTACCGTTTATTGAATTTACAATATACAGTACGGTTCAAATAGCTCACATATTTAATTGATCAAGTCTTCATACAATGTTATGATGTTGCTAATATCCATAGGACACTTATCACCGCAAGTCGTATGTGTGTTTGCCATCTTTAACGGTATAAAGTAATATACATCTAATTTAAACTACCGGTTCTCTCTGCCTACCCCGCTGAGGAAGTGGCGAGAAGTTAAGTTAGTTAGTTCATTTAAGCTTTAATTTTTTCAGTGACATCGCTTCTATGATTAAAGGATGTTGAACAAAGTTCAATCCTTGGATGATACGATCGTCAGTTGATATCGTAAGTTTGAAATCGGATAGCTACAAAACAAAAAAAGTGTAAACAATTATATAATAATACGAGCTGCACCGGCGCACTTCGTAACGCCCCGTTCTCGGATTTTCAATACCCATTTTTTTTTATTTGCCGCGCAACTTTTAATTTTTTTCTTTCATAAGAACCTTCACTTGATAATAACAAACACAACTAAAAAAGAATTAGTGAAATCGGTAAAGCCGTTCTCAAGTTATATAGCTTTGGGGTGGACCACCCTTATCACTTAGGGATATGAAAAATAGATTACGACAGATTCTCAGACCTACCAAATATACATATAAAATTTCATAAAAATCGGTCAAGCCGTTTTCGAAGACTTTGGTAACAAACACCGCGACACGAGAATATTATATGATATGATATTTGATGGATAAATAACGAGGTTATGATCATATTTTATCTTCCAGCTTAATAACGTTAATTGTGTTATATTTAATATTTTGTAATGTGCCATGTGTAATGTTCTAAATATACACCAAATGAAGCGAATCTTACATTCAAAATGTAAATACTCGCAGCAGCCTTATGAACAATATCGCCTTGTTGGGGAAAGCTTGCGCGTGTGTGCCGGCGCGTCGGTCGTATTAATTATTCTGTTAATTTAATCTGATAAATACGCGCTCTAATGAATTATAAATACTTTCTCATGCTTTTATTAAAAGGTCAAGTCAAATTATGTAGATATTTAGTGTTGAATTGTGTATTTATCTTAATACTTGACCGCACTCATAATTTTATTTATCTAACTTACGTCAGGACGTTGCATAAGTGCGATTAAGATACCCAATAATTAAATTTAGTCCACTAAAGATGTGACACAACGCGGTTAGCTTTCGCAACCAGGGTCGACGGAGCGGGCTCCGACGTGATCGAGCGCGGCGATAACTAATAATGATTACGCGACGACCAATTAGATGACGGGCATCGAACCTGTGGACAGCCGAAACGCGCCCGCGTCCCGTCCGGCGCTGCCGTGCGTGCGCGGGCGCCGCAATTACCGCGCATCCGCCCCGACCCTACCATTTAACAATGCTAATTTTGTTGACAACTTCGGATTCCACTTGTAAACTAAACAATTATGATAATTTGTTTGAAGGGTCAAGGCTATATTTTTGTTAATTTGTTGAAGGGTCGCCCGCTATCGAGTTCCTCGCTGGTGGCAAGGTGAACTTGCTGTATACAGCGTTAGGAATATTAATACATACTAACGAATTATACTTTTTTGTGGTGTATGTACTATGTGGTGTATGTACTATGTGGTGTATGTACTATGTGGTGTATGTACTATGTGGTGTATGTACTATGTGGTGTATGTACTATGTGGTGTATGTACTATGTGGTGTATGTACTATGTGGTGTATGTACTATGTGGTGTATGTACTATGTGGTGTATGTACTACACATGTTTTGTACCTAAATAAAGGTATCTTTTACTTTTTTTATTCTACTTTTTTTCCGAACCTGAAACACCTAGTGCTTTTAGACTCGTAAACGATTTGGTCGTACAAACATTCGCTCGTTGAAGGTATTAATGGCATTTGGTGAAATTAAAATGATAGCAGTTTATTTTGCTATCCTTATTTGTATCATTTAATTTATATGATAGTGATGGATTTCAAATATTGAAATCAAAGTTTCCCTTTGCGGCCGAGCCGTTCACAAAGCAATAAAAGCAGCAGGCGTAATGAGAAAGATGAATAATTAACCGCGGATAAAATAATTACGGCGCGGGTAGTACCTGCGCGGGGGGCGGCGGGGCGGCGGGCAGGGGTCCGGGCGGGGGTCCATTAGCCGCGCGCGCTGCGGGGTCCGCACGACGCGCGCCCCGCGGCGCGCCCGGTGCGCGGCGAGCCCTGTTGCATGCAAATGTTGCGCTGTGCATGCAGCACACGTCGTCGACGAACAGTGAGCCAAATGCTGCACGGGACCATTCAATGAAATATGAGATATAATGCTTCTCACGCCAAAGTCCTCATTATTATTTGGGTAAATTTAGAGTTCGTGAACAGGATAAATGAAAAGCGAACTTTTACCTTATTCTAATGGAAACTATGTGCCGCGGCGCACGCGTCGCGTGCAGGGCGGGCGTCTTCGCTGGCCGGCGCGATGCTGTGGCCGGTGTGCCGCAAATTGAGTTTCGTCGGTGGCAGAAACAGGACTCCTGCGCTCGCTGTGATTTATTGAATTGTGACCGCTCGCCATTCGCTCGTCCAGCGAGAGCGCCCGCAAATGCCGCGATGCTTTAGCATTAATATAGCCAAGCGAACTACAGGAGAAATGGGGAATGTTTAATTGCATTGCCGGCTCTCTATTCAACTCTTACCGCGACGCCTGTTACGAATGGCATTTTTAGTTTTCTAATGCAAAAGAAAATCGGACCCAGCATCTCTTGTCCTGTCGACAAAAATCTTTACGCGTAAGATTTTTGTCGACAGGTAATAAAACGTAATAACGTCTATAAAAGCATCAAATTCTATTAGTGGAACCAAAAAAAAATTAATTAAATGACGTAATAATCGTTTCGCCCAATCCAGCAAATCGCGTTATAACGACGTTTCATTTCGGTCGCAGAACGTATTCGACAGGCGCATTGCATCACGCGGCGATTGTTTATTGACGCGGTGTTTATTGATCGGTGACATTTCGGCGGTGATTAGCGGCGGTGCTGCGGGCCGCGCTCTACGCGGTACTCATCAACCATTCATGCCGGCGCACGTGCGCGCTGCCGATATTACCTGTGCCCGGATTAAATGGAACCAGAGGTCATGACTCACATCGGAAATGCAAGGCTCTATGATTTGTTTGTCGTATTTAATATCCATTGTCCAAACATCAATGCACTTTACAGTAAACCCATCAGATTCAATCACAGACACGATATCGTTCTGTTGTGACGAGGCCGTTTAACTTGAACGACAAACACTATTATGTTGATGGCAATAATTTAATCCATACGCAGCAGCCCTATCAGCACTAATTACTCGTTCGCATTCAAATTATCGCTCTCCTAAGCGCTAATCCGCGGCATTGTTCCCGTAAACAATCACTTCCCATCACCACTCGGCACAAACAAACGCTTCGCACGCGACTCACGCCGCTATTGCGAGCGGGCAGAGTCGACGTTGGCTCGGCGCGCGCAGTCTAGTTGTTGCTATTGTGTCGTAACGTAGAAGCGGTAATTACCGGCGCGGGCGCAGCGCACCGCTCATTAGGCGCGGTGACGTCGCACGCGGCGCGACTGATCGTAACGCACGCATTTGAATAGACAACACTCCGAACGCACAATGAGACAACCTAATCAGAGGTCGGACATACAAAATTAGTGGCGTACTGTTAAACAGAAGCCCGTATTATGACCCCTCAGCTCATTATTATGTTTGGGATTACCATTCTTAGATCTTCATATTCATATATGGTCATGCCTTTCTTTCGTAGGGTTTCTACAAAAATAAAGTCTACTGATAATATATTATATTATTTGTAGTAACAATTCTTCAACAGGCCGGCAAGTCCGATTGCAATGTGGAGCATCGGAATTCAACTTGCATTACTAAACTTCCCCCAAATGTACCTGTACAGAGCCCACACGCCACGCGCCGCGCTCGCGCATGCGCCGTCTTTCCTTGCGCACGGCCAGCAGTATCAGAACATCGCAGGGCACAACAAACACACCCGCCTTTAATCCTCGAGCAATCCGCACAAAGGCGCTGCAGTAGATTGGCATCATTTAAGGCACTTTAATTTTACGTGCCGACCCTCCGGCGCGAGGGGTAATAAATGGACTCATTTTATATTAACCAGCTCACCCCTTGCGTCTAGTTAAAAGAAAAAGAAAATTTCATTACATTATATATTTTAATCCCCGAAGTTTAATTCGTAATCAAAATTGGGTATTACATATATGGGTCTTGGGAGCTATGAGTACTTTTATAGGGCTTAGTATAATCAATAGAAAATATAGCTTGTGTAGCAATAACATTGATTTTGCGTTGTTGCTTTAGAGAAAAGACCAAGTCTTTTTACATGCCTTAAATATTTTCTCCGACGCAGTTTCTTAACAATCGATTTCACTTAAAACCTTGGCTTTTAGAAAAGTCGGGCATTTTCTTTTTTGGTGTTTTGCCTCGCCGCTCGTTTGAAACAATTTTAATTTAAATTGTAAGAGGCAATTTACAGCTGAATTATTTCTGTTGCTAGTTTCAATTGCGATTTGTACTAGACAAATTGAACTCAGAATTAGAAATCATAATAAAATTGTCGTAAACAGCATCCTCTCTTAGCTTGATTGACCTGACTATTGTATTTATAGACAAAATATTGCGAAACGCCTAATTTAACATGATTACACGACGCACCGTGCACCGACTGCGTGGCGCAGCGCCAGGGCGGCGCTCGCTGTGCGCGCCCGTCACGAGATACTGTGCGGATGAAGATGACATGCAACTGCAGTTAACTAACAATACTCGAATTTACCATGTATGCGTTCAGGTAACACAGTGATCAAATAGTAGTTAATTGATATTATACATTCCGTCTTCTACGCATGGAATCAATAATAAAATTTATGATTGCCTCGACGGATACCAACATGAATTTGAATACCTGTAACTAATATTAATTGGAATGAGACACAATGATTCAAATTCAAATTATATATTGCATGTCACAGTGATTACTTCATCGATCGACGTAATTCAAATAAGAGATCAACCAAGTACCTAACGCCATCAGATTGAAATTATATAATATCATTCCATCAAATGCGACTAAACTTACAACTTAGGAATACAACATTTATTTTTTTTAATAAGGCAAGTGTATCTTTTTATATAATCCGATTTTAAATTAACTAATGCTATCACATGCACCACATTTTCCAATAATGTGCACAGAGCCGCGATGGTGGCTCTACCGCGGCTCGCGGTGCATCGAGTCGCGCGCGACAAGCTCTTGGCGCGCTGTCTCGACGCCACTCCGCAACAATATTAACACTGCACTGTAGCTCTGTGTACTGTGCTACGACTTGTTTTATCAATAAGATCATGGTACTCTGCATTTTGGCTATAATTACTTAGTACTGTTGGTCAATTTAAGTTACCTCAGTGGCCATCTTAGAATATTTATTTGTCGCATGAAGAAAATGTAAAATCAGAAAATATTGGTTCAGTTCATAGGAAAACGTTAAGTTGTTCACTGTTTGTATTGGGCAACACTGCTCAATAGCGCGGGCGGCGCCCGCTGCGCGCGCGCACGGCGCGCGTGTAATCGCTCTCCGCCACCGAGCGCCTTTTACGGGATACTTACTCGCCCAGTCGCCTCGGTGCATATGGTGCCACAGACGTATTGTATACAAGTCAGATCGTTTTTTCTTATTCGAATCTTGTGTGCCTATGATTGCCGGATCAAATCATTTTTGGGCCAATTTCCAATTCCAATTAAGCCTATTTGAGAGTACCGTATTAGAAAATAGAAATTACTAAATTATACTTATTGACACCAGTCTTATAGGATTGACAATAAGATGTTCCGTTATAACTTGTGACTACCAAATCCAATAAGTACTCAATTTGTACATCAGTTATAAATTGTTCTAACAAGAATATAGTATACATTCTATACAGAGATGTGTTCTAATAATAGTTGCCTGACTAACCCGCGAGCTTTTCTACTTGAACAATCCGGATCTCGAGCAGCAACTGCCTGTCCCTACAATATGGATATATAGTATATTCAACCATTGTTTTAAGGAAATATTTATAAATGAATACTTGTCCATGATAACAAATCTGTCCTGGAAAAGTTCAAAAAGACAAAATGTTTACTCATAGCGGCGCTTATACAACGGTCTACAGCGATGCGCTTGCGCATGTGTGCACACGTGAGTGACAGGCTTGGGACGAGACTGCAGGCACACAGAGAGCAGGCATTCCATACAGATACTGGTACATATGTAAATTGTCGCATAAGTACTTTGGACTTGTGTAACCTCTCTGCGGGGCGGCGGCGGGGCGGCGCGCGACACCGCGCCTCCTCGCAAGCGCACGCGCGCGCATGCGCAATCACGCTGCCCGCTACAAGTGACTATTGTACTTGTTGTCATGTCCGATAAGCCCCAATATTTTGTGCAGAAAATAAGTTTATTTGTCGCTGAGCTCTAAAGTAGTATCGAAGATGTTCCATTCGTTTATATTTACGTTGCGCTTGTAGTCTGCGTTCAGCTGGAGCGCCTGGTCGTATGGAAATTAGCGCTATGCGGGCCTGTGGGGCGTGGGAACACGCCCGTGCGCCGCCGCTAGCGAGCGCGGCGCGGTGGCGGCGGCGACCCGTGCGCGGGCGCAGTGCGCCGCCGCGACTCGCCCACAAGCTTTGCTTCTTATCGCTTCCATTTTGTTTTTATCTTGTTTGCAAATACGAGTCAGTTTAAAAATACATAATTATAACAGAATTTATTTATTTAGTACAGTAAATACTCTAACTAGAGTCAATTGCTATACTTAAAGTAAATGCTGAAATGTAGTAATAGTAAAACGTTATTACCATGTTTCTTTAAATGGTTCTCCAAATAAGTATATCAATTTCGTTTATAGTAATACATTCTATCAATAATTCGTTTAACATTCATTGACAGTACGACGTTAAAGACGTAATAAAAGTTCATAAGAACGATGAGCAACGAATACTTATGGGCTTGTTATGACAATTCGCTTTTGAGAACTTGTGAGTGACTGAGTTGTCGAAATATACCCAAATATTCACGTCATCATCACCGCGCTACGTGCGTGCATTACATTACACCTGCGCCGTCTACCAAATGTAGTGGAACCTATCGTCTAGGTCCTTACTGTTATTGAACAGTATCTTTCGCGTATTTTATTGTATAAAATGTTACAATTTGTTTTTTAACACAGATCCATTAGTTGGAGTCCTCATGCATGTTTCTTCTTTCAATTTGACAGTGGTTTCATTTCGATAAACCAAAATCACCGCAATCTGTACTATGCTTAAAGCAATGCTCACAGAAGGCATCAACTTCATGTTATCTACAGCGAGACGGTTACCGATCACAAAGAGCATTTTATACAATTTTCTTTTCCTTGTTAAAATAACAGATAAGAACAGTGATTGTAATGCAATCTGCTCGCCGGACGGGTGCCGGCCAGTTTTGAGCATAACAATGTGTCGGGGGGAGGGGGGGGGGGGGGGGGTCGTTGACCCCGATCCGATTAATAAATTAAGATAACAAATTAAAGCGGCTGCGGACAATCGCGCTTTGTCTAGCGCCGCGCCGCCGCCGCGCCTGCGCCTGCGCCGGCTTTAGTGCTCTTTGTAGCTTTTAAACAACTTGAACACCTTTTTTGTTTTCGCAGATGGTTATAACTTCATCACTCCCTAAAGACTTCACTAAATTATTCAGATTAAGTAGGTATATTTCATTTTTGATTCTTGTCATTGTTAATCGTAACACGACCGATTGCTCTATCTAGTATTAAATATTATCAGTGATTTTTAATCCTTTTTTAGACTTAACGTTCACTGAATTAACTAAATTATTTATCTCAAAACCAAATGTTTAATAAAAGCATTGATCACAAATTCCACATTAATTAATTACATCTAAAGCTCGCACGCGATCGCAACGAGTGCTTTGAGATGCCCTGTCTATAAACATGAGAATCTAAAACTGGGCAGTTAAGAGATACCACTCTCGTAATACATCTATGTACTTTAAGTACATAGTACACACATATAACGCTACTAGGTTGATACATTGAATTCGTGATCGTGATACCACATGCATCATTTAGTTTCACATATAACAGATTTTCTTATCAATACAAATCAATTTACTATTGCGAAAAGACGACCTAAGCATAAAGTATGCCAAATGTTTTAATTTACCGAAAAAAATACGTACACAAATGGACGAATTAAACTATGCCCTGGAGAATCCGGTCACACAACGTCTATTAACTCAATAAACCTCGTTTCAGTTTAGACTCATTTGATTGAATGCTTTTTCTTTTATTGATCCTAATTAATGTTTGTATCGGGATAGAGTCAATTAAAAAGATTCATAGTTAAGTAAACCATCTCGACTGTGACACATGGTCGTAATCATTAGTATCAATATGACGTTGTCCTCTGACACGGTGGCGTTACACACAAAGCTAATAAGATCCGTTACGACATCTGCCGCCGTCGGTGATTCCGATCATCCATTAGGTCGGGCATTGTGCTGTCGCCGGCACGCGTCGCCTGCCGCGGCGATGGCACCGCGGCTGCGCCTGCGCCTCCTCACCACGAGTCACCGTCTTCAGGATCGCTTTGTTAACCGACTTTAAAAAAAAAGGAGGAGGTTCTCAATTCGACTGAATTTTTTTTAGTACAGTCTGGTCATGATGCTGAGTAGAATACTATTTGTGTGCTTACAGCACTATTTAGACTTTTGTCATAAAGTCTAATGAGTTGATGTAATGGAAATAAGACTGATAAAAGCTTTTGTTATGGAACACTAGAGAGTTACAAGAAGTCAATAATTGCTACATTAGATAGAAATTGAAACATGTATTGTATCGTGCTTAAAGTTTCGTCAAAAAACGTTAAAGTAGTTTAGTTATTTAATGTATTTATCGTTTGTCTCTTGATAAAACATATACTTACCTAGTCATAATTTTAGACTTACCTAGATGGTACAACTGCTCTTGAGTAAAAATAAGCGACAATTTGATATTAAGTATTGAAAAAAAACATCTCTAATAAATGACACTCTTATGGAGCTGGTCCGCCTGGGCGATGTTGCAGTCGTGATACTATCGGCGCACGCGCACGCATGTAGCTATTAAATAATAATTGGGCCACGGACTACCTGAGCTTGCGAGGGTGACATTATGTCGCCCAGGTTTGCACACCCACACACACACACGCACACACACACACCCTCACCATTCACAGGTGACGCTGTCTAATTAATCTCACTCGCTTATTAAGACAAAAACAATAAATGACATAACTTATCATTAAAATGCAGGTTGATATTTTATTTATAATTATTTTTTGTATAATTAACTGCAACCAACTTAACACACAATACAGGAGCTTAGAATACTGATTTTTTTCAGCATGCCAAGTTTTCTACTACCAGGATCTTAATGCGACTAAAGCATTCCCAATGGGCGCAGAATACCGGCCTTAAACTAATGAGTTTAATTTAGGAAACAAAATATTCGCAATCGTCAACTGTGCCAGACGTGGTGGCAGTTCTCATCGCAGGCGTATTCTAATCGGTCGGGTCCCCGTCCTCGCCCCGGCGCTGCACACGGCCGCCGCGCAGAGTCCCGGCCGGCGCGCGCGGCGGCCAGCGCTCGACAGTAATTGATTGACGCGGCATCCGCGCGCCGCGGCTCGCACAAAGCGGATAATATCTTCATAAATCGATATTTCCTCCGCTAATAAAGCGATATTAATTATCTAGTATTCAAATCTCGGATGTTGGGCATTCGTGCGCGCTCGTGACCGGCACGGGCGCCCCCCGCGCCGCGGTCGTCGCCCGCGCGATCGCTCGCCTCGTGCGATCGGCGATCACGGCGCGATGCCCGGCCGCGCGCCCACTCGTCGCCACGGCGACCCATACAGCCTCCTGCACTCTCATAACACCTCATCTTCATATCACTGACACATCTCTATTTATAAATATTTCCATCTGGCCAAACTTAATTTAATTTTTGGCTAAAAGCTGTTAAGGGAGTTCTGTCAGTGCCCAAAAACAGCAAGTTGCCTTACCCCTTCAGCAGCAGGCTGTCACTTAACACTTTTGAATGTTACAAAGCTGTTAAGTGACAGCCTGCTGATACCCTTTTGGAAAGTGTGTTGGATTGGAGTGTTCTTTTGGCGATTAACTCTTGAGTGGCACCCCCACCCTGTGCAAGCAAAGCTGTGCCATGAAGTTATTTAATAAAATGTCATAAATCTCAGGAAGCAAATGTTAATCCAGTAACATTAGCTGCGTCGGGACGTTAGGTGCGGTTCCATTAAGGCCCGTAATGAATGGCGGTCGTGACGCTCGCGCCGGCGCGGCCGCATCTACCGGCTCAATCGCAGCCCCGCTGTTAGAAATTCGTGAGAGGCGAGACACTTGAACGAAACATTATTTGCACTTCGGAATATTTCACGGTGAAAGTTGTAATTATATTTCGATGTCCACATGTTCCTTTCGGTTAGCACATAAAAATTTAATATACCTACTTATACGGTTTAAACCCAAACCCCTGATTTGATATTATGTGTTTTTGAAATCCAACCACATATTACAAACATCTCCATATACATCGTTTATATATCATATAATTGAATGTTGAAAGTTTAACATCAACATGTCTTCAATTATACGACAATAAATAAAGGTATTGCATCAAAGACCCACAAATTGTAGTTACGCGTAAAATTTGTTGCATTGCGTCGAATATGTTGTGTTCGACATCAGGTCACAGGCATATCGGGTGCACCACTAATCATAGTCAGGAGTTACACCATCAGGAGCGTCCGTGTCGGCGACGACAGCGCTCTTGCAATAGACTGCGTCGAGCGCGCATCCGGCGGCGCTCATTACGCTTATCGGCCGCCGCCCTGTCATTTGCGCGCGCGCAGCGCCTGTCCCTGCGCTGATTGACTGTTGTTTGAAACCTACACCTTTCCCTCGTTTTGAATCATCAGCAAATTGAAATTGAAGAATGGCTGATTCTAGTTTGTTCTTGTTTTTACCGAGAACAACTTGACAAAATGTCTTTTGTCAAGTTGTTCTCGATAATCGCATCGCAAATCTTTATTGTAAAACAGTAACAATTCATTTTTCACCAATATTGTTAGGTCACGTACACATTTCTGTCGCACTACTTTGCAATGTTTCGTAGCAAAAAGTGTTTAATATTTTTTCTGATCGAGACCAAATCGCGTACAATATTATTATTGTAGTGAATGACGAAACACCGTCTTTCACTTCAACAGTAATACATATACCCGGTTGATTGCATCATGAAAAAAGGTTTTTGGTTTACAGATTGTAAGAATATATTCCGTTTATTTTAGCTGCAGTTTATTGTAGCACTGATTGATGTCTAAACTGATCGTCAGTAATCGGTAATACACGAAAATGTAGCGTCATCGTTGACTCTACATAACTCTATACTAATGAGCGACTAATGAACTCTTCGGAATGTTTGCCGTTTGCGAACGTATTGGAATAATAAATAAGTAGCTCCACTTGGTTTCTAAATACTTGACGGAGATACTATTGTGATATGGTTTTTGCAAGCGTATTCAAAAAAATATTTTGTATTAATGGTTGTATGTTATTATTTATTTATTTAAGGAAATACTACACTAAATCACTTAATTAATAAATATTCGACGACATCACATACAAGGTACATACATACAAGGTAAGTAGCTTAAGCAGTTGTGTTACGGATATCAGAAACAACAGTGGTATTACAAATATATACTTAAATATTGGATATTAACACCCAGACAAAGAACAAACATAAGTATCCATCATACGAATATTTGTCCTGGGTGGGGATCGAACCCACAACTCTTGGCGCATGGGGCAGGGTCACTACCGAATGCGCCATCGAGCTTGTCAAGGATATTAATGAACGACGCAAATAACAATTTCGACATTGTTATAACAGTCGATATCTAATTTATTAACACAAAACCATTGGATTTTGTTGAAAATTATTTGGATGATGTCATTTGCCAGAAGTGATGATTGCGTGTAATAAATCTGTCTCTATTGAACCGGCTGTAATTTCAATTTCTGTAGCGGCGCAACGTAATGATAACTGTCGGGCTCCATTCGCGGCCGGTCAGCATGTGACAGTCGAGTTTCGATATCTTTATTTATCATATTTCTCGTTTTGATATTTGATGTGCGGCCGGCGCGCATTCCCGGGCGGCGGGGGCGCGGGCGCGGGCGGCGCGGGCACCCCCATTCGCGGCCGCTGCGTTTTTGCAGTGCATGCCCAAGCGGTATCAATCGCATTTATGGATTAACATCGTTCATCGTCGTCGTGGGAGAAAGTCCTACAAAATGTCCACCAGCATAATGCGGAGCGGCGCGGCCGCACGCACCCCGCCGCCATGCGCCATGGGCTGCGCGCGCGCTGCCTCGCCACCAAGTGAACTAGTACTAAGTGGTTTTCTTACTAGTAGATTACACCCAAATTAACTTATCCAAAATGAGTCAAAGTACCTAAAAATAGACATGATTTAACGCGAAACAATTTAGTTGCAATTTTTTTTATTGTGTTTGTGAATTAAAGTTAAAGTTTTACATTCAACTTATGGTAAACACGACGAGTGAAAAACAATATTTTTTTTGCACTCATCAATATGTAGAACACATAACATAACATAACATCACGCCCATAATCCCCGAAGGGGTAGGCAGAGTCAAAGGGGCAGCATGCCCCTTCAACCACATTCAGCCAAAATTAACCGGGCTGGGTTAGATGAAAAATTGTGGAAAAGCAGTGACAAGCGGCTAACCTGTCGCCTACACAATCACACACCCAAAACCCGATATACCATTAGTCGCCTTTTACAACATGCTAGGCAAGAACCACAGTTGGCATATTCTTTTTAAGTCCCAGACCAACATGGGACAGTGGGCTGGGTCGGATGGAAGGCTGTGAAAAAAGGAGTGACAAGTGGCTAGCCCGTCGCCTACTCAGTCACATACCCAAAAGCCCGTAAACCATTAGTCGCCTTTTACGACATGCTAGGCAAGAACCACTGTTGGCACATTCTTTTTTTTTGTCCCAGACCAACATGGGACAAACGAATATGTAGAACATAATATAAAAAATAATCACTAAATAAAAATTTGCTTATTTATCAGCCATGATTCGAGAATAAATAATCATATTCATCACACGAACATTTAATCGTAGCAGAACTTGTGCGGCCCGTCATAGAACAAATTAATCGTAGCCAATAGACGAGAGTGAGGCTGACTGTAATGTACAAAATATTTTTGGATCTTAATTTATATTGAAATATTCATTCTTCATTGTGTTTGACGTAAAGGAAACTGAAATTAAATAAAAAATATAATAGTAATTAGTGCTCAAAACCAATTCAATTAAAATTACAGTTTGCCACAGCAAGTGCATATCTCAGAGTATAATAACAGCCGGTACAGCAATAATGGCGGTAATTATCCCGGCGGTTGTCGCGCGACGTCGCGCCGCGTCCTGTCGCCGCGCGCGCACTCGTGCGCGGCGCACGCGCACTGCGCACCTCACTCACCGCCGACTCTTAGGCGCTGCACAGACGGATTTCAGCGGACACCGAAACTTGTCTATAAAATACAAAGGTTAATTTTATGCATTAAAGCGCATGAATAATAAATTATTGGCTAAGGGCTTACAACTATGTTGTTTGCATTTTATCTTTATCGGAAGGACAGCCACAGGCGTGTACAGGTGATGAGGGCTGCGCCGCTGGCAGCGGGCGCTGCGCGGGCGCAGGCAAGCGCGCCGTCCGCGCCGCGCCTGCCGCGCCGCACTACCTGTTCTTTTTAACCTTTCAGTCACACTTTAGATCTCTATTTTGCCCGTCACTTTGTTATTTAATCCACCGAATTCAATATGATTGAGGTCAAACGCTCACTTAGGCGGTAAATAGAATAAATTTTTTGCAGCATGTGAAATGTTGAACGTTTTCTGAAAGTAAATCCTTCAGAATAAAATGTCGGAAACGTAAAAAGTTTTCATTCAATTTATTTATTTTTTGTTGCGCATTTTCGTAACTATATAAAATATCTTACCACCACCCAAGTTTTTCACTAATAGGTGGAGCAGGCTGGACGTAGACTTGCGCACGCGCTCGCCGCGCTCGATGCCTCGCCGACGCGCTGTTGCGTCAACTTAATCGTATTATTTTTATGATAACTCGTACTGTTAGTCGTAAACATCCATCATAATCGTTTCTATAAGGCTGCTCTAGGCACCACTCGCTGTGCGCGAATGCAAACATTAACAATACCCCTCTAGGGAATTGGCGTTAAGTTAGTTTAATAATCTATGCAGTGACTTCAACACTACACTAGGTTTTCATGGGTCTAATACTGCTTAACAACAAACCGAGCTTTTGTTCATTTCGCTTCTCATCCCCTCAAATTTAAAAGAACCGTTAGACTTGTAACCCGATCCTTTTATCTTTCCTTAAAGCAACGCCAGAAAAATTAATAAAAACATCCTTTTAATTGATGTCAGAATGCTCATAAAAAGGTTCTAGATTAATAAAGAGACCGTCCACAGGTGTGTCTGCGCAGGAAGTGAAACTTGGCGGTCTAACGAGACGCGCTCC
>OX596208.1:94464-135828 GCA_951394215.1 Glyphodes perspectalis | reverse complement strand
CTTATCACATCATGCTTATAATAAAACAAGAGACACAAACACAAAACGTCCTTATTGGGTTGATTCCGAGTCTTAAAATTGCGCGCGCGACATATTTGCATATTACTTACGTGCCAATAGGTACCAGTATTATTTAACATAGTTTTAACAAATTTTCATTACAATCAGGATTCAAATAAAATAAATAAAAAAGTAAACTGCCTTGGATTTTATTACCGAATTTAAAAAATAATCGAAGGCGTCAATCTCTTTGCACCTAAGGAATTGATGGGGACTTCACAATTTCCTTCATCAATTTTCAGCTTGTTGGTAATTTATACAAGAACAAACCTTTTTTGATCAATTGACTATAAATTGAATATGTAATCATAAATTTAAACCGCCAATAGCCTTTCGTCAGCGATATTAGCGCTTAAAGTGCTCCACACAGACCAGGTTTGTTTTATACAAACAGTCAACTCCAAACAAAAAAAAAGCGCAAAAGCTTACAGACCAGAATTATTATTAGTATCGATAAATGATAATTCAAATTTTAATTACTATAGAGTAAGAGTAAGACTGTATAATCTCAAATTATCATAACTATGCACATTCTATATATATGTATCGACAATCTAAAAAATCTATAATGACATTATTTTTACATCACTACTGGACGTAACGTTTAACGCATAAAGCATTTTTTTACTTTTATTGCATTTTAGTTTAATTACAGGTAAAAATACTGGAATGGTTTAAATTATTCTAATTCATGTCATTAATAATAACAATACTAAAATCATAAAATGTGAATTAATAACTGCAAACAAAGAAAGAAAAATACAATTAATTACGTTCTTAAGTGAAAAGGAACGGTTCATCTAATGTCATTTGCTGGTAGACCGCAATTTAGGCAGTCCTTGAACGACTAATCATAGTACTCGAAATTCATATCAACCAATGGCAGCCAGCCTAAAACTAGCAGTGGTGATGACGTCATTAATATGCTATTGTGGAAGTAAAAAAACTGCGTGCCTATCACGCTTAGGTGCGAAGAGTGAGGTAAATGTTCATTCACTCATAGAGTAGAGCAACAGATATAACAGAGCAAACTTGTTGTTCAGCTCTTTCGATCTTCCAAGCTTTTTTTTATTCTAGTGACATTACGACATTAGTGATTAGTGACAAGTCAAGTCAGTTAGTCGGACATATACCTACATATGTAATAAAATAGTGCTCCCAGAGGGATTGTTGTTTTAATTATAACTGTGATTGTTTCTGTTTATCGATCAAGAAACATACTGTCCATCAATATGTTACGTGTTTAATAGTGCTGTTTGTGAATAATAATTATGCTACGGTGTGCTACAGAGACGATGTTGTTCGCGATAGGTGGCTTGGTGATTTTGACAGGGTTTTGTAACGCGGATTTGGTAGCCGTGAGATGTAGCAACAAAACGGGCACAAGCTTGCGCCCCTCGGCGGACGGCGTGCAGGGCCGCTACGAGCTGGAGTGGTGCTCGAACGCCTCGGCCAACGACGACCAATGGGCCTTTGAAATTGTATACAATCGCAAGCACCTGAACCGCTGCAGTATCAGAGATAGGGATAAACATTCAGCATCGGTCGTGAACCTAAATAAAGAGATGCCTGATTGTAAAAATGTGAGTAGTTTATATTGGTTGATGTGAAATGTGTAGGTATTTTTATTTAACACTGCATTGTTATTGGTAACTATGAGATTTTGTTGTATAGAAAAATAGGGATTCATATAACTCTGTGGCAACCCGATGCAATTGATCTGGCTGTAGTATTGACTGGCCGATGGTGCATTCGGTAGTGTTCCTGCCATATGCGCCAAGAGTTGTCCCCATCCAGGACAAACATTTGTGTAATGAATACTTGTGTTTGTTCTGTGTTGGGGTGTTAATATAAAATATGTTAATATGTATTTGTAATACCACTGTTGATTCTAATATCTGTGCTTAAGCTACTCAGTTTGAAGTCAGATCAATGTATGTGATGTTGTTGGATATTTATTCATTATTGGCTTAGTGCTATATTTAATATCATAATAATCATCATTTAAAATATAGATTTGAACTGAGCTAAAAATACAAAACTTGACTTTCTTGTGATAAATTCTAGTTAAAATATTATATTGTACTTACTTGTTTTTAATGTAAATTTCTGTGTTGTCAGCAGGTGTGTCTAATCTACTCTCCTGTGGATTTAATATTCAACGCATGCTACACTGTCAACCAATGGTTCCCGAGTCGCGGCACCTGGAAAGACATCAGTTACCTCAATATAACTAATGGGCTCACTATGGATAGGTTTACAAAGTCCAAATTTACTGCAACTCTTGTTGATCATGTGTAAGTTATGTCATACCCATCATCACCAGTTTCATAAATATTTTTTTATATATAAACAATTTATTTACCAAGATCAGTGAACAAAAAAGCAAACATCTAAATATTTATCTTTTTCCAGGAACTATGTATCGATCCACTATTTTACGGGAACCATACCTGTTACTATGTATGATGTGGAATTAACTAAGAAGAATGCCTCCGATAATCAGGTAAGTAATATAATTGCTTAGAATTATTAAGTCCTAGCACTCGTTAAGCAGCGGTAGCTTGACTATATATTTACCCCCAAGCATGTACATACATCTGGGATATCAAGATACTAAATGCCAATTTAATCCGCTTCATCATTCAATATAAAAGTCAAATTAGTAATTTGAAGATACTCCAGCCCTGCGGTCCCTTTGACTCTGTCTACCCCTTCAGGGATTTTGGGCGTGATGTTATTTCTGTCTGTCCAGCCCTAAAAAGTCCTATAGAGAGTAAAAAATAATGTATATAAAACTCAGTAATGATAGTGAGTTGCATTAAAGATTATTCTGATCTTTTGATCCATGCCTATACAGTAGTGATACCACGAATGGTTATTTGGCCGAATACCGAATATTCGGCGAAGCTCTTGGCCGAGGCGCCGATCATTCGGCAACATTTAGTACTTTCGGTGTGTGACAAGTTGCATCGCTGAAGTAGTACGTAGGCGCGGGCAGTTTTGTTTCATTTGTGATGAAATTGCGGTCGTTTATTTATCATCTCGCTGTAGCTAGCAGTAAATATAGTGCGCGGCTGTTTTCGGAAGCAGGTATAATTTATGAGAAAAAACGCAATCATCTGCTATCGACAATGCTGAAAAAATTGTTTTCATTCATCATAACTTACCTCTAATAGATTTTAAATATTAATATGTTAATTTATTAGTTAAATTGACAGCTTTGAGGGTAATATTTTAATTTATTAGTTAAATTAACAGCTTTCGACCGCGATAAAAAGCGGCCGAATAGCCGAATACCGAATAGTTGCCGAATATTCGTGGCGTCTCTAATTTACAGTTACAAAATGTGTGAATAATATATAATATGTTAAAAATGGTAACAGTTCACAGAAATTAATTAATCGGAACCGAGGAAATGGCTGAAATCACTGACCATGCGATGCACCAGCATTAGGACAAGTATACCATGTTTATAAAATACATGTGCTCAAAATCAGTCGCAAAGTCGGCAATGCACATGTGATAGCTTCGATTTTGAAAATGTTCATAGACTGCTTACCATTATGAAGGCCGTATGCAGGATAGACACATCATCATCCTCTTGCTCTTCTCCCAGTTCATATGGGGTCGGCGCAGCATGTCTTCCTTTTCCATACGTCCCGGTCAGCCGTCATCAAGTTATCATCCACTCCCATTTCACTCATATCATCTTTCACACAATCCATCCATCTCTTATTTGGCCTTCCTCTTCCTCTCCATCCACTAACATTCATACTCATCACTCTCTTTGTCACATGTCCTTCCTTTCTTCTCATCACATTAGACACCTATTAGTTGTAAGTTACTCGCTGATAAAGTAGCTTTCCATTGGTTAAAGATTTTTTCAAATCGGTCCAGTAATTTCGGAGCCTATTCAATGCAATGAAATCTTTCCTCTTTATAATATCAGTGTAGATATAATTTACTTTATTTAATAAATACTGGCATATACACAAACTGCAATACAATAAGTGTTTATTTAATTTGAATGTTTTAATCATAAGGATGCGCGTCACTTGCGCCGCTTACTGAATAACCTTGAAGAGGTTTTTGAGGGCTGCTACCTAGGTGCTGCCACCGTGCGTGTGCTTGCGCATCGATCGGTGTCGTAAACATTTCGGTCGCCTCGAAATCGTGATGTATAACAATACACGGGCTTCGCAAAAACAATGTTTATTTATAGACCGTGTAGGTAGAGTAACGTGTATTCAGAAACAAGCCGATTATACTCTAATACAGGAGTTTATAAAGCTCAAATCGAGTTATCCTTAATATGAATTTACGGAATTCATTTAATAAGCCTTTATTGTAATATTTTAAAGTATTCAGTTTAAATGCTTGTAAAATTCCAGTTAATCCTTTAAAGTGATTAGCTGTGTCCGCGGTTTCACCCGAGCTTATGGTTAATGTATAGCCTTCCTCGATAAATGGGCTATATAACACTAAAAGTATTTTTCAAATCGGACCAGTAGTTCCTGAGATTAGCGCGTTCAAGAGTCAAAGGGGCAGCATGCCCCTTTGACCACATTCAGCCAAAAATAAAGCCGGGCTGGGTTAGATGGAAAATTGTGAAAAAGCAGTGACAAGCGGCTAACCTGTCGCCTACACAATCACACACCCAAACGATATACCATTAGTCGCCTCTTACGAAATGCTAGGCAAGAACCACAGTTGGCACATTCTTTTTTTTTTTGTCCCAGATCAACATGTGCCAAGTCCCAGACCAACATGGGACTAGACTCACACATAAAAACATGTGTTTCCAAATTCTTGTTCCGTGAACTCTGTTGAAGTTACAAATTGTTTACACAAAAATTCTATAAGTACGTCATCGAGCTAAATTTTCCTGCTCCGGGTAAATTGGTTGTCACTGTGTATGTTCCTAAAGTGGAGCACTTTAATAATATTTTATATAGGTATCGTAATTAATCACCTATTTCTACACACACACATTCCACACACCACAATTTGACACTATCTCTATTGTTTTTACTATAATGTTAGCTTTTAATGTTGTTTTTATTATTGTATTTGCTGATGCTTCGTTACTGTCTAGATCAGTGCTTCTCAAACTTTTTATGCTATGGAGCCCTTTTAGGAAGCGGAGTATTTGACGGGACCCTAGATCAGCGCGGGCGGCAGTGCGGGGGGGTAATAATCGACTTTTAACGGATTTTCCCCCAGGAGTTATGATATGTGAAGTTTAGTTAGTTAGTTAGTTAGTTAGTTATGATATTTATGATCAGTACCAATTTTCGTGGAAAGGCTTCACGGAACCCCAGGGTTCCGCGGAACACACATTGAGTATAGCTGGTCTAGATAATTGTTTTTGGTTACCTAAGATACAGGCTAAGCCTAGTTGGGATCCCCTGTTACATTCAACACTTCTTAGACAGCAAATAACTCATTAAATAGCTCTATGTAACTGTATATGAAATAACTCATGTTTAATATTAAGTACCTACATACTACTTTCGGATTTCAATTGTATAGTCTAAGTAAGGTTGTTCAGAGAGTAATAAAGCATTTTTTCATTTTCACCTCTTCGTAATGTTAGTTCTAAAATCACTTACCTACATGTAGACAAATTCAAGAAAAGTATTTAAAACGTTGGGATCTACCACTGAGTCCACTTGTACCGAAGCATTCCGAACCAGTGGCAAGTAACTTAATACTCTTGCTCTTTTCAAAGTTTTCCTTCACTAAGCCAAAACTTTTTATTACACTGCTTAAGGCAAACGAGTATCGCAGTAGCGGACTAACGGAGGCGGAAGGGGCGGTCCGCCCCGGGCCTCTCGTCCTGGGGGCCTCATATTATCTCCAAGTTTTCATCATCCTAACTGGTCAAACATCAACCCCCAAATTTCGGTCAAGCAACACTGCTCGTATCCCTACTAGGGGCTTCGTACAGCTCTTTGCCACTCCAAGCCTAAAACAGTTCTAGTCCGCCACTGAGCATATGGTTTGTCTTATGATGAGCAGTCACTGCAGCCGAATAAGTTACAACACCGATAAAACGACAAGGTATTGCCGTATACCTTTTTATAATAGTTATTTTTATAAAGAAAAAAATATATTTATAAATAAAGTTTACACTATCCCTACAGTAGGGTTGCCAGGTAGCCAAACGTAATAGCCGGACAGACCAACCAGTTTGGCCGGGCATTTTAGTAGAAAGGCCGAACACACATCCTACTTTATTGACGGACTGTGGGAGCAACCGACAATCGACTTGCCTGCGCTCGGCCACGCTCGGCGCCTGCTCGTTTGCGAAATGTAAAAAGCCTAACAAAAGCCGGACAAGCAGGACGTTTATTTTTGCCACACACGCAATCAAAAAGTCTTACTATGTCCGGCTTTATCCGGACGCCTGGCAACGCTACCAACAGGTAGACTTAACGCCATAGCGAAACTGAAAAAAACAACTATTATGTACTCAACTACCTGGACAAACTTCTTCACTTCATCGGCAACGTCATGCTGTACACTGTTCGGACCCGCTCATTCAGCTTTGGTCAAGGCTTGGGATAGCATAATTCGTTTAATTATAATGGATTATTCATTAAAATATTAGCTTTCTGCGCTTCTTCCCTATACAAACTTCAATTGTGCCAAATCGCATACTCCTCCGTCCGCATATTTTTTTTTGTAAAAAGGGGTACAAAGTTTTTGCTTCACACAATAATATGCAGATTTTGTGAAGGTTGTCGAAACTTCTCGTCTAGATCATGAAAAATCTAGGAATTGCATTACATAATGGATGTTTTATTAATACTTCAAAAAAGATTTCCGCACTAACAGGCAATGTAGTTCAGAGACTCATTCATATTATTTGCATGTAAATAGCAAATAGTGGTGTAACATAAAACTGATATGGATATTATCAATCATGACTATACAACCTATCTATACGTATAATAAATCTGTAGAGAGGTCAATTCTGTACATGAAATATATTTTCAAAATAACTATCAGGGGGTGATAAGTGATCGATACTGATGCCAAAAATGCAATCAGTAAAATTTTTGTCTGTCTGTCTGTCTGTCTGTATGTTCCTTATAGAAACAAAAACTACTCGACGGATTTTAACGAAACTTGGTACAATTATTCTTCATACTCCTGGGCAGGTTATAGTATACTTTTCATCACGTTACAATCAATAGGAGCAGAGTAGTGAAGGGAAATGTTGAGAAAACGGGAGAAGTTACTCCATTTTTTAAGCTTCCGTCGCGTGTGCAGCTTTAATGGTTAAAGTTACATAGAAATCATGTATGACGGAAATAGTCTTTATAATATTAACCATAAACGCGGGTGACACCGCTGGCACAGCTAGTCGAAAATAATATTATGTTAACAGTGGTTTCGCAGTTGAAGCTTTTTTATTATAAAATCCAGCTCTACATTGTATTGTTTTCAAAAGATATTGCAAACGACAAAATAAATGAAATCGCTATTTTGTGCTTTTAGGTAAATCCGTTAATGGTTTAGAACATTTAAAAAAAGTGTATATTACTCATGTATATTTTGACGCTGAAAAGAGTAACTACCGAGTTTCTTGCCGGTTTCTTTTCGGTAGAATCAGCGTTCCGTACCGGTGGTAGATTCACATTGCTCTAAAGATTTTGTAAAATTGACGATTTATAAGTGCTTTTTTAAGGCCTACATGAATAAAGAAATTTTGAATTTTGAATGCACAGTTGTTATCCGAAAATGGCGTCGTAACAATTTCAACAAATCTAACGTTAAGCTCAAAGCAAGCATGAATTGGATGGTATACGTACGTACACTAGAATAAGAAACGAGACAGGTGATTTTCAAAATGCAGGAAGATACCTGGGTGTGTGTGTAAAAATGTGTGGCGTCGACAATGCGTGCAATGCAAAGCTAGAGTAATATTGTTGTATAATTATAAACAAATATAATCCACTAACTTGTGCCCGCGGCTTCGCCTGCATGGTACATAGATGAAACATATCATATGTGTTATTATATGTATGAGCTATATTATTCTAAAGTTTCATTACATTACACAAACATCCATACATTCATACAAACTTTCGCGTTTATAATATTAGTAGGATTACATATCTTAATTGGCCGGTTCGCATTCATCGTAGGTACATTAACAATTGTCTTTTAAGTGTAATACCTAAGTATACAAAAACATAGGCTAGAAACTTGTTTTGCAACTTGTTACCGTTCATTATTGCGTAATTGTAATTAGTTTTACAATTACATTCTTACTTGTAAATGCTTTAATGTATTTTATCTGTTTAAAAATGTAAATTAAACGTGTACATCGAAAATATACAGAAAGGACGATTTCGACAAATGATATTTATTTGTCCCTGCCTCACCGACCCTTGGCTGTTTGTCTACCTGCTCGTTAGTGAACACAGCGTCGGTGTGACTGTTTCCCGACCACTAAGCTTTAAAAGCTTGTCGATTCTCGAATTTGCCGCCTTTGCAGACGCTGAAACATGCTTTGTTTATTTTCGATATTATTGCTTTAATTTATCATTAGTAAATAAATAAATAAATATCCGACAACATCACATACATTGATCTGACTCCGAAGTAAGTAGCTTAAGCACTTGTGTTACAGATATCAGAATCAACAGCGGTATTACAAATATATACTTAAATATTGGATATTAACACCCAGACACAGAACAAACATAAGTATTCATCATACAAATATTTGTCCTGCGTAGGGATCGAACCCACAACTCTTGGCGCATGGGGCAGGGTCACTACCGAATGCGCCATCGAGCCAGTCAAGTCATTAAAATTTTAATACTGAGTTCTTATATAATTTGATTCAGTATATTTATATATGTATATTACCAACCCAGTAAATTATATACTACAGTTTATAATAAATATCGGATATCACAAAATATATTGGTCTGGGTAGATACTAAGTAGCTTAAACACTTGTGTTACACATATCAGATTAAACAGTGGTATTACAAATGTATGTATACTCAAATATATTAGATATTAATACACAGATACAGAACAAACACAATTATTTATCACAAGAATGTTGGCCTCAGGTGGGGGTCGGACCCACAACTCTTGGCGCATAGGACCGGGTCCCTACCGAATGTGACATCGAGCGAGTCAATCAATAGATATCTTTAAAAATAGTCAATAATTTACAGCTTTAAGTACAAAATTTACATGTTTATTCAAGATATACATATACTTGGTAACATTTTAACATCTAATTCTTGGAATTCGAGGTTCTAATAGGTGGACATACAATACATATATACGATTTACAATCGTTCTTTATATAGTATGTGATAATTATCCATGAAAATTCTATAAGAGCTATATAGTTGTTGAACAAGTTACACGCAAACTGCTGGATGCTGTTTGAGAAAAGCCGAGTCCCCCCCATGTTTACGTTGGAAAAACCAATGCGTACTTCAAGTCCGATAAATAAGTCGGAAGAGTGAAATTTAATTAGAGCGCTATCAGTAATAATTACAGACGTTATTGATATAACAGATGTTGTCTTAACCTAACATGTTCTGTGACACTCGTGCTGTAGTTAACGCTAACTGATCGACTCATTTTCTAACTACACATAGACACTGCATTAGGATTGATAGATTGAACGCAATGGATTAGAATTTTTAATATTTACTTATACAAAGATGTAGAAAACATATTTGTAAAGTATTATTTGTACATTCATACACAATAACATTACGCCCCACAATCCCCGAAGGGGGAAGGCAGTGTTAAAGGGGCAGCAGGCCTCTTCAACCACTTTCAGCCAGAAATAAAACTGGGCTAGGTTAGATGGTAAATTGTGAAAAAGCAGTGATAAGTGGCTTGTCGCCTACACAATCACATGCACGCTAGGCAATAAACACAGTTGGCACATTCTTTTTAAGTCCCAGACCAACATCGGACTGTTATTTGTCTGATAAAAATTAACAGTCAAATAAATGGAAATACGGATTATAATAGAATGCGCTCCTTAAGTAAATACTGAATTATATGTATTCTCAAATAGGTGGCTTTGTATTTTATCACCTGTAAAATGTTACGTCTATTGAAATGTCGGCCAGGTAAACGAATGTGCAAGATTTTTTGTGTATCTTGTTATAGGTACCTCCTCGTGACCAAAGTAAAAAGGTTCACCGTTGTCAGTTTGACAGATAGCTCCGACGCTAAATGTAACGTCAAAATCTAACTAACAAAACTTCACGCCACTTCCCTGGCGGGGTAGAGAGAGAACCGAACGCCATATGGCACGGTCCTTACACACCTCACTCGCCTCTTCAACATTCATGATCCTTTTCATACAAGCTCTACGGTTTTTATGACTCTTAACATCACCTTCTGTTAATACACGACCAATCTGGTCGTGGTAGGTGAATCTGGGCCTTCCGGCTCCTACATCCTTCCACTTTCGCATTCGCAAATCCAGCCCCATGCAACATCCATACAAAACAGTTACACCCGTATGTGTGACGAATATTGGATTTGTTTTGTTTAAAATACGATTGCCATTTGGGTTAAAGACATTTAGATGCATTAATAACACATTAATAGTCGATACGATAACATTGTAGATACCTAACCTATAAAATATAATTTAATATGTATACTACGAGATAACTAGAGCGTATTCGGCTGTATTGTAGCCACAT
This sequence comes from Glyphodes perspectalis, assembly GCA_951394215.1. Taxonomy (NCBI): domain Eukaryota; kingdom Metazoa; phylum Arthropoda; class Insecta; order Lepidoptera; family Crambidae; genus Glyphodes; species Glyphodes perspectalis. The sequence goes on along the minus strand of OX596208.1, from coordinate 125,053 downwards.
ATATCTTGTACCATCTGCTACCGGCTACGTAACCACATATTAAACATGTACTTACATATGTTTATGTTCAAATTGTACTATATATAACGAATAAACATACAACGTATACACGCACATACTGACGTATACAAACACCGGCGGCTACAATACACAGTACGAGTACGTTTATCTCGCTTGAATATTTATCATAAGCAGAAATCTTACACGTGAGTAGACACGTGGTATTTAAGAAAAGTTGAGGGGTGGAGGCTCCCCTGTCCCCCGCCTACCCGGGACAAACGACTGACAAGCAACTCAAACAAGCCATATTTGAAATAAATCAATAAATATCCCACAACATCGTTTCATTGATCTGAATCCGAGCTAAGTAGCTTAAGAACTTGTGTTACCGATATCAGAATCAACAGTGGTATTACAAATATATACTTAAATATTAGATATTGACACCCAGACACAGAACAAACACAAGTATTCATCACACGAATGTTTGTCCTGGTTGGAGATCGAACACACCACTCTTGGCGCATAGGGCTGGGTCACTACCAAATGCGCCATCGAGCCAGTTGAAAGCTGTGAAGGGATTGTTTTGGGGACCTAACCCCTACCCTTGGTAAACACGCGGTGGCGTAGCGTAGGTCTCTGTCGCCCGGGGCTTAATTTTTCCCTGCAAATACTCTGCTTTCCGTCGCCTACCCTGCTATCAAGCGGACCGCTATTCGGTTTTCTTTAAAGGGGCGGTTCTACCTCTGTCAAGTCGCCCCAATTAAGGTTTAACTATGTCAGGTGTTCAGGTAAGTCAATTATATACTGGTTGCCAACAGATCGCAGTGTGGCGGAAGGCAGTGACGAACCAGTGCAAGCACTCGCTGTATGAGATCGTGTGCGAACTGAAAGTGTCGGAGGGCAACTACACATCCACCGTCACTCTGAACGCGCCCTGGGTTCGGGGCCATCACAACATCATGACGAACTTCTACAAAACCTTTAGTAAGTATGTTAGGCATCCTAGTAATTATACATTTTTATTTTCTTATGTTACACCAGGCCCACTTTGAAACATGGTTCAAAGTTAAATAACATTCATACAACTTTGTTAATACTGTTGTTGAAAAGAGTAACTACCGAGTTACTTTCCAGATTCTTCTCGGTAGATGCAACATTTCGAATTGGTGGTAGAATCATATCTCTTTAAATGTTTTTAACGATTTGAATATTGTGACTTTGACTTTGACTTTGACTATCAAGTAGCAAGGAATGCTACTTGCTTTGCTGCTGAGTGAGATTAAAGCCGATAGATACTTTATTTCATACCGGATTTTCGATAAGGGAACCCTGGTCTGGAAATAACCACTAAATTTTAGGGAGGGAGTGGGGACTAGGTCTAGCGAAGTACATATCACGTTTAATGGTTTTCGTTGCACACTTGATGCCTTTCTTTCTATTGGCCAAGGGGTGAAACTTATTCTCCCTATGCATTATTAAGGGGGCGAAGGCATTTAAAACCATCGTCTGATTAATCTGTGACGTCTGTGAGGTGTGAATTGTGCGTTGCGTGTCACAGGCATCGGTCCCAGCGGCGATGGTCCGGTGGTGAGCCCGCACGACACGGGGGCGCGCGCGGCGATGTGGTGGGTGTGCGGCGTGCTGGTCGCGCTGTGCGCCGCCGCGCTGCTGCTGGTGGCGGTGCTGCGCTGCCGCCGCGCCACCGCTGTGCGCAAGCACGTGCTGCGCGAGTGGCTGCACAGGTATGTCTTATTAACTTACTAAACTTCACGCTACTTCCCTAGCTGTAGGCAGAGAGAACCAAATGCCATTTGGCACGATCCTTACACACTTACTCGGCTCTTCAACATTCATGATCCTTTTCATACAAGCTCTACGGTTTTAATGACTCCTAACATCACCTTCTGTTAATACACGACCAATCAGGTCGTGGTAGGTGAGCCTGGGCCTACCGCGGCTTCTGCATCCTTCCACTTTCGCGTTGTATATGTGTTTAGTCAATCTTTCTTACATCATCATTCCGAACGCAGTCTGTGAGCGATACACCGCAGATTTTCCGCAGCGCACGCATCTCGACCGCGTTTATTCTAGTTTCATGCTCTTTCTGCCATACCCAACTCTCGCTTCCATATGTTAGCGTAGGAATCAGCACCGCATTGTTTATAGCGAGCTGGGCCTTCTGGCTTAAACGGGTATGTCGCGTGTCTTATTCCCTTAAGAATAAAGGTTAAAACTGGTCAGCTACTAGATATGGCAATGTTGGATGCAGTAATGCAGCTAGGTTCAGCATTATTTTACCTGTGCTGGTTCCAACAACTTGTGTTGGTTTTATGCCGCTGGATTGCAATCCTTATTAGGGATATTCCTTACTATGGATTGCAAAGCGATCCAACTGGGTCCAGCAAACTTTTAGTTCATTTTCTAGCACATGACGCCGAATCCAGTAAAAAATGCCTATCCAGCTACTTTTATTGCCCTAAATATATCCTTAGATGCTAATGAGGGTTTTCAAAAATACAAATACCGTCAGATGGCACGAGAGAGTCTCGTGGTCTTATCACTGTCACTATTGACTCCTTGTTGACAGCATGTCAGTTTGATCTGACAACTAAACAATGAGGAGGGTGACAAGACCGCAAGTCACATTTACGCTATCTTTTGGAGGTTTTAATTCAAAAAACCCTTATTGACGCATGTTTAAAAAGCTCCCGTTTCTTACGTAAAGTCTTGATTTTCCATGCGACGAGCGCGGACCCATTCAATATTCTCGTTTGTCAGGATTGCACATCTCGTAGTGGATTACTTTATGATTCATGCGTGCAACTGTCAAGCAACATTTCAGTAAATAGAAGAGATATTTATGCGTTTGAGTGGTTCAAACAGCGTCTCGTATAAATAACCACGTTTACGAGCTGGTGATATGTCGAGTGGAAACCGGTCGAGAGTGATCGTGCAGAGTGTGTGGCGGCAGCGGATGAGACATTTATATATGTTATGCACGTGTGAAAAGATTATCCCAGCAAAAACAATACTTGTCAAAGAAACCAAGTCTCGCAACTCAGTTGTTCTACGGTAAAAAGTTGTGAGATCCATGTAATACCAAGTCGGTTATTAATATATTCAGTCTCTACTTAAGTGACTTTCTGTCTTAATACGTCCAGTCCCTAAGACCACAATCGTGGTCCATAACAATTGAAAATAAATTGTGTCTGGAATCTCCGTACTCGAAGAATTAAGTTGTTACGTAATAATTAACAGCATCTTATAATGACGCATATCAATATTAAAAATCTTTAACGTTTTATATAAATATATTGAGACTCGGCCATCGCATGAAATCACGTGTAAATTAAATGATTTAGGGCGATGGCCAAGTCAATATATTTATATAAAACATTAAAGATTTTTAATCGAAAATGGCCTGAATTGCTTCGAGAAAAGGATGGTACGGCCGTGCCGCTTTTTTGCTCGACTTGGCGGGGGCACTGCCGTGCCCCCAGATGTGTCTTCTATTTAGGATCTATATATTTTCGGGGATAAACGCGAGTGTCTGTTTCAGGGTTTTAAACTCATAAGGTAATTAGGCATGCCTTCAATGCAATCGGTTAGTAGCTTAGATGTGTAACTGAACTTACTTTTGCATTTATAGTAAAGATTTGGGTTGCTCGTACTAAACCCCACTTCATTGCGAAGCTCTAAGCAGGTTCCCATTCTCCTATTCGTCATACAGATGGTAAATGGCCACCGTAGCCTATAGACCTCTAGACCAATTGACGATTCGCTTCTGCTGTCAGCGGTCAGTCCCAACCAACGCTCGCTTAAATTTGCAACGAGGCGCCACCGCCACATTCTGACTTAATACTTAACATACAATATAGCGGGCGCATCTATCTTTGGGATAGCGACTGACAAGCCACACTAATAGTCTAATAATTGATACGTGGAACGCTATACCTACCTATAAACGGCTGTACGCATCAGGTATTGCTTAATTGATTAGACGACTTGTCGCGAAGAAGCCTCTGATACTGAGATTTGCCAATGAGCGAATGCAGTATCATTTTATCATTGCCATATGTATCGTTTCGAGTCGGGCTCCGTACAGTAATCTTTGATTTAACGGCTGGTTGTAACGTTGAAGCGATTGCCATTTGAGATTCGTATTCCTTACGTAGGGCACAGAGTAATAATATACTACGTACAGAGGGTCATTGCTCATACTTGAAAAGTTACTGCTGTAACTCGCGCCAGAACAGCGACAGTGGTGAGTAATTGGAACTACAGCAAAGTTTAGTCTGTTTGTCACGAATAATACAAGATGGCGCTAAAAGCACAGGTTAGTTGTTTCTTAGTAATAATACGCCATCTGTGTAAAATTCATGGTTTTAAAACCAATATTATTTTGGTTTGCTTCTGAAGAAAATATTTTATATACATGTTTTTCACCGAATTTAAAAGAATTATATAATAACGTTTTCATTCGGTTTTATCTCTCAATCAGTCTAAATGATGCCTGTAGCGACATCTGTCTGTGTCAAGTCTATACGAAATCTAAAATGTATGTGACTGACCAGACATTCATAGGGGGACCAGATTTTGATCATAAACATCTAATGTTATTGCTGAATTGAATTTTAATGTGCTTGATACTCATGGTGTTTACTCTCACTATCACCGTCGAGCTAGCGTTATAAATATGTAAGTGCGTACTTAGATAAGAAAAAAATCGCTCAGGTTTCAATAAACACCCCTCGTGTACGAGACGCGCGTCCTTGCCATTAAATTACTATCGCTGTAAATGAATATGAATTTAAGCAGTTGTATTAACTAACTAACTAACTAAACTTCACGCCACTTCCCTAGCGGGGTAGGCAGAGAGAACCGAACGCCATATGGCACGATCCTTACACACCTCACTCGCCTCTTCAACATTCATAATCCTTTTCATACAAGCTCTACGATTTTTATGACTCCTAACATCACCTTCTTTTAATACACGACCAATCTGGTCGTGGTAGGTGAGCCTGGGCCTTCCGCGGCTCCTACATCCTTCCACATTCGCTCACCAGTTGTATTAATTCACTAAAACAATAGCAACAGTCATTCAAGCCATCAGTATCGATATTCGTCACGAACAAGAGGACATCGCGGGACTGGAAATACCGTTTATGATTCAAATAATTAACCAACAACATTCAAAATAAATGTACAATAGAACGGTATAGGCAAATTAGTTAATCTTAACATATTTTGGTAGGTAGAATGAAGTGGCAATGGACTAGTCATATTACAACCAACTAGTGATGGAGGAAAATTAGGATGTGTGGTGTGAGCTGCTTGCAGAAGGGACTCACATACGCTTTATCTAGACGTAGACTTAATGTTGTTAATGGTGAAGGTCTTATACGACAGGAAAACATACGTAATGTTCTTATACTCGTACATACATAATATATTAGGTGCGACATAGAGGTGTTAGATTAAAAGAGGAGCGGAGTAAAAAAATATATTTACCTCCGTCAGTTAAATTGTGAAAAAGCAGTGACAAGCGGCTAACCTGTCGCCTACACAATCACACACCCAAAACCCGATATACCATTAGTCGCCTTTTACGACATGCTAGGCAAGAACCACAGTTGGCATATTCTTTTAAAGTCCCAGACCAACACGGGACGTGGGCTGGGTCGGATGAAAAGCTGTAAATTAATATAAAAAAAATATTTAACACGTATTTTTCATTTATTTGTCAAACACTGGCAAATATACAGCGGATTTAAGATGCGCGTGACGTCACAAGTAGGTACAAATTTTACTTACAAGTGACGTCGCGAGCCCCCACTCCAAAACAATGATGCTTTTTGTCTTTGTAATTGTTTGTTATCTTGATAAGCAAAAAATTCGTGTATTGTATTTTTGTATAATCTAACTGACGGTAAATAGAATGATAGTTTTTTGACCCAGTATTGTCCCCTATTGGTAAGAATCGCTTCCTTGCCATGGTACGATTAAAGCGCAAGCACGTATCTCTGAACTTTAAAATATAAGTTAGTATAGGCAAGGTAGCATTAAGGGAAGACATAGTAAAGAAACGTCACATTCAAATAACTATGTGTAACCAGATACAACTTATCTGGTTCCCCTGTCCAAGGGTGGGGTATAATAAACAAACAAACATAACATCACGTCCATAATCCCCGAAGGGGTAGGCAGAGTCATAGGAGCAGCAGGCCCCTTTAACCACATTCAGCCAAATATTAACCTGGGCGGGATTAGATGGGAAATTGTGAACAAGTAGTGACAAGTGGCAAGTTCGTCGCCTACACAATCACATAACCAAAACCCGATATACCATTACGCCTTTTACGACATGCTAGGTAAAAACCACAGTTGGCACATTCTTTTTAAGTCCCAGACCGACATGGAACAGCTTTTTGGTGCCCACGTAGAAACGGAGTAAAGATTACCTACTAAGTCATATTTGCTACTAATTAATATTATATTTACTGAGAGTCGTGACAGGTTACCAGTCACAGATGACGCGTGGCGAGAGACGCGCCGCGATGTAGCTGAGAATACGCCCCCGAGCTATTTGTGCGTTAAGTGCTATCACCGGTCTTCTTATTGCTATCATATATAGTGTTGCCGAACTATCGATAGTTTGACTATCGATAGTTGACCTCGGAAATCATCTATAATATCGGTAGGCATATCGATAGTATCGATAGCTCAGTTTGATAAAATAGTATCAGTATCCTGCAATACTATCGATAGTATTGAAGCTCAATATCGAAATTACTATTAATAGTATCGATACTATAGATAGTATCGGCCATGACTTTTATAATAATAATTGATACTATTGATAGAATCGATAGTATCGATATGTTTGCGCGGTCGACTTTCTGTCATCCACTAGACAATTATTGTATTAGCAATACTATTGAGGAAAAGGTCACTACCGATGGGATAAAACTATCGATAGTATAGGGCTATCGATAATATTGCTTTTGCCTAACTCGATAGTCTAATCGATTGGACTATCGAGCGGCAACACTATATATGATTATATATATAGCAGTCACTCGATAATGGCATTCCTGACATTCTCTCGCACTTGACATGCTTTAAGTGTTTACATCTGAACACCAGAATAATTGCGATAATGTTTTTGAGATTCGGCGCAATAATGATCGTCTTTACGAGGCTTGTTATAGTAAAAATATCTAAACGATCTGCTTCATTATTTAGTTTTGATGTAGTGCTGGATTTAATTGTAATTTAATGCGGTCTTGTGTGTGTACTAGATTAGGAGGTGGTAGCTCAATCGTAAGGACACGCGCTTCTCGCACCTCTGGATTTTTCAAATCTATGTACGTATTTATACCACTAGCTCGGCGGTGAGGGAAAACATCGTGATGAAACCTGCAAATTCAAACAACTTTGGATTTGTAATCATGATCCAAAAATTGTCTGGTTCCCCTATCTTAGGGTTACGAAGGTCAGATCGGCAGTCGCTTCAATGTAATTACCAGACTCGCTAAATCCTGGATCATGGTCTAAGCGGACCACGTCTAAGCACGGGACATAACGCTAGAAGATGAGGATTTATGTGTACTAGATTCAGAGCTAAGTCAAAGTCAAAGTCAAAATATTCTTTATTTATATAGGTTTCAAATAAACACTTATAAATCGTCAAAAACAGTTGAAAGAGATATGATTCTACCACCGGTTCGGAATGTTGCATCTACCGAGAAGAATCCGGCAAGAAACTCGGTAGTTACTTTTTTCAACAACAGTATTAACAAAGTTATAAGAATCATATTTAACTTTGAACCATGTTTCAAAGTGGGCCTGGTGTGAAATAAGATAATAAAAATTTATAATTACTAAGAAAAAATAAAAATATGACCCGACCAGAGCAGACCAGTCCCCAAAGGCGGCACCTGTTCCCAAGCATGACGTATGTGTCAGCCATCGCTTCACTCAACCATATTTTAGGGAATGTAACGACCCGCCACATAGCGCCACCAACCCAGCGACATTTTAGTGAGCATGACTACTCGGGTTGGTCAGAGAAAAATGGAAAATTTAAAATAATAATAAATAATTAAAAAATAATAATAATAAAAAATTCATTGAATTATTACATAAAATTGTGATGTCATGATTAATTTCATAAAATAGGCGAATTTAATTTATACATAGATAGTTAAAACTATTATTAGTGACTAATTAATCACTCGTAGACCATCGGTTTTTGTCATTTAAGAAATCTTCAACTTTATAATAACCTTTATGCATAAGATTTTTTTTATGTATATCTTAAACTACTTTTTGAACATGGTAATGTCTGTCGGTCCGTACAAATGAAGCGAGTTCGTCTACCTATTGAAACGCTTAGATAACGCAAATGTAGTCTAGTCTCGGTATTTACTTTTGCAATGTTTTATTTGCGGCGACGCCAACACAGATACACTTATCAAAATTAGCGCCTGCGCCGGCGCACGTACAATGCAAATTAGCTGTATCGCTTACGTCTAACTGTTCCAATAGTATGTTTGCTATTTTCGTGAATACAATCATCTCCAACGTCATTTATCTTCTATGATAAGTATCTCGAACACGTATTTATTGTCCTATAACATACATATGTCTTCCTGAAAAATTTTACGTTGAACTATATTGTTTGAATTAACCGCCGGATGGGAATGGCTCGACGCTCCTGGTCATTACCATCAGGTGCCATTGAAGGAATCAAGTTGGGCCTGCCGCGTAGGACAGGCGGTCGGTAAGCTGTGCTAAAAAAATATTGTGTACTTAGTTTATTTAGGTAACCTAGAAAGCGCAGTTCCGAATTTGTGCCCGGTTAGGTCTATGTTAAGAATATGTGTTCTAAAATATATTTTAGGTGACATAGTCTCTATTTATCGTAAATGACGAATGTTTTTTGTTATTGTGGATTGGGATATTTTATTGCAGTCATTGTTACCGCAGATAAAGTATGTTAGTCAATGTGTTTCTATTTAAGAAGTGATAGGCGAGATGAATCACATAGACGTCAAAGGTCCCGATGTTTTGGTGATCGCAGTCAAAATAATTAAACAGTGTCGTCATCACAAGATAAGCAGAAAACGGGAAAACCATCAGTTGTACTATTAAAAGTTTGATGATCTTATTATTTCAGTAATTTGTTTTTCGATGTGATAAATAACCAACCGTTAGCCTTCTAAATAAATTAACCGAATGAGATGAGTGAGAGATATCTATCTGGTTCTCATTTAACGTAACGTCACTACAGGATGTGTACATTACGAAATAGAGCTTGTGTTGAAAGTAGAAATTTTTGCTAATCATTTCATTCAACTGGACTAGATGAGTGGCTCTATGGCGCATTCCCTCTAACCCTGCCCCATGCGCTAAGAGTTGTGGGTTCGATCCCCACCCAGGACAAACATTCGTGTGATGAATACTTGTGTTTTTTCTGTGTCTGGATGTTAATATCTGATATTTAAGTATGTATTTGTAATACAACTGTTGATTCTGATATCCATAACACAAGTGCTTTACCTACTTAGCTCGGAATCTGATCAATGTATGTGATGTCGTCGGATATTTATTATTATATTAATAGATGCGCCTTCGATAGTGTTTGCTCTGTGAATTGAGCTTTATTGTACCAGGATAATTTGCGTCAAACCGATGAATCCCACAAAGAAAAAGTAACATATTTGTGTTTAGAAATAAGGACAATATTAGTCTGCACCCTACAATGTCTTTGCAGACTGAATATTCTGTAGTTAAATAATAACAACCTAATGTCCTAATGTGGATGAGTTTGTTACATTTGTATACGCAGGTATTTAAACATTCATTATTATTATAGACCAAAAATACAAGGAGGAAACATTAGTTAGTAAAAACATTATTATGGTTAGCATGTAGTTTTGAAACATCGAGATCTTTCCAAATATGCTTATCGCGTCCTATTTACATCCCAGTTGCTGATGGTTTAGCCAAGCTTTTGTATGTATTTATTGATAGCATTTTCCCGCAGTTCTGCCTTGAATTAGGTATTAAGTTCTTAATTTTTCTGACGGAAAAAATATAGAACCGGAACTTTACATTTACATTTGATATAGACAGGAACAAAGGGAAATGGCGTGAAATTTACTTAGTTATTTCAGGAATGAAGGCTATTTTTACCCGAGTCCAAAAAAAAGGAGGAGGTTCTCAATTCGACCGTTTTTTACACACACATGACATCACGCCCGTTTATCCCCAAGCGGTAGGCAGAGTCAAAGCGGCAGCAGACCCCTTTAACCACATTCAGCCTAAAACAAAACTGGGCTGGGTTAGATGGAAAATTGTGAAAGACTAGTGACAAGTGTCCAGCTCGTCGCTTACATAGTCACATACCGACAACCCCATATACCATTAGCCGCCTTTTATGACATGCTAGGCATTAAGTCCCAGACCAACATGGGACAAAACTGTTTTTTTTTATTTAAAAGTAGCCTATTTTGTTTCTGCGGGTTCAAACCTTTGGTGTACCGTGTTTTATATCAATCGGTTAATTGGTTTAGAGGCATAGTCGCTGTCGCATTTGCTATATATTAGTAATAAAACATGTAAAGAGCGGTAAATCTAAGGTAGATATCTAACTGACAAGCTCGATGGCGCATTCGGTAGTGACCCTGCCCCATGCGCCAAGAGTTGTGGGTTCGATCCAATACTTGTGTTTGTTCTGTGTCTGGGTGTTAATATTCAATATTGAAGTATATATTTGTAATACCACTGTTGTTTCTGATATCCGTAACACAAGTGCTTAAGCTACTTACCTCGGAGTCAGATCAATGTATGTGATGAAGTCTGATATTTATTTATTATTTATTTATATAGAGATTTTGAATTTAACATATATGAAACAGGCTTGTAATGTAATCATAAAACAAAGTGTTTAGTTAACATAGAATTGAGTGTTTAAAAAAATACAAAAACCGCCAGATGGCTCGAGGGAGATTATTAGATTATCACTGTCACTATAGGCTCCTTGTTGACAGGCTGTCAGTTTGTCTGACAACTAACCAATCAGGAGGCTGACAAGACCGCAAGTCAAAGTTACGCCATCTTTTGGAGATTTTTAATTAAAAAAACCCTCATTGTAGCTACAGTATAGTAACTATATCGTTACATTCCCTAAAATATGGTTGAGTGAAGCGATGGCTGACACATACGTCATGCTTGGGAACAGGTGCCGCCCTTGGGGACTGGTCTGCTCTGGTCTGGTCAAGTTTTTGGTTGTAATTTATATTTTTTTTATTTTGATACTCTACAACAGGCCCACACTAAAACGTGGTTCAAAGTTAATTATGATTCATACACCTTGTATAAATTGTATTGAAAAGAGTAACTACCGAGTTTCTTGCCGGATTCTTCTCGGTAGATACAACATTCCGAACCGGTGGTAGAATCATATAGCTGTGGCTTTACCTGTATTTGACGATTTATAAGTGTTTCCTTGAAACCTATGTAAATAAAGAATATTTTGACTTTGACTTTTGACTTTGACTATGACCATTCAAGTTGGGTGCAACAGTGCTATTTAACATGTAAAGACATTAATAGCGTTCACATGTCACGGCAATCCGCAATAGTGTATGTTACGTACACATGTGCGCACAACACGGCGATATTGCTCGAGCGCTCTCCGATACATTACACATGTATTTATGCAAATAGTTAGCCACTTACTGAGGGGCCATTTAAATAGACATCATCTTCCTAGCGTTATGTCCCGTGTTTAGACGGGGTCCGCTTAGACCATGATCCAGGATTTAGCGAGTCTGGTAATTACATTAAATCGACTACCGATCTGACCTTCGTAACCCTAACATAGGGGAACCAGACAATTTTTGGATAATGGTTACAAATCCAAAGTTATTTGAATTTGCAGGTTTCATCACGATGTTTTCCCTTAACGTCGAGCTAGTGGTATAAATACGTGCATAGATTTGAAAAATCCAGAGGTACATGCCTGGGTTTGAACCTGCACTCCTCGGTTAAGAGGCGCGTGTCCTTACCATTAAGCTTCCACCGCTCCATTTAAATAAACAATAAGCAAAATGTTAGTCTTTTTCCTCCACCTACCGTTTTGACACAAAATATTTGCTATATACTAATAAGCTTGTTTATATAACTAACTATATAAAATATATAATAACTATATAAAATGTCCCGTGCTGGTCTAGGACTTAAAAAGAATTTGCCAACTGCGTTTTTTGTTTAGCTTGTCGTAAAAGACGACTAATGGTATATCGGGTTTTGGGTGTGTGATTGTGTAGACGGCGAGCTAGCCACTTGTCACTACTATTTCACATTTTTCATCTAACCCAGCCCAGTTTTATTTTTGGCTGAATGTGGTTAAAGGGGCCCGCTGTCCCTTTGACTCTGCCTACCCCTTCGGGGATTATGGGCGTGATGTTATGTTATGTTGTTGTTATAATAACTGTGAGGTGTGTAAGGATCGTGCCATATGGCGTTCGGTTCTCTCTGCCTACCCCGCTAGGTAAGTGGCGTGAAGTTTAGTTAGTTAGTTAAATGATAACTGTCACGCTCGCCCGGCGCAACTATTGATATGTCTTATTCACTACGTAAATTTAGGTTAGCTTTATCTAAAATGTTAGTTTCAGACGAGTAGTTTATGCAATATTATTAAAAAGTGTGTGTCTGACCTTCGTGACTCTAAGATAGGGGAACCAGACAATTTAGATCATGGTTACTCATAATTGTTTGAATGTCCAGGTTTCTTTACGATGTTTCCCTCAGCGCCGAGCTAGTGGTAGAAATACGTACATAGAGATTAAAAAATCCTGGGGTACATGCACGGGTTTGAACCTGCACCCCTCGGATATGGGGTGCGTGTCGTTACCATTGAGCTACCGCCGCTCTTATCACGTCGCACGCTCATTATCCATTCGAATAAGGATAAATCGATTTGGGCGTCAGTCCCATATAAGTGGAATTTTTTCCTGTGACCTGATCGACCGTGAATTAGTTATTTAGAGTCGTGGTACTCGATGCTGGCCATTACCATAATACAAAATCACCATAATACATAAACATTAATTATCACTGCAGTGTCAGAACGCTATGCTTTGTTGTCATTATGTTTGCTTATTAATGTACGAGTTAAAGTTAATCAAAAACGGCTTTAATACTTGTCAGCGGTTTCTATGTCAAGTTATACAAATGACCAAATCTATTGATAAAATGACATCATCAATAATAAGAGAGACGCTTGGTTACCAAATATAAACGTCACGCGAGTATATAACTAACTATCTATCTAAACTTCACGCCACTTCCCTAGCGGGGTAGGCAGAGAGAACCGAACGCCATATGGCACGGTCCTTACACTTCATAAACTTAAAACAGGATGTCAGGATCGTAGCAAATGGAAGGACGTGAACTCTGCCTACCCCCATGGGAAAAGGCGTGACATTATGTATGTATGTAAAACCCCATTTACCATTAGTCGCCCTTTACCACATGCAAGGCAAGAAATAGGCATATAATGTCCCCGAACAACATGGGACTTAGATTAAACTATCTATAAAATAATATAATATTTATTCTTATTCCGTCCTTTGCTTATCTTGTCCTTTAATTGCAGTAATAGAGTCATTTAGGCAATCAAACACGCCAGAGGACATAACGAATTAAATAACAATCACGTTAATTGGAGGAATAGTTTACGCTCGCTCCTATCGTGTGGTCAGCCATTATCACATTGGCCTAACTTTAAAATATACTACTTTAAGTTGAAAAGTTTTCTTTTATCATAGTATATTTGAGATTTTTACCGACTTGGGGCTGATTTTTCGATGAACAGTTAAAAATTAACCGACTGACAAAGTATGTTGGATGTCATTCGGTATTTTGCAGAGATGATGAGATTTTTAAAATATGGACGTTGTAATTTATTCGACAGCTATCTCTTATCTCTAAGGAGGTCGTTTTATTTAATAGCATACATATATTTTTTTTGATGTAATAATTACTTTGCATGGGCACTGATTTTAATTACTATTTTTGCGTTAACCAATCTTATTTTAATGTCATTGGCATTGACCCATGATCTTTGTAATATATTAAAGAACTCCTCTTGTCAAATAGGAAATACTTATCGATTGTGCCATTGTTAGGTTTATTACAATACCATAATATATGAGCTACTAACAGTTGTCACTTCAGGAACGTCTTCGACTGTCTGGCCTTGGAGATAAAGACGAACTTTGCTCTGCTTTTATGTTGATAGCCATAACCTAATACCTATAGTATAATTATTAACATATCTATAAATAAATAAATAAATTCTTCAGACTGGCACACCAATTCCCTAGTCCCAAACTAAGCTTATAAGCTTGTACTATGGATACTAGGTGAACGGATAGACATACTTAAATACGTTTATAAACATCCATGACTCGAGTACAAAAATCCATGTTCATCACACAAAATATTTGCCCCTAGCGGGATTCGAACCCGCGATTTGGTTTCGTGGCCAGGGTCTCTGACCACTCGACCAACGGGCCAGTCGAATCTTAAATAACTAATTTAAATAGTTACATCAGAATCAGGCGAGTGAGGTGTGTAAGGACCGTGACATATGGCGTTCGGTTCTCTGCCTACCCCGCTAGGGAAGTGGCGTGAAGTTTAGTTAGTTAGTTATTTACATCAGTATTCCTTGATAAAAAAATTACATATATGTAGGTATACATATGTATTTATCATAAAGAAATACCCCTGCAATCCCCGAAGGGGTAGGTATCGCATGGCATTTAGCCGAAAATCGAGTTGGGTTAAATGAAAAATTGTGAATAGCAGTGACAAGTTAGCTAGCTGGTCGCCTAGATAATCACAAAGCCCAATTGCACAATGCACTATTAGTTGTCTTAACGACACGCTAGGAAAGGAATACAGTAGGCGCATTGTTCTGAAGCAGCCATGTTCAACCTTTTTTTATAACTAACTAACTACTCTTCACGCCACTTCCCTAGCGGGGTAGGCAGAGAGAACCGAACGCCATATGGCATCTTTTTTTTCAGTCATGGTGTCGAGGACGGCAAGCAAAAATTATTTTAAGTCTTAATTAAAAAGTAATTCAATAAAAAATGGTTTACAATAAATTTTTAACTTCAGGTGGGCCAATGACAAAGGCCCGGCGGGCCGCAGGTTGAGTATAACTAGCTGTTCTAAAGAATTCGGAGTCTTAGACCGACATGGTACATGGATGATAAATAATACTTAGAACTTTCGGTTCATTGTACAAGGTTATATTTAGTTGTGAAACCTCTTACCTGCTTATTTAACACATTATACAATGGTGGTTCCATAGTATGCAAGGATTTTACTTTTCATTCAAAATAGCAAATCAGCTTGGAAAGTAAAAATAAATTATTTCTTATTATCTAAAATCCTTTAAGTTTTTACAATAATGAGCCATTGGTTTTGCATAAATTAAAAATAACCATGTTTATTACCTTTGCAACTTTAGTCACAAGAGGATAGCCAGCTTAGCTAGTGATTTAAAAAAGACAGTCCTCTAATCTTTTTTTAATTAAAAAGGTAAAATTTAAGCGTTTTTTAAACTGAACTAATTTAAGAAGTTGAAAAATCCCAATGCGTTTTCATCATACATTGATGTCATAGGTCAGACGTTGCCAGTTCGGGAATTAAGCAAAACTTTAATTGCTTGATGATTATGACCTTTATCGAATTATTTGTATTAAACAGTATTGTGTTGTAGTATATTTTGGTGTAGAAATAAAGATAACAATTATGTATACCTTAACACGAGAATCGCGGATAGTTCAATAACAAGGATAAAGAAGAGAGTTCACGAACTGATAAAGTATAGAACGTCATTATTGAACGCAACTTAGCGACGTCGTTTACACATAATTGGTGACGTCTCTTAAACACCGGCTAAGTAATAAATTTCTTTATTTTTTTTTTCCACCAGAACATTACATGTTTACACAATTTCACGTTAGTAGAAATGCAGGTTAATTGTTAGGTTAGGAAAATACAAACAAAATTAAAACTATAAAGTATAAATACACAATATTTAGGGGGACTGGAGCCTAAACTAGGTTAAATAGACTTTGAACGCAAACCTTAGTACATACATATTTAACATCACGCCCGTAATCCCCGAAGGGGTAGGCAGAGTCGAAGGGGCAGCAAGCCCCTTCAACCACATACAGCTAAAAGTAAAACTTGGCTGGGTTAGATAGAACATTATGACTAGCGGACGATTCCATAGGGGCACCCGCGACGCCTCAGCCGGAGTAGAGTTTTAGTGGATATACCCCGGCCACTACCACCTTGACCGGAGAGGGGATCTCCTGTTACAGAGGTTCCTGGGAGTGTCACATAATCACTTCGTCCCCCCGAGGCAAAGTGAAATAAAAAAAGAAGAAAATTGTGAAATAGTAGTGACAAGTGGCTAGCTAGCCGCCTATACAACCACATACCCAAAACCCGACATACCATTAGTCGCCTTTTACGATATGCTAGGCAAGGAACAGAAGAAAATTCTGCTAATATTGTTTTTATGTAACAAAATTGTTAAATTATTGAAAAAAAAAAACTTACCTACGTGAATTTCTTCTAACCTACGTTCCTAATCCTTACATATGATAACTAGATCCAATTATCTATATCCTGCCTACGATACACATTCATTACTTTTTGTATGTGTAGGTTTCATCACGATATATTTCCCGCCGTCGTTGGGAGCCATCACACTGGAATCTTGTTCGTCGATCGTTCAAATGTGAGTCGAGTTAGAAGGCAAAACGACTGTTGCCATATTGGTAATCCTGATAGCGGTGAACTTGCCTAGGCTCAAAAAGTATATTGTATCGAGTCTGTCAGTTAGATTATCAAAGAATATTGAATTTTTTTTCTTAATCCAATTCTCGAAGATTGACAGAGACACAGAACATAAAAAAATTGAAGTGGAGCTTGATGTCACTAAACTTTAAAATTTGTAGGGTTTTGATGCTGTATCTTCTATGAAAGAAAAATTGGAATGAGACAATATTTTATCTAAATTTTCAAAGATAAAAAAAAAATTAGTATTTTTAGAAACAGTACGTTAGAACGTACTTATTCGTGTCTGTAAACGCGCATAATTTTTCCATTTGTCAAGGAGCACACGCATCGCTTGCGCATCAACCGGCTAGCCTCGCTTGCGAACTGCGTTCATTAGCGGGTAATTACCCAAAAGTGTCTGTTTTCACACTAATTGTGGGGTAAATCGTTTTGCAAATTAGCTGTCTTCAATGGATTTTAGGTTTGTATGTTCATTGATTGCACTATTTATGTAACTGAACTGGTAAACTGGTGTGGACTGCGAGTTGGTAATCTTTTGGCTTGATTTAAGGAGTTTACTGCTCTTTCAAGTCTGCCTACTCCTTCTGTGAATACAGGCGTGATGATAATGTATGTATTTCCATCTTTGGCTTGATTCTGAAGAGATTAGAAGTTAGCCCGTGATCTGGTTCTTTGGGTCGTCCCCTCGCGCGCTGGCAGCCCAGCCCGCATCGCCGCGGTGAACAACCTCATGCATGTTGCATGACCCAGGCATCGCGTATCGTGTTGTAACGCTACCTCACCGATACACTTTGCTAATTCGCGCCGGTGACCTCGATCGGCTGTTTTTTTTTTGCAAGCAAATGAGTAGAACAACATTTATTATTTTAGAACCTGCACCTAGCGTCACCTGGTCTAGAATTATGTTGAAGCTCGTATTTTACTTTTAGATACTATACAAGCTTTGTGTACGTTTATAAACTTTTTTGTAAAACAATCATTATACATGGATATCATCCAGTTCTGAACATAAACACGTTTGTAGGTACTCGTATATATTATATATGTATAAAAAAATTATTATTTACAATTTACAGTTCATTTATTCAGTTTTAAGTAATTTTACAACTCATTTGAACTCATGCGAAAATCCGTAACCTTTAATCATTATCTTCCTAGCGTTATGTCCCGTGCTGGGTCCGCTTAGACCATGATCCAGGATTTTGCGAGTCTGGTAATTACTTTGACGTGACTGCCGATCTAACCTAAGATGGGGAACCAGACAATTTTTGGATCATGGATCAGCCGTAACCTTTAATGAAGTGCCATAAATGTATCGCGAACAGCATCGCCGGAGCTGAAATGCGAATAACAACTAACAGGTAGTTAGCAAATCGATTTTGATTCAAAAGTTGATCAGATGACCTCGTCATTGTTAACCGCGAACAAGGCCACCGCCAACATTAGCTCGACGTAAACCTGCACATTCAATTAACCGTAGATATGTAACCATCACCTAACTTATGTGGTTCCCCTGTGTAAGGGATAAGAATGTCATATCAGCAATCGCTACTTTAATATAAAATAAATTATAAATATAAATATCAGACTACATCACATACTTTGATCTGACTCCGAGGTAAGTAGCTTAAGCACTTGTGTTACGGATATCAGAAACAACAGTGATATTACAAATATATACTTAAATATTGGATATTAACACCCAGACACAGGACAAACACAAGTATTCATCATACGAATATTTGTCCTGGGTGGGGATCGGACCCACAACTCTTGGCGCATGGGGCAGGGTCACTACCGAATGCGCCATCGAGCTTGTCTATAATATTAATTTTATTTCTTTATGAGAGGTGGCAAGCCAGCTAGCGCGTCACCTGATGGTAAGTGATCACCTTCGCACAAAGGCACTCGCACTCTTCTAGCTAACCAAGCCCATTCATATTTTAGGCTGTAATTAGTTTAAGGGGCTGCCTTGTGTCTTGTCCCTTCGGGGGATATGTTGTTCTGTTGACCTCTGTTAATACTGTCGTGTTTGGTTCCAGGGTGGAAAATAAGAGCGTGATCGAGACGCCTGCGCCGGCGCCGACGGCGGCAGGTCCCATCCTGCTGCTGTACGCGCGCGAGGGGCCGCGCTGCGAGCCCGTCATCGAGGCGTTGAAGGAGTTGTTGGAGACTGTTGCGCCCGGACAGGTCTGTGCACACAATAGTAATTAAAAAAACCACAGGACCACAGGACAGGGCCGAAGCCAAGAGAGACTGATTCCTGGGCGGAGTAGTTGTGACATGCTGGGTGGCCTAGCATGTCTCGACGTGCGCGTGCGCTAGGTGCTGTGCATTCAGCGCCTTACGACCGTGGGGTGCATAGCATCGACCACCGCCGCGCGAGATGAGCCGCGCAGCGCGGCAAGCGCATAACGAAGGAGCTGCCGGCTCCTCTGGAACTGCGCCGCGGGAGGCCACCTTGGGGTTTAGTCGGTTCAAGTCCGACACACCGCCCTCTGGATCCCCGTTCAAAGGGGTGTGTGTCGGACTTGAACCGACTAACGGCTCGTGGGAGTTCCCCAAGTAAAAAAAAATATATATATGTGGCTCGTATTTCAATATTGACATAAATAAATAAATAAAAATAACTCAGTATTTAAAATCAGGGAGTTGGCGTCAGTAGCTTTCCAATGGTGAAAGAATTATTGAAATCGGCCCAGCAGTTTTTGAGTTTATTCATTACAAACACACACACACACACACAAAAATACAAATCTTTCCTCTTTATAATATTAGTATAGATAAAGATTCACAATCGTCGTTAGAGACTAAGAATATTTGACACAACAAATAGATTCTTCGATTGTATTTATCTGTGTAGATTATTTATCTGTAATACTTAATTTAACAAACAGTACTGACACTAATTTGAATGATAGTACCTATATCAATGTACGTACTCTCGTATTGTACAGGCATGTTCCGTTGTTGGCGTAAGGAACCATTGAGCTATTATTACTACGTATAGAGAAGCTATGTCAAACAAAAATATTATCACAAAGCATGGACTGAGCGTGTTTCATTCATTTGCAGCGCTAAAACTAACAATTGTCGTCTAACTAAGCTATTAAAACACGCAGCGCTAGATCGCTCATAGAGTACATTTTTTAACCGACTTCAAAAAAAAGGAGGTTCTCAATTCGACTGATTTTTTTTTTTTGTATGTATGTTACTCGATATCTCTGAGAATTGTTAACCGATTCCCAAAATTTTTTTTTTAATCGATAGGGTTTACTCCCGAGTTGGTCCCATTGCCACCAAGTCAGGATCTGATGAAGGGATCCCAGGAAAATCGAGGGCAACCCTCAAACTTTATAGGCACGTACAATGTGTTTTAGACATTTTCTAACATTGTTCAAGTATTTACGCATGGTACTTATCATCTTATGTTAGTGAGCTGATGATGGAAGGTACAACTCCTTAACAATTAGGAAATAGTTTATGATTCTTTAAATATTGATATCTTCGAGAATTGTAAGACGATTTTTTGAGTAATTTTTTTATTCAAAAGGGTATATCCTGGAGTTGGTCCTATTGGTACCAAATCTGGATCTGATGAAGGAATCTTAGGCAAATCGAGGGAAACCCTTAAGTATTATAGGCGCGTACATTCTATTTTAGTTATTTTCTAAAACTATTCAAGTATTTACGTCTGTTACTCTTTATCTCATATTGCTGAGCTGATGATGGAAGGTATAACTCCTTAACGATTAGGTGTTCGTAGATAATTCTTTCAATATTATAGGGTCATATCGAGTGTTATTCTTGAGATAGTCTCAATTTCACCAAGTCTTGGTCTAGTGATGGGATTCCATGAAAACGAGGGTCACCCTTAAATTTTAACGGTATGTTAAGTGTTTCATTTATTTTTCTAAATCGATTCCAGTATTTGCGTCTGGTACTCATCATCTTACGTTGCTTAGTTGAAGATTAGTAGTTTTAAGTAATTCTTTAAATATATTAAGGGCTCGTTATACCTTTTCGTCTTTAGTCTCATCAGACCGGCACTGTCTCATTAAAGCAGCTCGTTTTGATGGTCTACCTACCTATTAATAAATTTCACTAAAAAGTAACAAATAAGTTAAATTTTAACAAAAATAAAAACCGACTTCAAAATGCCCCGCAAAAAATGTTTATGAAAAAAACACAAGTAAGAACCTGCTTAATAGCTATATAATTGTCCAAACACTAAAAAGTATAAAATAAATTCTTCCGACTGCTTCGATAAAGGTATTAATCTTTAACACGTATTTAAATATTTACAATAATCAGTTAGTTTTGGAGTCGGTGCCAGCCAAACTAAAAGAAAGTATACACTTTATAACAAATTACCTTACTAATAACAATTTCATACAAATTAGTTATGTAAAATATAAATATCTAATAACCTACCAGGTATTGATTCTGTATCTTCAAAACCTATTTTACCACCCTTCACCAAGAAACAACAAATTGCGAAATTCCGAATTGATGACGAGTATGACGACCGTATATAATAACGCGGGCTGGCACCGACTCCAAAACTAACTGATTATTGTAAATATTTATACTGTGAAACCTCGCGCTGAACATACCATGTCCCGTTAAGAGGACCCACCCAGGACTGTTTCAGTCTGACTCCACTACGATCACTGGTCCACAGTAAAATATGAGTGTAATCGTGTCGTGTCCACGTTGCAGGTGTACGACATCGGCAGCGCGTCGACGCTGGCGCTGGCGGCGGCGGGCGGCGGCGAGTGGGTGCGCGGCATGATGGCGCGGCGCGACGCGCGCGTCGTGCTGCTGCAGACGCCGGCGCTGCGCGCGCTGCACCGGCCGCGCCTCGCCGACACCGACCCGCCCAAGCGTGAGTGGGCTTTGAGATGTGAGCCGACTATGTGTCGGTTCGGTGACGGGCTGAGTTCGTTACACGTCTGGACCGGTAAAACTCAATGAGGCGGCTAGTAAATTTTAGATATTAGACTTAGCCGCTGCTGCTTTAATGCTAAAACATTAGCTGCTAGAAGTTTCAAGGGAATACGAGTACGTTTACAGGAGTACGTTTTAATGGCTTCTGGAGGTCCAGCGTGGGCAGTACCTTCCGCCCTCAAGTTAGTCCGTCACTGATGTCGAATGTTGCGTGATCAGTACAGGTCGTTTTGACTAGTGATCAGATACTGCCTACGTAACCAAAGATTTAAATCCCACTAGGAATATGGTGAGAGCTCAAATTACCGAGCTCGAATCACAGATATTTGTCATTAAATTTTGACTGGCTCGATGGCTCATTCGGTAGTGACTCTGTCCTAGGTCAAATAGTCGCATGATGAATACGTGCTTAAGCTACTTACCTCGGAGTCAGATCAATGTATGTGATATAGTCTGATATACTTAAATATGTATTTTTGTAGTGTTTAGTATATGTGCAGTTGGTCTAGTGGTAGCATGCGCCGCCTAAGGACCAAGAGATCCCGGGTTCAAATCCCGGGTCGGGCCAAAAATTTGTGGCTGGGTATTTCAATATTCAAAATTACTCAGTAACAGCCCGGAGTCAGGAAGTTCGCGGTTTAATCACCCCTGTGCCTCGGAAAGCACGTTAAGCCGTTGGTCCTGCGCCTAACCTCTCCGGTCATGTCGAATTGCCGTCTCACCGGACTATGAGAGTGAAGGAATAGAGAGTGCACCTGTGTTTGCGCACACACTTGTGCACTATAATATCTCCTGCGCAGTTGGCTAATCCTCGTTGAGATTGGCCGCCGTAACCGATATCGGTTAGGAGGACATTATTATTGAATGTGCAGTAATGAAAGGTGAACATAATCGTTTCCAGTGGAGCAGCCGCTGCTGTCGAGCCGGCTGGTGTACGCGGCGCCGGCGGCGGGCGACTGGCTGCTGCTGTTCGCGCTGCGGCTGCTGGCCGACAGCGCGCACCAGCCGCCCGGCGCCGCGCCGCCCTACCGCAAGTACTACCTCGCCACGTGAGTGTCACATATTTGTGCTAGAATAAACAAAATCAAAGGGACAGCAGGCCCTCTTAACCACATTCAGCCAAAAATAAAACTGGGCTGGGTTAGATGGAAAATTGTGAAAAAGTTGTGTCGCCACAATCACATACCCCAAAACCCTATATACCATTAGTCGCCTTTTACGATATGATGAGCAAGAAACACAATTGACACATTACTTTTAAGTTTCAGACCAACATAGAACAAATAATTGTTATGTATCATATATGATACAAAAGGGCGTCGAAAGGGTTAAATGACAGAACCTTTTGTACAAGGCTTTGTGATTGGACGTCTACTTCTACACTGTCCTTTGTGAGATATGTTAGGTTCGCTTTCAGATCTTTCGACTGCGCATTTATTAGTGGCAAAAAAATGCCTTATCTTTCATAGGGACGTCGCGTCATTCGGAGGGTTATGACGAATGTGGTGACCCCTTAGGAGGACACGCTTTCGTTCTCTACCAAGAAGGAAGATATACCCCCTAAATTCAGCGACATCTTTTATTCGCCTAAGTGAAGGTTGTGGCCAATGCTGTCACTTTGGTCCATGTGGTTAAAAATTAAAATATAGGTCGTCGCGTACATGATCACAAACCAGATAACCAATATACCAAAAGTCGCCTTTAACGACATGTACCGATGGTTTTTGAGTCCTAGACCGACATGGTACAGAAAAGGTTAATGGAAGAAATGTAGGATCATCGTGTAATCTGCTGCAATTGCCCATGCGTATCTTTTTTTTACGACATTCTAAACAGTTCGCGTAAATCTATACGAGATGTGTTAATTTTGTGGTAAATAAATATTAGTCCCATGTTGGTCTGGGACTTGGCCCATATTGAACTGGGATAAAAAAAAATGTGCCAACTGTGGTTCTTGCCTAGCATGTCGTAAGAGGCGACTAATGGTTTACGGGCTTCTGGGTATGTGACTGAGTAGGCGACGAGCTAGCCACTTGTCACTCCTTTTTCACAGCTTCCCATCCAACCCAGACCACTTTCCCATGTTGGTCTGGGACTTAAAAAGAATGTGCCAACAAGATTCCTTGTTTAATTCAGGTGATTTAAATGCGTAGAAGCATAGTGTTGGTTTCCTTATAAAATATTTTACACAGATATATAAAATTATACAGATCAAAATAACAGTTTATTACTGAATGCATATGACAAACAAACTGACAATAATTTGATTGTTGTTATAAATACCGCATATACAATACGGTAAAACCTCCGAAACGGCTGAACCGTTTTGACGGGAGTTTCGCTGTTGCAAGGAGCAATTTTGCCTATTATACTCTATTCCACGCGAAGTAGCGGGTTTACTGGTTTTGAATATCTGTGGCACGGGTTACGCAAGTATCTACCTACATACATAATAATACAAGAACTGGCTTAGTAATATTTGCAGTTATGTATATATATAGTTACATAGAGCTTGATTAATTGATAGCGGGTTAAATTTATTTTCCTACTTAATATTCCTGACGGAGGTCAGGAATATTAAGTAGGAAAATAAATTTAACGTAATGTTTATAGTTAAGTTTTGCAATAGAAGGAAAGTTGATTAATGTTTGTTAGAATGTGTGTCTAATTTTTAGCGATACTCATGTTGGCATCACTTCGTCATCGCCTGTATGGCCTCTAACGGCGTATTGGGTTTTGGGTAGATGATAAGCCAGGCTTAAAGGCTAAATACCATTTTTTTACTATTTTTCATCTCATTCAATTTAATTTAGGTAAACAGCACCCTTAACCGACGAGCGTGTATGAAAAGACTTGTGAATGTAGAAGAAGCGAAAGGTACATGCCAGGATCGTAGCAAATGGAAGTACGTGATCTCTGCCTACCCCCATGGGAAAAAGGCGTGACATTATGGATTTAATTTAATTTTCGGTTATAAGTAGTTAAAGGGACTTGCCGTTCCATGTTTTTTTGCTTGTACCTTTGGAGGAATGATAAATATGTATGTATTGTGTGTACATGGGTGGGAGCTTGCCATCCTTTATCCGGTGTAGATAAAGTTTCCTGTTTTTTTAATTTAAACCTAGTATCACTTAGGGCACACCAAATTTGTGATTGATACTTAATTGATTCATCGTAATTGTTTTTCGTTCTATAGAACGCTTTAAGTAAGTATGATCAGACATTAACGCTTTTCTAATGGATATCTAACATCATTTGGCACGTTGGTTGAGTGGTCAGGGACTTTAGTCACGAAACCGAGGGTTGGGGGTCGAATTTCGCTAGGTGCGAATGTTTCGTCTGATGAATATGGACATTTGTACTCGAGTTATAGATGTTTTTAATTTTATTTAAGTATGTCTACCTGTTCACTTAGTATTCATAGTACAATCACAAGCTTAGTTTGGGATCAGGGAATTGGTAATAAATTCTCTAAATTGACATTTCCAATTATTATTATTTATTAGTGAAAGTCGCGTCCTACTTTGTGAGGATATGGCATTCGCTCAAGATAAATTTATTACTAAGTTATATTTATAAGGGGTAAATTGCAGGTAGGACGGTGCTATGTATTATTTTACTTAGAAGCAACATTCCGAGCCGGCGGTAGATTCATACTATTAGTTGATTTCTTGTCGAATTGACGATTTATGTGTTCGTTTGCAACCTATACTGATAAAGAGAATTTAGAGATTGACGTATCGTTTGTCAGGATGATGGATGGATTGTGCGATAGATGATATGAGTGAAATGGGAGTCGATAGCTCGATGACGGCTGACCGGGACGTGTGGAAGAGGAAGACACGCTGCGCCGACCTCAGATGAACTGGGAGAAGGGCAAGAGGATGATGATGATGATTATTGTTCGTCAGGCTGTCGGGCCTGGAGACGGAGGCGCTCCCGTTCGCGGTGCCGTTCCGGCGCTACGTGCTGCCGCCGCACGCGCTCGCCCTCGCGCGCGACCTGGCGCCCGCCGCGCGCCACGTCGCGCCCCCGCCGCGCGCGCTCGACGCGCTCGCCGCCGCCGCCGGGGACTTCGTCGACCACGTGCGCGCGCACCCCGACTACCTCGCGCACGAGCTGCGGCCGCTGTGACGCGCACGCTAGCGGCTGAGCGCAGGCTGCCCGGTATCTATATCTGTTAGCTCCCGCGACGGAACCTGCATGAACGTTGTGTGTACTCGTGCTGTGACGTCGTGCGGGGGCGGAGCCGACCTCGACATCCTCGCACCGTCGCTGTTGGTGCGACATTGACCCATGATGATGATAATCGTTTCGCTATGCTCGATTGATTCATGTCTGGTGGTTAAGCGGCTGGATACAGAGAGTATGTGCTTATACTGTGACTAATAGACGCACTATAATTATGTGAGATGGCGTAAATAGATATAAATTATGCGACATTAACATCTTCGTAACCGATTACTGTCTGTTGGTTGGTATAAAGTGATACAGGCGGCATCTGAATCCAAAGTGCACGATTTTAATATCCTCATCACTACTACCAATTAGTCACTGTAAAACGAGCAAACGGCTAGATCCAGAATGTGAGATTTGCGCAAAAACCTCCCTTTCTTCCTTGATTGGCTACTCCGGAGCAATATCCAGGCTGACTTGATTAACGCAATAACCGTTTTAATAGCCTCGCTTAATTACTCATATTCTTCTCTAGTAACCTCTTATATACTGTCCTGCCACGTGATGAGAAAGCGTAAAGAGGTACAATTATCTCGAATACATCTACGACAGGAAGATGACGTCAGCCCCCAGGGTCTTAATGAATGGATGCCTGTGGTAGCATTGGTAAGCTCATTGATTTTATAGAGGCTGAACTCAAAAAAATATTTTATTTATATAACACTGACACAATATTACCTATTTGCGTTGTTGGCTCTGATACATACCTATACACGGGAAGGTATATAATTGTTTCCTCACCTTGTGCCTTACAAAAGTTGATATTTAAATTAGTAGCATAGGAACATATAGAATGTCGTTAAAGTGCACGTTGATTGTAATAAAAAATTAAAAAAAATATCTCCTAAGATAAGTCTGCACTTACCAACCTCTTATGACGTTGAAGTCAAAAAAGTCAAAAAAGGGCGACACTCTATACTATACCTTCTTATAATTAATACGATACGATATCATAATTTGTATACGTAATGTATGCATTAGTTTTAAAAAAAACTTAAAATACTTATGAAGTGTGTAAATGTGTTCAAAATCATGCATATTCCTGTAAAAACTAGAATGGAATAGAAAAACCGTTTATTGAACAATGTTTCATAGTTACAATGACTGGCCCGTTGGTCGAGTGGTCAGAGACCCTGGACACGAAACCAAGTGTCGCGGCCGTCGCGGGTTCGAATCCCGCTAGGGGCAAATGTTTCGTGTGGTGAACATGGACATTTGTACTCGAGTCATGGATGTTTATAAACGTATTTAAGTATGTCTATCCGTTTACCTAGTATCCATAGCACAAGCATAAGCTTAGTTTGGGACTAGGGAATTGATGTGTCAGTCTGGGGAATTGATTTATTTATTAAACATTACGGAAAGTAACAGCTAAATGCTTGTATCTCCATATTAAATTAGCTGAGTGTGACGTCACATCATATGCACGTATTAACGCAGAAAGTACTTCTATTATAGGCAGTATTAGTGATCTTTGTGAAGGAAAAGTGCTGAATGAATAAACAATGCTAGAGGAAATTAAAAAGTGGAAATAAATGCGTATTTCCTATGTCTTTTTCGGTGTTTTTCAGTCTTTCAACTAGTCGAAAGTAGCTTCTAGTAAGCTGTTGATCATATAAGAAGACAATAAAAATTTTAGTAAAGCAACTGAAGGGACGAGCACAGGCTACATATGGGAAGATATAATAATAATATATATCTGACTCCGATCAGTAGCTTTAAGCACTTGTGTTACAGATATCAGAGTCAACAGTGGTATTACACATACATACTTGAATATTGGATATTAACACTCAGGCACAGAACAAACACAAGTACTCATCACACGAATGTTTGTCCTGGGCGGAGATCAAACCCACAACTCCTGGTGCATGGGGCAGGGTCACTACCGAATGCGCCATCGAGCCAGTCAGAGCCAGGAATATGTAGCAATTATGTAAATCGCTGTGCCCGTGGGCAAAGGTGACCATATCAGCCAAATACCAGGTCAAATGATTTGGGCATTACATTATGTGCCAAATGTTTACAAATATATTGTTATCCAATGTGTGTTCAATATTAATTATTTATTCAATGTCTATTTTGTATAAATATTACTATTATCTATTTTGCTATTGTAAATACGAGACAAGGTGCATTTAGATTTGAAATGTTTTTTTTTTTATTGTTAGCTAAAAACTTTATAAACTATTGTGTACATATTAGGTGTAATGTTTAAATGTAGGATTCATATATTTGTACTCAACGTTACATACGTAATTATTTTGTAATTAATAAACTAACAATGCTGCTTCACTAGTGTTTCAGAGATTTCGATACCAAATAGTTATACAAAATAAAAAATATAAATAAGATACATAATATTACCTCATCAACCATTGTTTTGTAATGTTCCATGACTGGCAGCTTCACTTCGTGTAAACAAGTACGGTCAACAGCAGGTC
The DNA here is from genome assembly GCA_951394215.1 of Glyphodes perspectalis. NCBI lineage: Eukaryota > Metazoa > Arthropoda > Insecta > Lepidoptera > Crambidae > Glyphodes > Glyphodes perspectalis. Next base: position 96,518 of record OX596208.1, on the reverse strand, counting down.
AAGTTACCCACTTGCAGTTCAATAATAGCGCTTATTCCCCCGACATAAGGGCGGTACAAAGTTCAAAGTGGATAGTCTGATGTGCTGTTGTCTGTACAATAATTTTAAAGCATAACATTTAATGTATCAATAAATATAGATTGTAGAACGACTTATTTATAAATGTGGTCGTATTTTTAACTGTTTTATCAACTCTTACAAAACAAGAAGATAGAATTGGTGCTGTTATACAAACATGTTTTTAAATTACAATGATTTATCATCTAGTATCGAAGCGTTGTTATTTTAGCTGTTGTCGATAATAGATCTGTGTTTAGAGATAAGGATAACGCCCAGAATACATAAGGCATTATATATGACAATGGTGATATCACACGTGTCAGTCACGTATTACTGCTGTTTAGATACTATATTAACTAATCTACGGTGATTCTGTGAGGTTTTTTCCACAATGTAAAATGGATATCCATTTTTTATTGAATGGACATATCACGCCTGTTATCCCCGAAGAGAGATTAAGGACCAACCAACTCCTAAAACCACCCAAAATTGGGATGGATTCTATGGAAAATTGTGTAAAGTATTGACAAGGGGCGAGCTCGTCATCCACATAATTACGAAATCATTAGTCGCCTTTTTGGACATAGTTTCTTTAACTCCAACTTTACTAAATAAATTGGAGTTAAAGAATATTGTATTGCAATTGTAAAACTCCTCCGCGCGATAGGAAGACTTATATTATAAGTAACGTGGCAAGATCCAGGAGAATGATGATCGGGGATTATGGGCGTGATGTTATGTATGTATTCTCCTGGAATTATATTCATGTAATTATTTTTTTTGGAATCTGTCGGCCGTATCCTATTCTCCAACGCTCGTCAGCTCAGAACGGCAATCTTGTAAATCCTTCCTCAAGTGATGTGCACTCGCACATCACTTGAGCAAGGATTTACAAAATTTTCGACAAAATAAATGCCTTAAATATTTTTTTGCGACGGTACCGATCCTTAATTGACTACTCGACTCAAAAAAATTTTTTTAGTCCGTATTTTTTAGTTAGTAGATTATTATCAAAATGTTGCTTTATCTAATGCTCGAAAAAATAACAAAAGATACAGGCGCTTCAAATACCTGGAGTGGAGCGCTTTTTCGCCAAACTTTAGGAACAAGTGACGTCACGCGGTAATTTAACGCGGTGTATCTTTGACAGTTTTGGTTTGCTGAACAAAAGAAAAATTACGAAAGCAAGCAATTTTTTTTTTGTAACCTCACAAATATAATTTAATATTTTTGAGTCAAATAGCTTACAGTCATTTTTAAGATTATACAGTTTATGTTTTATTGTTATGTAAATGTGTTTTAACGTTTCGTAAGTTTTTTATAAGTAGTTTCTTTAATGTGCAATAAATATTAAATATGTTACTCCCAGTGGTAATATAAGTGATTTAAGTAGGTAACTTAACTACGCGACATAAATTTAATTTAAACATTGAATTTATGTCTCGTATTTAATTGTATATAAGTTTTTATGGAAGTAACTTTTGAATAAATAGATTCAGTTTTTTTAATGTTAAAAGTATACATGATTTATATACGTTACCATATTTTTACAAAATCGTATAATTTAACGAACAACCTACTATTAAGTGTTCATACTATACGATTATATTAAGGTGTGAGTTTAACGATAACAATGATAATAAAGTTTTCTATTTACCCGTTATAATCCATTTGTCTAACTGATAAAAAATAAACAAGGTGTATTATCTCGGAAGAGTGTTTAACTTTGAAATTATATGTCGTGATGGATTACGATAGCGTGCGATGGTATAATAATTCGATAGTGAATCTTTGTTTGAAATGCGATATGCTTAGACAAACGGAAATGTGTTTATCGTTCATAAATATTATTTGTATGAACGGTATTTCCTCCGTTTTAACTTAGGCATGTATTTGCTTATATTTTCCTTAGTGTTTACAGAAAAGAAAGAAATAAAAACAAATTCAGAACATGTGGATAAATGCATTTTATACAATACAAAGTATGGGTAGTA
>OX596208.1:26524-94264 GCA_951394215.1 Glyphodes perspectalis | reverse complement strand
TTTCTGTGTTCTCAATGGAGATAATGGAATGTCTATATCCCGTTTTACAGCCAGAATTTATTAAATTAGATAAAACGTGTTCATCAAAATGTTGATTTTTTTTAGATTTACCAATAAAATCTAATTGACTTATCTGCACTGTCGGAAGATCAGCTAACAAAATAAAAGAATATCAAGAGGTTCATTATCAAAGCAAAACACTCCAGCCCGGCAAAAGCGACAGCACAAGAGTTAGCTCATGAATGGGGATGAGAATTAACATGGGGTACCTTAGTGTCGTCGTCGTCGGAGGAAGGGGGTCGGGCCGCGAGCTCGTCCGGGTCGTACGGCTGCGCGGGCCACTTGCGCTTCTCGGGCGCGGCGGGCGGCGGAGAGGAGGCGCCGCGACGCCGCGACTCGACCGGCGCGCATCGCCCCGCCGCGCACGCGCCGCCGCTGGGCGCGCCGTTGATCACCTGCGGGAGCCGCGCATCAGCCGCCATCCATCGCCCGCACGAGACAGTGTACCCCGCGAGGTGGCCCGTGACGTCACTAGGTTCTTAAAGCCGGGTCTGCTGCGGCCGAGAATATTCTCGACAAAGTTAACGTTTTAAAACAGATTTAAAGGCTAGCAGCAAACCTAGCTTTACATGTCGCACACGAAACGCTTCTTACACTAAATGGGAAATGGCAATGTTTACAGATTGATCCGAACATGTTATGGAATGTGTCTGCATTGTATAGGTGTTGAAGAGTTTAAAGTACCTATAAATAACTATCTGATAATATAACATGTCGATTTGAATTTGTTTGGCCAAACAGTAAGAACACATCCAATTTTGCTAACATCATCTATGTAAAAATTACCTTTTCAGCAGCTTTACTCATTTCTATTCGAATTTCAAATATTTGCTTTAGATGATGCAATAGCATTGTCATCATCTTCCTAGCCCTATGTCCCGTGCTTAGACGGGATCCGCTTAGACCATGATCCAGGATTTAGCGAGTCTGGTAATTACATTGAAGCGACTGCCGATCTGACCTTCGTAACCCTAAGATAGGGGAACCAGACAATTGTTGGATTGTTGGTTACAAATCCAAAATTGTTTGAATTTGCAGGTTTCATCACGATGTTTTCCTTCGCCGTAGAGCTAGTGGTATAAATACGTACATAGACTTGAAAAATCCAGAGGTACGTGCCCGGGTTTGATTCCGCACTCCTTGGTTAAGAGGCGCGTGTCCTTGCCATTGAGCTACCACCGCTATAGCAATAGCATTGTATTTGACAGTTTTTTCTACCGTCTTTGTTCACAAGGGCTATTACTTAGCGGAGCCATAGGAACAGCCCAGCGCATAGGTACTGCAACAGAGTTGTAACCGTATACAGGGTGTATTGTGTCGGGTGTGCCGGCGCGGACAGACGCGACGCTGCGGGCGACGAATTTTACGCCTCGCCGCACCAAAAAGAGATCACCCGACTACGCTAATTTTATTGCTGCCGCGCTAAATATTGCGATAATATTATCCGAAATCGATATTTGAATTACCTATTTACGATATTCGCGTAATACTGTCGAATTGACGGTAATCGTTAATAACCGGACTGGCAAATATCAAGTCGTGACTCGAAACCGAACTGGACTAGAAACGGGACAAAACGGCATAAAGTTAATGATGTTCAGAGATCATATCTTAGACATTAGCTAGCCATTACCATTATTGATTGCATTGCTGATACCATTTAGAACGTCTATATTTATAGATTAAGTTTCGTTTAAAATACTGAATACGCAAAAAGCAGGCTCCACCATATTATTAATATATCCAGTATGTGAATTGTATTCGCTAAAGATCAGTGTCTACTTAATCATACATTCCCGTTAGTACGAGTCTACCAGATAAATAAAAGAAAACAATGTGTTGGAGTGGTTCAGAAACTAAAGCTAACGAAATATTATTACTAAATAACCTACGTAACTGAAAATAAATCTCGTTTCGTTGTCAGAGGGGACACAACACGAGAAAAATGAAATGAAAGATAAAAGCGAACAATCAAGGCTCATATGACGCAGACAAAGGATTATTAAAACCGGGGCGAGATGGGAAATAAATAATTTTGATATCCAGCTCTCTATAGATTCACACTTATTTTACTTAGACGGAGAGCTATTACTCGTTTCCTTTTTGCAATTAACAGAGTGGCGAGACAAAAGAATTTCTAATTTGAAGCCAAGCGCAAGATAAACAAATGTTACGCAGGCGGCAGACGGAAAAATGAATAAAACCGGATTGTTTTGTCTTGCCTCTAAAAGTGAAATAGCGTCAATGGAAGAGGAAGCATTACTCCGAAGAATGAGTGCCGCTGCCTCAAGAGGCGGCGCTCGGTGCGGCTGGCATTTACCCGACATTCTACAGCGGGGATTATAAGGTCAGTAATGATTCTTTATGACAGTATACTCTACAATATTAATATCTCGTGGTCGCGTAGATATTAAAATTGACGAGAATAAAGACGGACAATCACTCCTCATTGACTGTCCGCTGATTTGAAATTGAAAACAAACAAACAAAACATAACATCACGCCCATAATCCCTGAAGGGGTGGGCAGAGTCAAAGGGGTAGCAGGCCCCTTTAACCACATTTAGCCAAAAAAAAAATTTTAAATGCTCAGAATTTAAGACATACAGCATAAGTATTTTATTTTCTAGATAACTAGAGATCCAATAAGTTCTGTTCTAATGTTTACAAAAGTCAAATGACTATTGAAGGTAACCAGACTAGCTGAAGCTAGGGTAGATGAACCTAGTTTTATGGTGAAAACGTTCCGACTAGGAACGGGATAAAACGCTAGGATATTGTAGGAAGATATTGACTAAATATTTGCTTTTACGACGATTAAACAGGTTCTTGGAACCAAACTATGTCCGTATTCGGCCTTGATCATGTCTATGTCCATTGTCTATGGAGACTGACAAGGAGCAGTCTCCAAGCCGGTGTGCTTCAGAGCAGCCATTGTCTTGGTGCGTCGCTAAAAGCATCGGGCATTTAGCCACCTCGCCCCAGCCACTCCCGCGGCGAGTGCACCGACACATTAGATAACTGTCGTCATACTAGTTGCGACTTTAACCCTTTACGACACACGCAATACTAAAAAGCTGATTCCGTATATGGTAGACTTGGATTGAATATAATTATAGCCTGACGACACATTTCTTGTGTAATAACGCTAAGTTACATAGAGTCTTTATTACTCAAAAATACTTGACAAGATGATTACTTTGAATTCATTGACACATAGTCTAAATGCAAGTGGTCATAAGTTGAAAGTATCTAATTGAGAAACTTCTGTCTCGAAATATTGCTCAGTGCAACTCGTGGTCAATAAGATAAAGTCATAAAAAAGCAGCAGACATCACGTTCATCGGATCGCTAATTAGTTGATACCGTTTTTAGGAAAACGAGACAGACAGGGGTAGCCCTACAGCTTCGCAGCCGGGGACGGCGATCAAAATAAAAAAAAACAGGTGCCACCTTGACAAACCTTCGATCCGTCCTGCGCCGACCAGACTTCCTGGAGAAGAATTAATAACGCGATGGTTTTTAATTCGCAGACTCCCCGCGGGGATTGTGTTAGTCTGCATGTCTATTTTAATTTATTACGGGTGTAAAAAGAAGGGGAATAATGATTAAAGGGGGCTAAAAAGTAGTGTGTTAGGTCGCCTGCCCACCCACTTCTAGGGTTGGGGTTACAATCCTGATTTTTTTTATTTAGGCCCAAAATATGTCTAAATGAAATGATAATTGACAAGTATTGAAGGTCACTGAAGATGGACTAGCAAGCAATACTAACTTTAGGCTAATAAGTAGAGTAGTAATAGTTTTCAAATTTGTTATAGATAGAATAATTTTATTGTGTTCACCTGACGCTATATGTGCCTTCGAAAGTACGAAGATGTGATGAAAATATCAATCACAGCCAACGTTGCTGGATTATTACACCAGTTAATACGCTACCAAACTCTTTAACAGATATAGGAAGGTTTAAAAAAAAAGATACCGTTCTTTATCGCCTAAATAACGGCATCAACAGGTAAATTTTCTCAGTATTTGATTTCCAAATTAACAAATTGATGTCAAAAAATAAACTGCACTAAGTGACACAACGAAAGCGCTGGATATGCTTGTATTTTAAATATCTATAATTTTTAGACCACTCAAGTTCATTACTAACAAATTTATGAATCTCCTGCCGTTTGAAATTATTTCATGAAGAAATTACGCGGAATGACATGATGATGTGATTAGGCATATGTAAAAGGTGGGAATTTATAAGAAAAATGGGGCTCAGAGAAATGTATTATTTAATAAATATGTAACAAAAACAAGAAATACCGACAATAGTGCAGTTAAAAAGCAGAAAAATAAGGAATGACAAATTAAACAATGAGATATAGTAAAAAGTCTAAGTATCAAGAGGTTAAATTGGTCTCGCGGCCAGTTGGTAATACATACTAATATAATTATCTTGAATATGTCAAATTTCAAACCCAGCTGACAGCCCTGCGGATCTCGGTGAGCGCGGGGTTGTCATTTTTTGTTCACTCGTCTACTAATTTTCGCGCAGAGGTCATTCACCTCGCGCGCAACTTTTTAATCTCTTTACGTAACCTGCGCCTGCTCGGCGGGACCAGCCTCCAGGTGTTGGTTGCAACTACTTATTAATTACCGACGTTTTAGGTGATTAACGCCGGTCTGATTCAAAGGACATTTTGGAAACCATTAGTCGTTTTTTTTTTTTAATTATCTTGATTAAATGTAGTAAAGTTTGATTTGTGTCAGACATTTTTCAACGCAGACTGAATATCACGTACCAACGACAAACAATCGTAATGCATATGGAGATGAGATTGATTTCTAAAAATCAATCTCATCTCCTTTTGAATGTGGACATTACTTTTTGAACAGATCTTTCGATACAGATAAAATTTAACTTAAAAATCTCGTATATATCGTTCAATACTCAATATACGTACCATTCTGCAATAAAATTATAAATTTCAGCTTAATGTATAATCGTGTATTCATCTTTGGAAATACAGAAATTCAGCAAAGATGTTCAGTTAACTAATTAACTAAGATTTTATATTTAATTGTAGCAAAATTCAAGTTGAATGATTCCGGTACTCCATCCGCCACAAATGAGACCCCGGCGCGATTCGTGCCGTCACTTGATTCACGCAGATTATATCATAAAAGGGTTCCCTATTTTTGTCCCGCGCGGCCGGCCCGGCCAAAGTACACACCTATGTTTGGATTTTTCTAATTCGAGTTTTCGATCGCACCCGGGTTTGGCAAGCGACTGACGCCTCGTTTAGGTGTATCAGCGCGATCGCAGTTATTAGGAGACTTCATCGGGGCCTGGCATGCAGATTAAAGAACGATATTAATCGTATATTACAGAAAAGCAAAGACTTAAACACAAAGTAATTGCATAAATTAAGCTTAACCTTTGATATGTGTCACGAAATTTACTAACGATTAGGCTTTTTCGCAATATTATTACAGGTATATCACGGACTTTTAAAAAAAGCAGGACTCCACACTGTCATACTATAGCTTAAAGTCACGTTTATGCATGTGTGAGTGATACATAAGGATACTATATATCGGATATCTGTCAATTGGAGCACTTATTATGTCAATGTGTTGCGTGAGTTGCGTGGCAAGTTGGAGCACCTGAGGAGCTTCAACGTCTAGTGAGTGGCGCAGAGTCCTTCTTTTTTTACCAGTCCGTGAGTTATATAAAGGTAAAGGTAATATTCATGGTGTAAGAGACGAATATGATATCATTTTAAAATATGGCTTAAGATATTGATTCATGGTAATTTTCATGGACGTTATATAATTTATCTTCTTAGCCTTACGTCCCATTTTCTTAGGGTCAGTTTGGATCATAATCCTAGATTGTCGATCATCCCTTCGCATATGCGGCACGTCTATTTGCCATCAAGGTTCCACCACTTTTGCTTCATGACTCTTGACTACTGGAAAAGCCAAGTAACGAAATCCCATTGCCACTAAACCGCAAACACTGGTTCTATATATTCAACACGTTCGGTCATTCGAATGACGTATGCGAAATTCAGGGGGAGGGGGAGGGGGGTGACAGATTCAGGGTACGTGATTCAGTTGGTGACGCGTCGCGAGGAATTAATGTCAGGCGCGACAGGACGTGCCGGCGACTCGCGGCGCGGGCGCCGCTCGCGCGTTGCCCGTTGCCGGCTGTCACATCGGATTCTCCGAATCATTATCATCGAGCTGCAAGGACTCTCAAATGTAATATTACAGTCCTAATATGTAGTCTCCCCTGGATATTTCCAGGGCTTTTAGTCACCCCGATATGTCACGGTACGCGCAAGCCGTAGCTATTGTAAATACTTGTAGGCTTCTTGTGCAAATACATGACGTTTCTGCCTTGACTCTATACTAGGACCTTCATCCTCTAAAAGACACGCACTGAAAAAAAAATGTCTGATAGATTATAAATACCGGCCATACTCCAGAGTAGGTCATCTCCGACAAGATTCTAGAAAATTTATTTGACTATATTACTTTAATATTCAATTGAATCACGATTCAATGTTTTTCGTCCTTGTATACCTGTTTCTATTTTCAAAGAACATTAATAATTTCGACGCCCAAATATATAAATATTTAAACACAAAAATAGATTATTATTAATAAGAAAAGTGTATGTTTCAATTCATATTCTAAAACTATTTTCTCTGAAAAAGGCGTGTAAACTTTTATTATAAAAAATGATATTCCTTGAACGATATCAGTTAATGTACTTAAGGCGAACGAGCAAAAAGTTGCTTGACATCTATCTCTAGGCTAATAACAGATTACATAATCCGCGTTACAGGATTAACTTTAAATCAAGACGAACGGCTTCCCAGGTTCAGCGACGGCGGTGATATAGCTGTTTTCGCGCGGCCACATTATTTAATGCACCTAATTGTTTCGCCTCCACGATCGTTTCCATCCTCCTTTGCATTATTGGTGATCAGGAATCGAAAACAAAGTCGTAAATAAATCCTCTAGTTGGAATCTATTTATGCGAGCAAGCTAATTGTTCTCCATTTTACGAGTCCTCTAGTTCCTTATACGCATTTTATTTCATCCAACCGACTAGGCTTTCCTTCCTTCTATTTTTTATTGTACAATAATATAATGTTAAAATGATCGTATTGAGGATTTAACTGCTTGATTCCTTCAGTCGTTATTGATTTCATTGATAAAAGAAATAAGTTTTTCTCGAACATTTATTTTAATACCATCATAGATCACACGGCAACATGAGTGACTTAAAAAAACAGCTATTGCTGACCAAGTTAAATATAGTTGGTGGTTATACGTAATTATCGCTAATTTTGACTTGCTCGATGGCGCATTCGGTAGTGACCCTACCCCGTGCGCCAATAGTTGTGGGTTCAATCCCCACCCAAGACAAACATTCGTGTGATGAATACTTGTGTTTGTTCTGTGTCTGGGTGTTAATATCTAATATTTAAGTAAATATTTGTAATACCACTGTTGATTCTTATATCCGTAACACAAGTGCTTTAGCTACTTACATCGGAGTCAGATCAATGTATGTGATGTCGTCGGATAATTATATTTATAATTATCGCTAATAGTGTTGAAGTTCTAACACTAGAATAAAAACGAGTAGATAGACTATTGATAAAAAACAGATATCGCGTAGACTAATGCATGCGAGTCGCCAATGCCTGACAGATGTTTGAACAGGGCGGAATTAACATGTCTGGCCCCCCGGCTATGCACGTGGTTAGTCCCTTTTCTCTTTCTAAAATATTGTTCCGTCTCGATAAGCAATGTTTTATTCTTGGGATGCAGTGCTCTATCTGATGCAACTCTGCCAGGTGTTGAACGAAAGCACTTTTTGTTCAACCATAAAATGTTCCATAGTTTGGCAAAACCTGTTTTCGGTTATTTTATAAATAAATAAATTCTCCTGACAGACACACTAATTCCCTAGTTCCAAACTAAGTAATAAATAAATAAATAAATATAAATATCCGACTACATCACATACATTGATCTGACTCCGAGGTAAGTAGCTTAAGCACTTGTGTTACGGATATCAGAATCAACAGTGGTATTACAAATATATACTTAAATATTGGATATTAACACCCAGACACACAACAAACACAAGTATTCATCATACGAATGTTTGTCCTGGGTGGGAATCGAACCCACAACTCTTGGCGCATGGGGCAGGGTCACTACCGAATGCGCCATCGAGCCAGTCATAAGTAATGCTTGTACTATGGATATTAGGTGAACAGATAAACACACTTAAATCTAAATATATATAAATTACGCGTCACGTTGTTTGTCCGCGATGGACTCCGAAACTACTTAACCGATTTTAATCAAATTTGCACACCGTGTGCAGTTTGATCCTACTTGAAAGATAGGATAGCTTACATCTCAATTTATTTATCCCGATTAAGTGTCATTGACCGTTAGGCGGAACGAAGTTCGCCGGGTTAGCTAGTACGTTTACAAACATCCATGACTCGAGTACAAATGTCCATGTTCATCACACGAAACATTTGACCCTAGCGGGATTCGAACCCGCGACCCTCGGTTTTGTGGCCAGGGTCTCTGACCACTCGACCAACGGGGTAGCCATTTAAGTATTTATTATTGAGCCAGTATTTGTTTTATTCTATGTTGGTGTACTGATCGGTATTCGTTGTGCAGCATGTTAAGTAAGGCTAATAGTACAACTAGGTTTGTAATTATGTAGGCTATGGCCTAGCAACTTGTCATTACTTTTCCACCATTTTCAATCTTACCCACCTCAATTTTATTCTTGTCTAATGGTTAAGGCACCTTGCTTCTGAATCAGGCTACCTTTTAAGGGATTGTAGGCGAGATTGTGTGTGTTTTTTCGGTCAACAGTAGAATCGGTCAAACGAAATTTGAAAACCGTTGAATGTCCATTGCCTTCTGCTCGTCAGTCAGTTGTTAGTTGGCGCGTGTTATGCATTGCACAATAGATGCCACGTCTGTGTTCGAGGAAGGAATCACTGATTTTAAACTTTCCATCGGCTCGTGTGCTGCAGGCCATAAAACAAACGGCGCGGATCATTAGCGGCCCAATAAATCACCCGGGCAAAGGTTGCGCCGCTCTTTGAGAAGGTCGCCTCTACAAAGTTCAGCTGCCATTTTGTTCTACTGCTGTTTGTTTACTGGTATATTGTTTATGGCAACTAAACCTAATACCGAGATGTATTTCAGCCAATCTAAACTATATTAAAAGCAAAAACATTTAATTTTTTGCATATTTGCATTAAGTTAAGTAGTACAAGATGAACTCAAAAACGAATGAGACGATTTTAAAGGTCCTTCGCTCAAATTCAAATTCAAAATCTCTTTATTTAATAGGCTTAAAAAATGCACTTATAAATAGTAAATTTAAACAGAAAAATAAGTATTACCTCCGATTCGGAAGGTAGACTCTATCGACAAGAAACCGGCAAGAAACTCGATAGTTACTCTTTTAAATGCCAAAATTTACAATTTCGTACTTGATAATCTACACTTACTAAGTAACAACACTGCAAAACTGAATTATCTGTATAAAGCATAGGGTTGTTTTTTGCGTATATATCATTACAGGATCATTGTGTCAACTTGTCATATGCCATTTATCATATTGCATCCGGACCATTGCGGACCCAGTCCGCTTGTGACCACGGTCGTTGCAACACGGCCAAAACTTCAAGCTATAAGTACTCATGTACTACATAATGCATATCGCTTTTAGTGTCGATAGTATTATTTCTAGTGATAATGTAACGTGAAAGTTTAAAATCGCATATCATATTGCATGTTCGTAATACCTATGACTTGACTTAAACATTCGCGAAAAGATTTAGCACTTGTTATCGAAGTGCCTACTTTGGCATTAAGATTAAACATAAATTAATTTATGGAGATGTTGAATTATATACAAATAATCTCATTTAACGTTCTATTAAAACTCCCTTTTGTTAACTTGTCTATGTAATATCTGTTGGCATGTGTGTTCTTAAGAATAAATAAACAGTTTATTTTGAACCTCGAAAACGGCGTTTTTATTAAATGAGTTTCGCCTGTTCGCTAGTATTCAATAAATAATATCAATGAGCAAATCCACGATAGTTGAACGACACAAATGTTTAAAACGTAGAATATCCTTATCAATTAAATACTAATCTTATCTTATCTTCGAGTTAGCTAAGCCCGAAAGAGTATTAATATTTTCCGTGACGTCCCTTATGCAGAATATGATGACGAAGATAGCGTCGTCTACTAATTTGTGACATCGGAATAATCTATTAAAAAAATCCTACTTATATAAATAGAAGTTGGAAGCAAATACCACTAAACGAATTCGAATAAAACTACACAGAAGTATTGTTTACACATCAGACTAAATTTGTTCAAACTTTTGAAAATCGAACCCAACAATCACAAAACTTTCAAAATATTCGAAACGCGTGATATTTTTATGTTTTTAACAGATGAAATTGCTAATTCTTTACACATCAACACCGTAGGATAAAAAAAAAAACGTAAAAAGTCAGAATTTTTCATTAACTTGTCCAACTTACATAGAGAAGCAATAATTTGTCGCTAGCAGAAACCGGTTTGCATCCCTCCGAGACAGCAGTAGGGCGGCAAATAGTAATGCTATTTAATTGGCCCGGCTATGACCCACTTATAGTTGCAACGAAATAAAAAAGAGCCCGCGTAAACTCGCTGAATGTACGACCGTCGTGTCAGCAGCTTTTTAGTATAATTGCATAATTCGCTGCAACGGGGCGAAGACGCCTCGTGATCCCTTGACTGGAACTCGAAGAATTTACTAACTGGGATCTTCGCCTAGCTAGCCGTAAAAGACGATTAATGTGTGTGTAAGCCACTTGTCATTATTTTTTCTCAATTTTCGATCTGACCTAACTTAATTTTATTTTTGTCCGAATGTGGTTTAAGGAAGTTCGCTTCTTGGACTCTGCGTACCCCTTCAGGGATTGCTAAGGAGATGGTGTATATGTTTATATAAACATGGTTTTTTTTTAAAGATATCTGAAACATTATTGCTTAAGCCACGTAACTCGGAATCAAATCAACGTACCTACTACTTATCTTACAACTGCCAGAATTATAGATTTTAAAACTTTGTTATAACTACAATGAAATTATAGCCAGGCTTTTGAATGAATTAATAATTTATTTGAGTAACACGATAAATCAAAAAGTTTGTATTATTTCTTAGTGATACGTGATATAGTAGCTGTATAAGATACATTTGAATCTGACATGTAAAGGTCGTCACTAGTCGGGTAGAAAGTCGTTTCCTAGTTGGAGACGAGCAAGAACAAGCCGCGCCCGGCGAGAGCAACGCGGTGCGCGTGCGCATGCGTGTGCGCACTCTAAGGCTGGGGCCAAACGAGCGTAATTTTTTGAATTGTGAGCCGCGTTATTTCGGCCGCGTCAAGTACGCGCCGCATAAGTAAAAAAAGAGACGCTTTGAGAAAGAAGAAAGAAAGAAAAGCATTTATTTTAAATGCCGAGTTTTTATTGTCTAATAGCTGTCATAAATCATAGTAAAAAAAAATACGTTCGTAAAGTCTTGGGAAAGAGCGAGACATCTCCAACACAAGTATTGTATTCGTTTCTGAAGCACACCAAACACATGTCCTCAAAATATACTTAGTGCAATAAAAAACATACCTACCTATATATTTAATATATTTTACACATAGGTACATAAGATTTAAAATGGAATTAAATATTGAGCTACCTATATTGAATCGGTGAAACTATCAAAAATATTGGATCGAGGTGTAATGTAAGCTCTTTAATATTTCTTCTCTCGTGGTTTACCGATGTTTGTACTATATTTGGAATATTTAACTTTTTTATTATGAACTAGCCGCGTTGGGCGACTGAATAAATAATGAGAAGGTGTAAAATATCTCCTAAGGCAACCTACATCAACGTTGTACGTATGTATGTTTGCCGCGGTCCGGCCACTTAGCACGCACCTACGTCACCGGTGACGTCGCGCCGTGGTAATTAACTTACAACTAAGTGTGGGCTGTGACGTCACAATGCATGCAAGTGGACATTAGTCATAAATCCATGCAAATATATTGAAATGCGTCACTGTCCTGAAATGTATGTACCTAAACGATTTTCGTTTATTACTTTTTCTTGATTCAGAGCTGTTCCGCGGCAGTCTCTATACAATGTATTCCTTTCAATAGACCAACACTATGAGGTCATTATTCTATGATGTTCTAGACGAACATGTGTTCAAAAATTACTAAATTCCAAGATGCCATCAGTCATATTAAATTAGTTAAAAAAATTACACCATTATGACGCACCCACAATGTGCTTTAGTTAACAAATATTAAAGGATAAATGGGATGTTGTCATATTTCATGTGAATATTTTGTCCAAGCGGATTCCTAACATTAAAATCCTATAATGAAATCCAGCTGTGCTCTGAACTTGTTTGACTCATAGATAATCTGTTATATGTGGTCTTGTAATTCTTGTATGTGTGTCGTAGCAAGAACTCCATAACCTCACCTCATAATCTCATCCTTATTGATTTGAAACCATCGTATTTGACGAATAATGACGTCTTTCAATGACAACGAATCACAAAAACTTTGTTAATTATAACTTCATCGCGCATATGTCGCTTCTAAGGCCAAAACACACTATTGTGACGTGTCACGTCAGGATAACATCGGCTTAATACATTAATTTAGTATAGTCAGAGACAAAGTATTACAGTAGGTATCTTGTGTCGCACGCATACGCTGATAATGTGTATCTAAACATACTGAATGTACGAAACCGATACCTTACTGACACAAATGACGTATAGAAGTGTGTTCCTAGCTTAGGAGTTTTTGACGTGTAGGGAGGTGTCAGTGAGAGGTGAGTCGCTCTGAGTGGTACCTCTAGCTCCTCCTCGGAGGAGTGGTGGTCGTATAGATGGTCGGGCTCAGGGTCGGGCAGCAGCCGCGGCGGCGCCGGCGCGCACGCGCATGCCTCCCCAGCCATACCTGTAACAAAATAATAATTCGTATTAAAAATGGTGTTTCGGGTAAGCTAGTCACTTGGCGCTATTTTATCACAATTTTAATTTCTGGCTTACTTATTTGGGGTTTGCGTATAGTGTGTGTAATCATTACAAAGTATTGGAGAGGCAGTCTTACACAATAGACCTAACGATATACCTACGCTTAAAGCAGTAAATGCCAAAAATAACGCTGGAAGAAAGTGAATCGCCTAAGCGAGCGTTCTTACATGACGCAACCTGTAACATTTTTACTTGTTAGCCAGGCTAATGATCCTAGTGCCTAGAGACAACGGTTCCTTAGTATCATGGATGTTTACAAAGCTATTAATATGTATCTTTTCGCTGTCTAGTATCCTAAAACTAAATACACAAGCATAAACTTGTTTTAGCTGCACTTAATTCAGATTAAACGTGTTCTGAATGAAACAATGTGAATTTTTTTCCAGAACTTTCTCAAATCAAGATTATTTGGTCTTAATTTTTGTCTCAGCGACACCGAAATACTGGACTATCCCAATCAATTTGACACGTAGGCATTACTCATCTCGTCTATACCTAATACCACATTATATGCCGTGATTCCATCCACAGCTCGGACGCTCAGACTAAAACAAGTTTGAGCACCGGATGGAGAGATTGTAAACGTCCGTGGATGCGTCTGATTAAATTCAATAATCTTTCACATAATTAAATAATTATAGTTTGAAAACTGTTTAACGATGGCTAGATTATATAAAACAGACAAATTTACTTAAAAGTCCTCAATGACTTATAAGTAAATTTGTCTGTCTTTAGTAAAGTTTCGTTAGCCAAGCTGTAACCGTATATGATGCTTTTGATCTATTAACAAATTAATATATATATATTTTGACTGGCTTGATGGCGCATTTTGTAGTGACCCTGCCCCATGCGCCAAAGAGTTGTGGGTTCGATCCCCACCCAGGATTAACATTCGTATGATAAATACTTATGTTTGTCCTGTGTCTGGGTGTTAATATCCAATATTTAAGTATATATTTGTAATACCACTGTTGATTCTGATATCCGTAACACAAGTGCTTAAGCTACTTACCTCGGAGTCAGATCAATGTATGTGATGTAGTCTAAAATTTTATTTATTTATTTATTTATATAGTGGCATGCATAATATCGTCTCTTTAATATAAGAGCTTCCACGCAAGCAAAACCTAGTATCCAAAATCTCATTAAACTCAGATCGAAAGCGTCCAAAGTTGACAATTTAACGAACCCCAGTAATCAGAACATTAAATTTCTGCCGCCGACTTCCGTCGAAATCTCGAGCCCAAAAATCGAATCAACAACATTTTCCGAGCTGGCACCGGCCGGACGATTTCCCTACAGCCGCGACTGGGAAGCGGCTCGCCCCCCTCCGGCGAGTGGCCAGGGGGCGGAGGAGGGGAGCGGGGATGCTCTTGAACTTGCGTTGCACCGTGCAGCCCGCGCGGCGTACGCCGGCCAACACCCTGTTACAAATCGACTGCATTTTGGCCGCGATGCATTTAAAAGGACATAATTCAACAGCCGCATTACTTACGTTATTTAACAAGCGATTTTTGCGAGAAACCAATTAATTTACTCATTTGGAATTCTGTTCGACATTTCATGCATAATAACAAAGCGCTTACATGCGAAACTTATGCAAATTTCAATAATTAATACCGAAATTTGTTCTGAAAGATACAATCGACTTGGCGTGTAGTTAAACAACTTAATTTCAGATGGAATGTAATTACAATGGAAAATAATGCAATTTGCGAAAATAACAATACGCGATATTTATATTCAACGAATGCGACCAATTTTTTTGCGATGCCATTTTGCTAAAATGACGATCTTTGTTATCGATACACGTTTACAAAGCAAACATCATAAATGAACTGTTATTTACACCTCTGAAAATACCACTTTCAAAGCACTGGCGTTTCAGAAAAAGACCTCTGTATTCGCTCGACCAGAAGTCCTGACAAGCGTTCGAAACGTGAAATGTTGTGAAAATAAATACAGACAGCTTCTAATTGTGTAGGTGAATATTTAAGGGGAGAGGACAAAACGACGGTGCACCGCCCGCCCCTCGGAGGAGGCGTCGTTTAAAAATAACGATAAAAATCGTTACGAAGGGATTATTTCCACCGCGGCGGAATGAAGCCGGCGACCAAGAACACTTCGTTATTCCTCGCGCCTAGTGATGCAGCGCCGTTGACGATGGAACTGTATTTATGCCCGAAGAAGATAAAGTCCGGGAAATTTAAAAATATCAGAATTATACATATACCTTCATATCATTACGCCCGTGATCCCCGAAGAGGTAGGCAGAGTCAAAGAGGCGGCTGGGCTGGGTTAGATGGAACATTGTGAGAAAGTAGTGACAAGTAGCTAGCTACACAATCACACACTCAAAACCCGATACACCATTAGTCGCCTTTTACGACGTGCTAGGCAAGGAACATAAATTCTTTTTAAGTTCTAAACCAAAATGAGACATGTTGGTTTGGAACTTCAAAACAAAGGTCATAAAGGTCATAATTATAAGTTGTCTTAAATATTACTTTCCAGACCATGGAATGACGAATGGATGTTAACTTATCTGCCTGCCGAAGCACAAGTAAAGTTGCTACTGTGGTGGCACGTAGACTAAGTTTTAATAGCCTCAAAGACAATGTATTTCAAAGCGTATATGCATCTCAAATAGTTGTATATTTGGAGATGAAAAAGCAAAAATTATCAGTAAGTCTGTTAAAATTTTAAAGAAAAAATTCACAGATTTCGTGCCTCACGCGACTATTGAGCACATTGGAAATGAATCTACGGCATTTGACTTTTTGACTTTCGATATTTTCTAATATTTCTTTTTGTACCTTACAGCTCTCGAGAATACGCGTCTTTTGAGTTTTTTTTTAATATCATATCTTCACAACTCTCCGAGATATAAGGGGATCGCACTTTTTCGTAAAATCGGACCCTACACTGGAGCGAGCTTTTGACATTTCCAATGTCAAAAACGTTTTACACAATTCGTGTTACCAAACGAATTAGACACAGAGTTGCATACTTGATTGTAGCAAAAATGTCTCCAATTTCCTTCACGGTATCTGTGCGAGTCATGCTCATCACCTCATATTTGAGCTAAACGACGAATAAACAAGCACATGTGGCAACTAAATTGGTGTAATTTAAACCATTTGTCTCTATTCGTGTGTACGTAGAAACACATTCGGTTTTTATAGAAAACATTAGCAACCTCTTTTATAACATTAGGTACCTACCTACTCATATTATAAATAAATAAATATAAATAAATTCTTCAGACTAACACACCAATTCCCTAGATCCAAACTAAGCTTACGCTTGTACTATGGATACTAGACAAACGGATAGACATACTTAAATACGTTTATAAACATAAATATTCCTTATATAAATTGCAATTTTTATATGTAATTTGCCATGTATGACGATATGCACTTTTCTACCAATCTCTGACAACCGTTTGAGCTGAAATTTTAGCAGAGATACTAAGGCCCAATTCGGTATCAAGGTTATGCTGTGGTGCCATGTTGATCTAGAACTTTAGAAGAATGTGCCAACTGTATTTCTTGCCTAGCATGTCGTAAAAGGCGACTAATGGTATATGGGACTGTGGGTAAGTAATAATGTAGGCGACGAGCTAGCCATTTGCCACTCCTTTTTCACAGTTTTTCATCTAACCTATCCCAGTTTTATTTTTGGCTACCGAGAGTAACTACCGAGTTTCTTACCGGATTCTTCTCGGTAGATACAACATTCCGAACCGGTGGTAGAATCATATAGCTGTGGCTTTACCTGTATTTGACGATTTATAAGTGTTTCCTTGAAACCTATATAAATAAAGAATATTTTGACTTTTGACTTTTGGCTGAATGTGATTAAAGGGGCATGCTCTCCCTATGACTCTGCTTACCCCTTAGGGGTTTCCGGGCGTGATGTAATGTTCTTTGGTACCATCGAGTTTGTCTGATGATGGGAGGCTGAAGATAGCCATAAAAACTTTCTTATCTTATCAATGCAGTATCAAATCATACAAACGTGTTCTTTTTCAAAATTTTACACAATTTCACTTCATCCAGCAGGTTCTATTTGTTGACATTATAATGTCCTCCTAACCGATATCGGTCACGGCGGCCAATCTCAACGAGGATTAGCCAACTGCGCAGGAGATATTATAGTGCACAAGTGTGTGCGCTAACACAGGTGCACTCTCTATTCCTTCACTCTCATAGTCAGGTGAGACGGCAATTCGACATGACCGGAGAGGTTAGGCGCAGGACCAACGGCTTAACGTGCTTTCCGAGGCACGGGGGTGATTAAACCGCCAACTTCCTGACTCCGGGCTGTTACTGAGTAATTTGGATATTGAAATACCCAGCCACAAATTTTTGGCCCGATCCGGGATTTGAACCCGGGACCTCTTGGTCCTTAGGCAGCGCATGCTACCACTAGACCAACGAGGCAGTCGACAGTTTGTTGACATTATAAGTGACCTAGTAAGGTTAATAACTAACAACAACGTGATATATTTTATGTAACAAAGGTAAAATGTACCATGTAGCATCGACTTTTCAGGAGCGATTGTTTATACGTGCCAAGTCAACGGTCATGATTTAAATGTCGGCAGTCATTTAAACTCGGCGACCGCTCAGTTGCATCACTATCGCATACTTTATTCACAAGTGGCCGGTGGCCGGTCGCCGCCTCGTTCCCTATGCAAATGTACAAAATAAATGTCCCATTCACATTCCTTTTAGATTCATATTCTGTTTCAGACGAGAAATGGGAGCGAGTTTTTTATTGAATTCGTTCCGCAAATTTTTAATGGACTAACGTTAGACCATTTACTGACTGGCGTGGCTTTAGCGCGGCTGTTTGTGCAGTCTCGTCAATGTTATAAACCAGCTTCTGCCCGCGGCTTTGCTCGCGTGGTACATCAATAAAACATAGCCTATATGTTATTCGGGTATATAAGCTATATTATTGTAAAGTTTCATTAAAATCCATTCAGTAGTTTTTGCGTAAAGGGTAACAAACATCCATACATTCTTATAAACTGTCGCGTTTATAATATTAGTAGGACTAGGCAATGTATGTGGTTGGAATACGATGGGTGATCAAAACTTTGATAAAAGAAATAAGTCCTGTGCTTAAACATTTGTTACTTTAGACTTTTGAACTGGAAAAATGCAAACAAAATGTTCTCTTACTACAATACTAGTGACTGTACTGAGTACTATTGACTGACCCGTTGGTCGAGTGGTCAGAGACCCTGGCCACGAAACCGAAGGTCGCGGGTTTGAATCCCGCTAGGGGCAAATGTTTCGTGTGATGAACATGGACATTTGTACTCGAGTCATGGATGTTTATAAAACGTATTTAAGTATGTCTATCCGTTCGCCTAGTATCCATAGTACAAGCATAAGCTTAGTTTGGAACTAGGGAATTGGTGTGTCAGTCTGGAGAATTTATTATTATTTATTTAATAACTCAGGTGTTGTAAATCGTAAGTATAATACGCAAAAACCTATTTATAGTACTTAACGTCTCTTTAGTTTTATAAATATTACAATCCCTATACGTATAGAGCAGTGCTTCTCAAACTTTTTATGCTATGGAACCCTTTTAGAAAGTGGAGTATTTGACGGGACCTTAGAACAGCGCGGGCGGCAGTGCGGGGGGGGGGGGGGGGTGTTGTAATAATCGACTTTTAACGGATTTTTCGTGGACGAATCAGATCGAATCAGACGAATCAGGACGATCAGTACCATTTTTCACGGAACCTCAGGGTTCAGGGGATATAGCTGGTATAGAGTAACAGCCGCCACATCAGTGTCTTTCATTATTAATTTATTCACAAATCAATAAACATTTGTCATCGTGTTATGAGCGTTAATTGTGCGAGTAGGTGCATTAGTACTAATTAATCGCGCCCAGTCCCGTAGTTCCGGCGCATACGCTGTTGTTTTCCTCTTTAGCAGAAATAAAAACACGATGAACAATACACATCTATATTATACGTGTTTGTGGAGCAGTGGTAGCTTAATAGTGAGGACACGCGCCTTATAATCGAGGAGTGCGGGTTCAAACCCGAGCACGTACCTATGGATTTTTAAAATCTATGTACGTATTTATAGTACTAGCTCGGCGGTGAGGGAAAACATCGTGATGAAACCTGCAAATTCAAATAGCTTTGGATTTGTAGCCATGATCCAAAATTTGTCTGGTTCCCCTGTCTTAGGGTTACGAAGGTCAGATCGGCAGTCGCTTCAATGTAATTACCAGACTCGCTAAATCCTGGATCATGGTCTAAGCAGACCACGTCTAACCACGGGACATAAAGCTAGGAAGATAGAGTTGCGTGTTTGTGTATCCAGGATATGTATACCTTAGAAGACTTTTTTAGCAGGTAATGTTTGTAAGTTAATTAAGTAATTTATTTTATCAGTCAATGCATACGCATGATATTTACGTCATTATCACCTGTTTTGTAAGTAAAGTACCAACGATGTTCTCTAAAATAAATGATCTCATTTTTAATTTTGATCAGCCTCATTTAAAACCTACACAAATAAAATAAACTAAGACGCAATTTTGCGTTAAATAAAAATAGTTGTGAATATTGGATACTGAAAACTACACCTGAATTTCATTGCTTTGTAAATAACAAAGATGTTCCAAATAATACAACAATGCATGCTGGCGCAGTGGCGGACCACCCAAGGAGCGGTCCGCCCCGGGCCTTCGGTCCTGGGGGACCTCATATTATCTCAAAGTGCCTGTAATCATTCTATAACAAAAAGTAACCCAACCAAAAGGTAAATTTCAGTCAAGCAACACTGCTCGTATCCCTACCAGGGACCTCGTACAGCTCTTTGCCGCCCCAAGCCTAAAACAGGCTTAGTCCACCACTAGCTGGCTGGACTGGATAAATCAAATTAATTCCTGTAATTTACTTTCATATTCCTACGCGCTAATAAGTAGAAAAAAAATATTGTTGTCGTGCCTAACATAAACTCACCAATTCGCAACACCCCAAAGTTGTCTATGGCGAGATCCCGAAGCAATTCCGCTATACTTCAGCTCCGACCGACATCCATCACTCACTAGCTACAACGGAGCGTGCTCTTAAAGGGGGTGCTGACATAAAACATGTCCTATACAAGTGTTCGGTTCCGCTCGTGAATAATTGAAAGAGGGCTTGTATCGCTCGTTGCGATCTCATCTCAGACCCGGCGGGACCTGTATGCCGTTGTGATAAGGTCGAAGATGCCGCGGCGCGCGATTGAGACGCCGGCGCAGATCGCGGTGACGCGCCGTCACGAGCGTCAAACGAGGATGAGGTGACCACGGTTAAGACTTGTTAAGATGAGACTATGCAAGATAAATAATGACGATAATGCTCCAGATAGTATCAACCAATCCATCTATTCGCAAATGTAAGTAGTTCGAGACTTGGCCATTGAAATCAACATAGCCATTGGCATATCAGAAATGTAGCTATAATTTTATATACCTACATTTCTCTGCAAGACAAATAACAATGAATATCTGCGTAAAAACCAGAACGATTTGCATTCAATAATGAACGCTGAATTTTAATTATCATTGACAAACCATAAGAGACCAACTCATTGGAAAATAGCGGATGGATGTGGTTTGAGGCGCGTACCGAATAGGCGAGACGCGGTGACGATATCAACCGCTGCGAATAGAAAGATTACTGATTAGATTTATAGGATACCGGGGACCCGCGCTGACTTTGAATGAGTAGAGCCTATACGACTAAACCTTCTTCATGAATCACTTCGTTCATTTGTGAAGACCGTAAGAAAATCTGTTCAATGCGTTTTGAGTGTAATTGTCTTCAGACAGATGTGCGGCAGGGGACTTTAATTTACAGTATGTAGTAATACTGTAGGACATTCAACATAATATCCTCCGGTAAGAGCGGTAGCAACTCAATAAGGGTTTTTAAAAAAACACAATTCGCAAGGTGGCACGAGGGAGTCTCGTGGTCTTATCACTGTCACTATTGGCTCCTTGTTGACAGCATGTCAGTTTGGTCTGACAAGAAACCAATGAGGAGGGTGACAAGACCGCACGTCACAGTTACGCCATCTTTTGGATGTTTTAATTCAAAAAACCCTCATTGTAAGGACATGCACTTGAACCAGCATTCCACACTGGTGACTATCATGTGACTCGTTGGCACCTCTCTCATAAAAAAACGTGCTAATCTTACCTTTGGATTTTGATCCAATTGTCTGTCTAAGCGTTATGTCTGTCAGCAAGATCTTTTACATGGTTAACTGATGACTGACTTGCTGAATCTAGGATTATGATTAAAGCGGAACCCGTCCACCGATGATAAAGCTGCTGGTCATCTCTAATACTAGCGACGGTGCCTGATCGCGTGGGCAGCGCGCCCGGACGCCGCGTGCGCCGCCCCGCTCACACCTCGCAAGTCTTACAACAAGGACCGATCAGCTCATTTATATTCCGACATTGGAGGCTACCCAAGACTCTGTTAAAATTTATTTTGAAAACTCTTTGCGCTCATTTAAATTCTGATGCGTTCCCGCTCGAAGTCACTGTTGCAAAAAATGCAATTTGGAAGGAAGCACTTGAGTTTGTGACATCGAATACAATAACTATAGTTTTCAATGTTAAGGAAGCGAACGAAGTGTAAGGACCGCACCATATGGGCGTTTTTGCACGTTTGGTTCTCTCTGCTTACCCTGCTGGGGAAATGGCGTATCTAAAGCCAGTTTAGTTTTGTATAATTACTTATTCTGGGCGAATAGGTATTGTATTTTGACAATTACATTTTTGTATGCTGTTTATGAATTTGATTTAATTGCAAGATTCACGTTATACCGACCGCGGATTTGTTTGTTATCAAATCAGTAGTTATTTTATTTGATTCGTTAGATGTTATTACAATGGACGTCACCATTTAATCAATTGTAAACATTACGTCTTTAAAATAACAAATCGCGTTATCTTCTTGGGCGTGACGCCATGATCCTATGATTGACAATAGTTGATTTATTGAATTGTTTGCCATCTGGCGTTTAGACATTTGAAAAGGAAATACATTCTAAATCCGTTTATATTAAAATGTCTGATATTTCAAAGTGCTACAGATTTTAAAGAACGTCTACAACAAATAAATGATTGTAACGAAAACTACAAATTGAAATATGTAACGAAATTTTAAACAATGATTTATGTAACGAAACGAAACGTATATTTGTTTTTTTTTCGTTTCGTTTGATTATGCGCACACATTAGACTTCTATAATAGGTTAAAAATAATGCGTGGCACACAGGTTACACTCACAGAGGTGAACTGTAGGGCTAAAGTAGTGAAAGAGAACCCTTTCACCAGATGGACGCCAAAGAATTTCAGTTTACCCCCACCACCTGAGGTACTTCAAGATTAATCCAGCTTATCCAGCATCCTACGGAGATGCAGATCACCGAGAGGTCGTTAAACTCTCCCATCTCCATCATTGACTGGAGCCCTTTCTAATCAAAAGGCCTATGGAGCCTTACACCCTAAGCCAGTCTCCCGAATCCTCTCGTAAAAAGAAGACTGAGGACTACTTTTCAGTACGCAATGTTAACATCTTCTAAAAACGAAACCAGCTTTAAAGAAGCAGTATGAGGCGGCCTTGGGCACAGCAGGCGGCGATCAGCCTCGGCTCGCCACACGGCGCCGCACGTGAGCACACCTACAGATAGCGCGCGAGTTGAATGCAGAACTCAGGTATGTCTCGTCTTAGGCCCCGACTGCATTCAACTCGCGCGCTATCTGTACTCGCTACGTGATGATACCCGCAGCAAAACCAATAACAGCTCTAGAATAAACATTGGAAACCTCAATCGCATATTTATTAGATACCATTATCTCTCGCGTCAGCGTGTTACGCTGGTCATGAGCTTCAGGAGCGGAAACGTCACGTTGCCTTAAATTATGCTTGAAACTATTGAATTTATTCTACGCATTATTTACATTTACGATAAAACGTACCATGTTGGTCTGGGACTTAAAATTAAAAGAATGTCTTAACTGTGTTCCTTGTCTAGCATGTCGTACAGTAGAAGGCGACTAATGGTATACCTATCGGGTTTTGGGTGTGTGATTGAGTAGGCGACGAAATAGTCACTTTTCACTACTTTTTCATAATTTTTCATCTAATCCACCCCAGTTTGCCCTTTGACTCTTTATACCTCTTCAGGCATTACGTGCATGATGGTATGAATTGAAAAGTACACATGTTTATATTGTACTGAAAGGCTTTTGTTATTAGTGCATACATACATAACATCACGCCCATAATCCCCGAAGAGGTAGGCAGAGTCAAAGGGGCAGCAGACCCCTTTGATTTGAACAGGTCTGGGTTAGATGTAAAATTGCGAAAAAGTAGTGACAAGTAGCTAGCTCGTCGACACAATCACATACCCAAAACCCCATATACCATTAGTCACCTTCTACGTCATGCTAGGCAAGAAACACAGTTGGCATATTATTTTTAAGTCCAGACCAACATAGGACTATACTAAACTCGTTAACAGTATTTTCTAACTTATGATAAACAATCTAACTAACTGGCTTCACTCTATTTTCTTAGCGGGGTAGGTAAAGAGAACCTAACCCCATAAGGCACGGTCCTTACACTTCAATATACAAAGTCATGTAGAAAAATAATAGTTTAAGTTAGTCATCAATTTATTAGTTTCAGAACCAACAGTCGGGTCTTATTATATCAAAATGGAAATTGTCTGAAATAAACTGAATGTTATCTCAAGTAGGAATAGGTTAAGGAACTGCAATCAGCAATCTAGTTTTTTGGACACACAATCGAGTTGACTGCGGTACGAGGTGCTTGACATTTATAAGTGATCGATTGTAGATTGCATCAGTGTGAGCTCTTCTATTAAATTAAATTTATACTCAAAGGTTAAGGGGATTAGTCTTGCCTTGATAAAGAAGAAAAACAATGCAATTAGTGTGTTTAGGCATATGTTATAAACTCTTTAAACCGCTGCAAAAGTCGGTTCAGATTAACGCTGTTTTATTATCAATGGTAGACAGTCCAAGGATCTTTGGTCACTAATTCAGTTTAAGCAAATTGAACTTCACTCGTTCATTCATACAATCTCGTCCGCAATTTCAGAAGGGCAGACTCAAAGCAGGAGGAAGAAAATTTAATCACATTTACCAAAAAATAAAACCGTTAAATGGGGAAGTCAGCTCATTAGTGATAATAATAAGCTAGCTCATTTCCCACAATATAATGATCAATCAAACTTACTACAGCGTAAATCGCCTTTGATGACACGCTAGGTTAAGAATACAGTGGGTACATTCTTGTTGAGTCCGGGACCAACATGGAATACTAGATCAAGGAATATTAAACCTAAGTATTAACATGTTCAATAAACTACCACAAAGTATTATAACATTACCCCTGCATAAGTTCAAATTATGCATTAACGATTTATGGTTAACTTCATAATGAAGTGTTCACGTGCAATGATATCTAGTCTATGTATAGATTAATTAAGTTTACAAATTTGTAAAATTTGGCATTTAAAAGAGTAACAATCGAGTATCTTGCCGGTTTCTTCTCAATAGAGTCTACCTTCCGAACCGGTGGTAGTATTATTTCTTATCGTTTTTTTTATCTATATTGACTATTTATAAGTGCTTTCTTGTTTTTGAATTTGAAATTTGAATTTCCCGCAATTCTATAGAATAGGTTAACGAACGAACATAGTGAGTTATTTTCAAGTCCCAGACCAACATGAGATTATGATAATGATAATAATAACAGGAGGAGAAGAGTCCGTTCCGGCGGAGCGTGGGAGGCTGCGCCCAGACCGCCGCATGCGCTCCACGCTAATTGAATCATGCTCGTGTGATTGACGGCTTATGTAATTGAAGCTGACATTGCTATCCCACCGGTTAATGTGGTATTAATTAATTACCTAAGACAGATATATGCGCTACGTAATGTACACGTCACAATATACCAGTTAAATTATTGATATGGTACCCTTGCCTTACTTTGCTTCGTTAAAGCCATTGGCTTGGAAATATTAACAGGCTATGGCAGAACAAGCTTAGACAAACTCAGTATAGCTTCCGCCAGATGTAAAATAAAGTTGACCGAAACGCGAAAGTAATCAAAAACGTATTTAAAAGTTTATTTATAACTAGCTGTGCCAGCGGTTTCACCCGCGTTTATGGTTAATATTATATAGACTATTTCCGTCATACATGATTTCTATGTAACTTTAACCATTAAGCCTGCACACGCGACGGAAGCTTAAAAAATGGAGTAACTTCACCCGTTTTCCCAACATTTTCCTTCACTACTCTGCTCCTATTGATTGTAGCGTGATGAAAAGTATACTATAACCGGCCCAGGAGTATGAAGAATAATTGTACCTAGTTTCGTTAAAATCCGTCGAGTAGTTTTTGTTTCTATAAGGAACATACAGACAGACAGACAAAAATATTACTGATTGCATTTTTGGCATCAGTATCGATCACTTGATAGTTATTTTGAAAATATATTTAATGTACAGAATTGACCTCTCTACAGATTTATTATAAGTATAGATAATTTGATGTCCGTTGCAATGCCAATGCATGGGAAAAGGCGCGACAGAATATGTATGTATGCAACCAAAAACGCGGCGAAACGTAAAAAATTTAATAAACGCAATACACTGTATGCTAAAACAGAACAAGGAAGGAATCCAAAAAAATATGCAGATGCTATTATTACTGTAGCCATCCTTCTGGAACAATTTGGTGGAGCCACACGTTTAAACGCGACTTTTCTTTGTAATTCAAATAAGCTGCATCAAACGAACGGCCACCGCAATTAAAATGCGTAAACCAAAAACACGTTACAGAGACGGCACCGGTCGAAATAATTATAATGTAATGTTTCCGCCGCAATAAACAACTGCATAAGTTAACATAATAGGTAATTAGCAAACGCGAAATTTCTGTAACCGTTGCAAAGTAATAAATAGCGAACAGTATTGTAATTGTAGTAAATATGCTCAAGGCTGGCCCCGCCGGGGGGGGGGGGGGGGGGGGGGGCATACCCGGCGAACCGAAGCTGATCAACACATTTTTACAGCGCACACGTTATTTCTTACACACATTTTGGCGATCATGAGTCTAGCATATTAAAATAAAAGCAAGAGGCGACTTGTACATATTTTTAGATTTTCCGTCACACAAAATAGATTAGATTTATTACTAGACTGGCCCGTTGGTCGAGTGGTCAGAGACCCTGGCCACGAAACCAAGAGTCGCGGGTTCGAATCCCGCTAGGGGCAAATGTTTCGTGTGATGAACATAGACATTTGTACTCGAGTCATGGATGTTTATAAACGTATTTAAGTATGTCTATCCGTTCACCTAGTATCCATAGCACAAGCATAAGCTTAGTTTGGGACTAGGGAATTGGTGTGTCAGTCTGAAGAATTTTATTACTTATTTTATTTAGATCTAGGTATATCGCGCAATCGCCTGTTGCAGCGTCGCATGAAAGCAAAAATCAAGTTAACAAACTACTATATAATTTATAGGTATAGATTACACACGTTGTTCATTAGCAACAAGTGATTATAGAGCAATAAATACAGTTTAATCCTTATCTAAAAAGCTATGAATAAAATAACGACCAAGTAGCAGATATCTATACTTATAATAAATCTGTAGAGAGGTCAATTCTGTACATGAAATATATTTTCAAAATAACTATCAGGGGGTGATTAGTGATCGATACTGATGCCAAAAATGCAATCAGTAAAATTTTTGTCTGTTTGTCTGTCTGTCTGTATGTTCCTTATAGAAACAAAAACTACTCGACAGATTTTAACGAAACTTGGTACAATTATTCTTCATACTCCTAGGCAGGTTATAGTATACTTTTCATCACGCTACAATCAATAGGAGCAGAGTAGTGAAGGGAAATGTTGGGAAAACGGGAGAAGTTACTCCATTTTTTTAAAGCTTCCGTGGCGTGTGCAGCCTTAATGGTTAAAGTTACATAGAAATCATGTATGACGGAAATAGTCTTTATAATATTAACCATAAACGCGGGTGACACCGCTGGCACAGCTAGTTACCAATATAGCACAAATATTTAATTGCTTTTACGTAAACAACGATAGAGAAAAAGTCATGAAACTTGAAAACTTCGTAAGTACTTGAATTACTTCTAGTTGTAGAAAGTAGTATAGTATTGATGGCTCAAAGAAAGAAAGGATATAGATACATAGTCTTTCACCTACGAGTAACTGAATATTCTATAAAAGATGCACGGACTAGTAAAAAAAGAAGGACTCCACGCTGTCATACTATAGCGTGACGCCACGTTTATGAATGTGTGAGTGAGATACTTATTGATACCAGATAACGGATATATGTAATTTGAAGCACTTATTATGTCAATGTGTGACGTAAGTTGCGTGTCAAGGTGGAGCACCTGAGGAGCTTCAATTTCTAGTTAGCGGCGCGGAGTCCTTCTTTTTTTACTAGTCCGTGACTAGATGGTGTACTTTTAACATGCAGGAGATCATAAACAGATGCTTTTTGTAGTTCTCGTTTTACGCACTTTAACTTTACAGTTAGATTCGATCTAGAAATTACAGTTGGTCTAATAGGTGCAGGCCACTGCCAATTTTTGAAGACGAGATACAAATAATGTCTACATTTGTTCCAAAGTTTACCTATCAAATGTTTCGAAAATATTCCGAATTCAAAGTCAAGTCACGTCAACCAATAAAAATTCTACAAAGAATGTTTATCACGACGAAATACAATACAAAGCGTAGGTATCATATGGCAGTCGGATATTTTATTGACGGTAATACAAAAGTTAATATGGATATATATTCGATGGCTCGATGGCGCATTCGGTAGTGACCCTGCCCCCTGCACCAATAGTTGTGGGTTCGGTCCCCACTCAGGACGAACATTCGTATGATGAATACTTGTTCTGTGTCTGGGTGTTAATATCCAATATTTAAGTAAATATTTGTAATACCACTGTTGATTCTGACATCTGTAACACAAGTGCTTAAGCTACTTACCTCGGAGTCAGATCAATATATGTGATGTAGACGGATATTCTATTTATTTATTAATAACTACTCAAAAGGTGCTATGCAATATTGAAATTAGGTCGACGCTAAAATTATGGCTTATTGATAACAATCACAACATTTGCCAAATGTCAATGGGTCACATAAGCACGCCTCCAAGAGTGGTTGAAATACCTTACACAATTTAATGATTCTTCCATTACGGAAGATTACTAAAGCTGCTTTACCCAATCGAAATAATAACGGCTATTCCAAATACAACCGGTGTTACACTGTAACATTTAGTCTTCAAACATCTAACGCAGTTTCTCTCTAGAAATGTTTGATGAAAACGTTTACATTCAATTTGGTGCTGACAGGTTTATTATCGAGGATCCTGTTTTCAGGTTTTTTTGTTGGTTTACGCTTTCGAAAGGTGTCAAAACCCCACGATGTTTGCACTACCAATTGACCTGGCCCGAAACATCTCCATTAGCAGAGGAAAGGTAAATTAACGGGCCGTTTACATACCAATCCTGCTGAGCAAACGTCTCATTATGAGTAATGGATAGAATGTAACACCAAAATTACAAATCTTGCAGGCGAGTCAATCCGTATTTGGTTTCGTCAACCTCAGCTTTAATGACGGCTTCTATCGTATCGATCATTTTCTTTGCAGCGATCGGCATCGGATTCGCGCCATACACGAACCAACTATCAATCGATGCCTTCCGCTCGAAGTTTTTACAGATCTCGATGGTATCGCATCGATGTGGCATGAGGCATCAGCAGCGGCGCGCAGGAAATAACAAAGTTTTCAAATGCGGCGGTTGTTTTAATAATAATAGGCAATCATAAACCCGAGCCGTGTCCTCTCTACCTATCCAATTGCATCAATTAGAAGAACGTGCGCTATTGGGCGTAATGACTGCTCTCGTGCATCGCACTTATAGGGGCGCAGGTTGCGATACGACGATGCAAGAATGGAGTGTGCGATACGGCGGCGTTCGGCAAAGAGACCTTCAAGCGAAGCAATTTAGGTGTCGAGTGAATTTGTTCTACGATCATGATCCTATTTTCGTAAATTAATTATAATTTCGTAATTAATTATAAGTGGAACGGTATTAAAATTAGTTTATATCAAACGAAGTTCATATTTAAGGCAGATGTAAGATCTGTATTTATAAACTACTAGGGATCCGCCCCGGCTTCGCTTGATGAGCACAAAACAATATGAAACTATAAATATAAACTTTCCTCTTGAAACACTTAACACACAATAAAAGTACGCACAATAAAAGCTTTATATATAAATAAATAAAATATAAATCTAACGACATCACATACATTGATCTGACTCCGAGGTAAGTAGCTTAGGCACTTGTGTTACGGATATCAGAAACAACAGTGGTATTACAAATATATACTTAAATATTGGATATAAACACCCAGACACAGAACAAACACAAGTATTCATCATACGAATGTTTGTCCTGGGTGGGAATCGAACCCACAACTCTTGGCGCATGGGGCAGGGTCACTACCGAATGCGCCATCGAGCCAGTCAAAGCTTTGAACTACATACATGCATAAGCTTTGAAATTAACTTTCTTTAAGTTTTATTAAGACACGGGTTAAATTACTCTATAATTTTCCTCATAGAATTAGAATCTATGAAGGCATTGAATAAGTCTAACGGTTGAACGCATAACATAACAAGTGATAAGTCCTGTAGACATGGAAATCCAAACTAATATGGAGCGACCTTAATGCTTTGAATAGATTTATATAAAGTCTCTACGAGAGTAAATACGGCTGCCATTCGATCCAAGTGAGTGAAATAAAAAATGATTCCGAAGCAAAAAACCGTACATCCCTAGTATACAACATAACGTGTGCGCGTAGACTGGTGGGCGCAGTATAATTGTGGTGTATCGCGAGCTCACCTTGGCCGCGGCGCGAGCAAGGCCAAGGTCGTTAAGGCAGCCCCCCCTCCCCCCTCCCCGCTGCACGCGCACGTTTTTTGCGCAGTGATGTAATCTGCAATTCGGCGCGCGCGCAACATGGCCGCCGCGTCACGCTCAGATAAACACGGCTTGAAAATATTTTGAAAAATGTTCCGCTGCTCGACGATGTTTTGAACGTTTTGGTGGCTAAAGAAGGGAGAGGTTATTTAAAATTCTGACTTGATGTTAACTTACAGCGCGCGCGCACCGGTCACTTGGAGCAAGTGCCAAGTTTTGTGGCACGAATAAATGCGTGTCCGCAAGAAATCCTCTCTTTTTTGAATATATGAACTGTTATTAATAGCATTCTTCGTGTACTTTAATAAAGTAGTTACTCTACTTTCCCATAAAGTTACTTTATGGGAAAGTAGAGTAGCGTATTGCTATTGTATCAATATGCGTGCTTGTACCAATCCATTGAACATCGTCTCTAAAAGATATCATCGCTAATGCAATGTGTAACATTCATACCAATCTAATTGAGGGCCTCGACATCTCCGACAAGTTCCTCAAATCACTAGCCCAATGAAGCGTTCACAATCTGTTATATGTATCAAGTAATCAATGCAAACAAAGTCAGTGCCAAACGCAATAAATCTAGTGCTGCGCCGTCGCAGGAAGTCGCAGCGCCTTCGTACTCACCTTCACGGTAAATCACAATTGTCATGGTTGATTTTTGTGATATTAAGATCTCGTTGCCGCCACTGACTCAATAACAACACCCACCAGAATATTTTTTGTGGATACATATACTTCTTAAGGAGACAAACAAGTAAACCTGTCTGATGGAAACCTGTGGACCTATGGACATTTCCAACATCAGACGTAATAAAAGAGCGACGCCGAGTTTATGATGCTCTTCTAGTTTTGAAGAAGAAAAGAACGTGAATCCTCTAGACAGAATATGGGGAACTCCTGAATATAAAAGTAGATAAACAATGCATTCATACTAGATAATATCTTAATATATATAAATTACGCGTCACGTTGTTTGTCCGCGATGGACTCTGGAACTACTTAACTTAAGTTTGATCGTACTTGAAAGATAGGATAGCTTACATCTCAATTTATTTAAACCGATTATGTGTCATTGAAGAAACATTAAAGTTATATTTCCTGTACATTAAATTTTGATCAAAATCATTACACATTATTACGAATCTTTAGACAATAGCTCAGCATTTTCTCATTACTGTTACTTACATCGATAGAAATGTAATAATATTGTAAAGGTACATAGGTAAGCTAAAGGTTATCAAAATGTGATGTATGACAGACTGCTCTCTCTGCAAACGATGCGCTTAAATGCACTGGGTCAACACGGCAATTATTAGAGCTGATAGCCTCAAGTCGTGATCATCACGTTTGAGAGAGTGACCAAATCTCTACGTGAAATTTAAGGCAGTATGCTAATGCTTCTTGTTCATAATCTTTAATGATGCAAGTAGAATATATTCCTATAATCTATGAGCTTGTTACTAGAGCAATGTCTCAAGACAGAAACAAAAAACGCAAGCGAGAGAATTGGTGGAACAAATATCTCCTTCCAAGATATTATTTTTAAGTGTTTCTAATAAAAACTATTTTGGCACTGTTATTGTTTTTCTAGTTTCTTTTCAATCAACACGTCTGAAATATCTGAGATGTCAAGCAAACCAAAAGACATATATTTTTAATCGAGCTCTTTTTGTCTAGACGCTAAATTTAATTATTTTTTTCAGGACATCGACATCGACACTCTTATTACAAATATTAGTAGTTTTTTTTTTTAAATTTATTTATTAGGACACCCAACAAGAAGACAAGTCACATCTTCCGAACTTCGGAATTGTTGCATACACTTCTGCATACACTTCGGATTCCGAAGTGTATGCATCAACATATATACAAATACATCAACATATATACACTTCGGAATCGGAAGTGTATGCATCAACATAGTCGGTGTACTTCCCACCCGGCCCAACATAATCAGTCTCGACCACTACTTGGTGTTAAACAGACATTGTTCTGAGACATTCCAATTTAATTGTTCGCGTAATAACTGTTTACCCGGCGCGCCCTTGCGGCGAGCGAGCCCTGCGGTCGCAGCTAGGTTTACTGCACGCGGTCGCTCTGCGGTCACTTAAACAGGCCTTAAACTATTCAGATGCCGATAACATACAATATAACATTGTATAGCATATCTGTAAGAACAACAACAAGTGCATCATAGTCCAAATTTAAATAACCTGATATTGTGAGCTTCTTTTTAATGTCTAAATTTGAGTTGGAAGATCTGGAATTGTTTTTTAAGTATATGTTAGTTTAAAATAGCCTTAAAACAATTATTATTACAATTGTTCGGTGTTTAGGTCCCTCAATAGTCAAATTATCTTAGAAGGGTCAAGGTCTACTCTAACTATGAGGAAATTGGGATATGGATACTATTTATACTTAATTTCGTAATATCAATTCCGTAGAAGACATTATTGTAGTATGTTGTAAAACCCTTATCGATTTTCTACTAAAAATTTGGTTCGATAATCTAATTAAAAAAAAAAACTGCTTAGGTAATATTTAATAAGTTGACTAAACGAACTAGTGACGTCATATGTTGACAAACCGATACAAAATCTATGAAGTTACTGCGTTTGACTTTTAATAAGTATGTCAATTGACTTGCCAGTCAACATCGCTATTCTGCGCAAAATATTTGAAGTATTATAAATACTACCGGTTAATATACATACAATGGAAATATTAAAGCTATGTTCCTTCCTGGAGTAGCAAAGATACAAGTAGGTATACAAGTGGTCTAAATTATTCTCGCGAGAGAGATTATACGACATCACCATGAGGTAGAAAGGATCAACATAACTCAATGTTAATTACACATGTGTATGCCATGTGTGTAGATCAACATGCGCGTTTTGGGAAAACCTGTGAGCATATGCGACATGTGCACAAACACGAAGAATGTTAAACACCAGCAGAATATACTACTGAACTTGATAATTCATTATCTACCATAAAAATGTTTATTATGAAGCGGTGATAGCTGAGAACGTGGTAGCTCAATGGTAAGGACACACGTCTCTTAACGAGGGGTCCGGGTTCAAACCCGAGTTATACCACTAGCTCAGCTGCGAGGGATAACATCGTGATGAAACCTGCACATTCCAACAATTACGGATGTGTAAACATGATCCAAATTGTCAGGTTCCCCTATCAAGGTCAGATCGGCCGTCGCTTCCATGTAATTACCAGACTTGCTAAATCCTGGATCCTGGTCTAAGCGGAAGCCGACTTAGCACGGGCCATAACGCTAGGAGGATGATGACAAAATGTTTATTACGATTCAGATCTTTTCCACTCGTACAGTGTATTTCCATTAATCGTTCTCGGTAAAATTTTTCATTCTCCAACTCACTTAAAGGCCCCATGTTGGTTTGGGACTCAAAAAATGTGACTGTCTTCTTTGCACAGCATGTCGTAAAAGGCGTTATGTTGTATTTGATTTGAGTTTGTGATTTAAGTTTGTGTGTGTGGGTGACAAACTTGCCACATGTCACTACTTTATCACAATTTCCCATCTAACCTAACCCAATCTTATTTTTAGCTAAATGTGGTTTTACCTTATATTATACCTTATATTTTTTTACTTCTCGTGAATTGCGGGCGTGACGGTATGTTTGTATGCAACTTTCATGGAAAACTTTGGAATAAACTATTAACGTCATGATAAAGTGACGGTAGGTAGGTATGTATGTATGTATCATGGAAAACTTTGGAATAAATTATTAACGTTACGATAAATGTATCGTGAATTCTCAGTGCTGTAATTGCATTATAATAACAATAAAAATAACTGACCAGCGAAATGGCATCGGGTCGGAGTTGGGTCTTCAGTTATCGTGGTCATAGATTATTAGGTTCGTCTTCATACTAGTATTAATTAGTACGAAAGCGTATTCAGAAGTATGTGTCTAAGTAAATCTCTTCAGTTTAAATGTACGAATTTATTCATCAGATCCAATAATCTGACAATCCTGGCAGGAATTCAAAAGCTATTTATCCTTCTTCGTCAGTGCACTACTCTTCGTCTCTTTGCAGACAATTACCCGATGATTAACCGTTTCGGAACGTAAGTTTAAGAATAGCCCAGGTGCGGACAAGTGAGTACGGCGACGGCAGCACCCCTACCTGCGCGGGCGCACTATTTGCGTATGAATGGCGGCACTACGTTTATATTCGTATTCGGAGCGGATTCGCCTTCCTGCGTGCGGTGCCAAACTATCTGGCGCGATGGCGTCTCTGCCGTACCCCGTCCAAATCCTTGGAGCAGCTATGATCGCCATGCGGCCACCGTCTGGCTCCACATCAAATTGAATCAGCAATCACTCCGTTTTCCCGACGCCAATTTACTATGTTTGTAATTTGTAAATGCAGATGAAGTGTTATAATCTTGTAATGAATAGACTCATAATATTTGGCACAAGTTTCGATGGATAGTTCCAACCATTGAAATTTGTAGTAAATGTTATCAAGGTCATGATTATAAGTTTAACTGCCAAATCTAATAGTATCATTTGGTAGCCAATTATTCAGTGAGCGTAAATATCACTAAATACTATTTCATCTAATCTAATGGAACAAAATTCATACACAAATTGCATTGCAGGTGATAACCATCTAACCATGGCCGAGGGTAATCATTCCTGATTGTACAGACACGTTACCTTTGGCAAACATAACAAAACTATATTAATGATTTATACAAATACCTAAAACTATGGAAGACCCTTTAAATTTCCTTACTTTCTTCAAACAACAAGATTTATAGTACTTATGATGAAATTTAACCATGCATTCAGTTACCTAAAACGAAAACTTGTCCGAAACATTACAACTCCATCCCTAAAAGGTTAAAGTAAGCAGGCTCTCTCTATTTTAGGAAGACTGCGTGATCTTTGATTTTGAGCCCGAGAATGCGGTCAAATACCAGCTAGAGCAATCACAAAAAGCTGAACAACCATTAGTCCAAGAGTGAACACAAAATTTTCCTAAGCATCAGTACACTGTTATGTATATACGCCCACAGCGCGCCCACTCGCGCGCCGCCGGCGCGTACGCACCGGCCACTCCGGGCCGTAGTACGCGCCGGCCTCGCTGCCAACAACAACACGGCTTAACACCCGCTAATTATTTTATTTCTGTTTTATTATCACGCCACTGGGATTAACCTACATACGAGTATCTCTGAATGCCTTCCAACATTTTGTTAATTGGCGCAAATTATGATCTTTAGTCGAATACAGAATAGTTGCAATTATTGTGAAGACAAATGCATGAAATAATAACATTATTGCAAGAAAAAAATCCTCTTTTTTCTATTGCTATTATAAACACGCAAATAATTCTGTCTGTTACGTGTTGATACAAAAACTATAAAACTGAAACTGAAATTTATGAATGCACAATGCACCTAATATAAAAATATAGACTACTTTTATCGCGAAAATTATAGAGATCTTCGAATTCATGATAGTTTATCTAGCAGACCCAATTACCCGGGCAGAGCAGCGAGCGAAAGCTAACTTCTTAGTATGTAGGGCATAAAAAGAAAAATATATTAATACCAAATCCGTCTCGGGTAGAAAGTAATAGACTCGAATGTATTTATTTGTGAACATTCTAGAATTAAAACGTTTCACGCTTCAGGGAATTCTTGGGATTACACTTCAATACGAAAATTGCTGCGAAGTATTTTTAGAATAACATATAAATGTTATTCTAGGCAATATTTTATTTAATAAAGGGAAACTTTAGTTGGAAACACAATGAGAGAGTTTATGAGAGACATTTTTACTTTTAATCTGATTGTATTTTTACCACCACATATAACATAGTCGATGACTTTAACGATTACCTTTAATATTGAGCTTACACTAAACTCATAAAAAAATATTAAACCAAAAAAAATCTTAAAAATGAGAAACCGTTACTCACTTATATCGGTGACATCGTTCCACTTCATGATGACGTCCGTACAAAAGTCACCTGCAACAGAGAACAGCCATTGTAACGTCCATCAAGCAAACCAGTAGCAGGTGAAGCCGCGTGCTTACACTATGCGGGACCATGACCCAATAGGGATGTTGACTATGGCTAGCCAATTCAGATACTTTTTAAGAGCTGTCAAAACGAAATCACTTCATAGATTTTGTATGGGCTTTTCAACGTGTGACGTCACTAGTTTGTATAGTCAACTGACTTAATATTAAGCAGTTTTTATAAAATTAGAAATCTGAGACTCAATATGATTGAAAATCAATAAGGCGATAGCGATATAGACGATACTTTATTTTTCAGAATTGATATTTCAAAATTAAATATAAATGGTGTCAACATCCCAATTAGCATCATGTTCCTAGCATTATGTCCCGTGTTTAGACGGGGTCCGCTTAGACCATAATCTAAGATTTAGCGAGTCTGGTAAGTACATTGAAGCGACTGCCGATCTGACCTTCGTAACCCTAAGATAGGGAAACCAGAAATTTATTTTGGATCATGGTTACAAATCCAAAGTTGTTTGAATTTGCAGGATTCATCACGATGTTTTCCCTCACCGCCGAGCTAGTGGTATAAATACGTACATAGATTTGAAAAATCCAGAGGTACCGGGATTGAACCCGCACTCCTCGGTTAAAAGGCGCGTGTCCTTACTACGCTACCACCGCTCCCCTTGACCCAATTAGCAGACCACATAAAGCTGGACGCACTGATAACTGTAGAACTAATTTATAAACCTACATTATGTATAAGGCAATTCCTGCTTTCATAATTAACTGTTCTGGACTCTATTCATAAAAGTAGGAGGGGAGGTAACAATAACAATTTATTATCGAGTAACCAGTAACCGCTTAGACGGAGGAAAAAGACCAGAGGGAATGTTGAGTTATGACCATGAGTATAGCGGGTATTAACGAATTTATGAGAACAACGATGCCGTCTTTGCAGCAAGCTATTTATGAATTTGACGATACGTCTCCATGGCAAGTTTTAAACGAT
Source organism: Glyphodes perspectalis (assembly GCA_951394215.1). NCBI lineage: Eukaryota > Metazoa > Arthropoda > Insecta > Lepidoptera > Crambidae > Glyphodes > Glyphodes perspectalis. The sequence continues at coordinate 56,870 of OX596208.1, read as the reverse complement.
GTTTATTGCAAGACGTTAATTGTCCACGCTCCAATATGAATGTCGTTTACTTTATTATACTGCTGATTTAAAATGCTATCACATATTCGGTATACATATAATTTATAATACTTATTACTGGAGGACGCCAGAATAAATCTAGGTTTTTAAACAAATAGCGTAGCTTTATTTATCTGACGATCAACTATTAAATTTAATATTAAGCTTTACAATTACTGATAATATAATAATAACTCTAATTTAACTATAGATTTCAGAATAAAAAGGTAGTTAATCGTATATACACTAAAACTCGTTAAAACTCGAGAATGGCTGGGCCGATTTTGCTGATTTTAGTTTTAAAATATTTTTAATCTTCCAGGAAAGATATGTTCGTTAAGAAAATATGGAAACATCGCGAGGAAAATAATAAAAGAAAACGGGGCGTCACGCCGGCTCGGCTAGTACTCTATATTATAGGCTAGCCCGTGTTACCAACGAGATGAATCTTGATGCAGATGTCAAATGCATTAGTTTAATAGACCAGCACCTAGCACAAACGTGTGATGATCGTTGCGGGTGAATCACTACGCGTGATTGGCTGTAATCATGATGTATGACGAGCCTGATAATGATAATTAATTATTTCTTAAAATATTCCTACATTGTCAATGACAACTGCGTCGCGTTATCACGTAGGTGCATCTAGATATCTAACATAATTTATCAAACTGAGAAATTAAATTCCAAATATTTTTTTGAGAATAAATCAACAATACATAACGGATCTCTATTTATAATGTCAAACTCGTTAAAGTAATGGCGATGCAAAACTATGAACAAAACACCGCGATATTGCAACCTACTGGTATCTAAGCAAATAAAAAGCGCACGTCTAATTAATATCCAAATGAACAATGCTTATGTATTATAACCGTTAAAATAATTTTACAGCGCAATTGAATATTGCATTACAAAATTAGCACATAATGCGATTTTTTCCGTTGCATTGTGAGAGTGGGAATTCTCACAATGTCTTTTCTGCTCCTTTAATAATAATGGTACGTAATGGCGCGTATTGGAGGCGTAAAAACGCGTTGTGTAGCGCGCATTGTAACCGCGTTTAGAGCGGCGCGCACGCGAGCCACTCCTGCGCATCCATTACGGCTGATGAGTGCGCGCGCACGCACCACTCGTGGTCGGTGCCCGGTGACACTTCGAATATTCATTTCAAGCAACTGTCTAGACAATCAGCGTCTTCGGGTGTTAATGTGAATGAACTATTTGAATGCTGGCTTGCGTGTTCGACTTTGCTCATGTAGGCCTTTCAAACTGCAAGATAAGGTTTGCATGTTATTTTTGGATATCCGCAGGTCAGCTAAATACGGACAGACATTCTGTGTAACTATTTCGAATTGATTAAACCTGTTGCTGAGACATCTCAGGAAACTACATACGTTGATATGTGCACAAAGCAGAGACGAATAGTTGATAGAGACATGGGAGAAACTATATCCAGAAATAGATGCTATTTAATATAGATTGGCTGACGATATTGATACAAATTACTAAAGCGTTGAAGTGTATTCGAATAAATCTGCCAAGTTACTAAATCCGGAAGTATGTGAGCTGCATTAGGTCTAGAAATCGAGAATCGACGCAATCCACAGCTTCAATCATCCACATTTCCGTCGCGAGTCCCACATTTTACTGAAATATTACAGCCGTCGTTCAACGTTCTGTAAGTACGCACCTCGCGACGGCATTGCCATCCTATTTGGTTAGTAGGTGATTATCCAAGCGTCGAATGGAGTAATTGCAGCCCGCGGCGCTCGGCGGCGGCGCGTGCGCGTCAAACCCAATCGTTTACAAATATCACGGCCTCGATGCCGCAACGGCAACACGCAGGACCATGTTCGCTTCTCATCTCATCGGCTTTATTGAGCCGAACGTAGCCCTTCGTTCTAGCGTCGATTGTTCGACTAGACGTTTATTTATTTATTTATTTATTTGGACATCCAGTGGTTGTTACATCGTTTGTTATAAATAAAAATGTTAAGTCTATAATACAATTTAAAATGCACAACCTTTAAAGGTGTCACAGCATGCGCAAGAAATGTAACACGTATAATCTAATTGGAAAACAAAAAACAAAACAAATCAAGCAAAAATTCAGTTGAAGAATTATATCAAACTATATTCGCCTTCGCCAACGACAATTCTTCACAGCCTGATCTTTGTTGGTTTTGGGAGAGTTTTCTACTGATCGTCTATAACAAATGTGTGGGTATGCGATATGCATCGTTGGATCCACACAGAGATTATAGGTTTAGTTCTTGTGAAATAAAAAGTTGAATCATCTGGTAATTTATCAATTCGTATCTTTTAAAACGCTGTTGTAGTTAAATGCAACTAGATGTTATTTACAATATGTCAGTTGAACGAGCATGATTTACTCTTAAGTAACTACATATATAAACACAAAAAAAATTTGGACCATTGGCATTAGACCATAAGGCTTCAATTGTGGAAAACATTGAGTTTTCAAATCTTCCATTTTCTTAGCCCACGCCTTTCTCATTATTCCAACTTAAACATCTAGCGACAATCTAAATTAAGGGATTTCGAAATCACAATTAAATTTTGACGCAAACTCCGCGTCAATTCCATCCGAATTAGAAACCTCATCCTATCAGAAAGGTCGTCGGCCTAACTATTAGAATAATTCTGCTGAAACTGGGCCGCGCTTACTTTGTCCACAGATCTCTGTTACACCTCTATCACCGCACATTTAGGTTTACAATCGAACGAGCAAATGTCTCCATGAGCTGAATAGATTCTCTAGCCTCACTGTTTGGCATTACGGTTTTAAGTGTTTCGAACGCCAGTCGTTTGTTTCTAGCGAATCCTTTCGGATCCGTCGAAGCAATTAGTATAAATGCACTTATGCAGGTTCCGATCCTTCCTTCCGCCGGGATTAATACCCTGAATAATGTATTTTTTACGAAATGGTGTTTGTTGCGTCGGCAATATGATTGGTTACTTACACCCCGACAAAACACCAATTTCAGATTAGAATTATTTAATAACCACATGCAAACCTGCGTTTTCAGCTGCGGTTTCAACCTACATTTATATAAATACTTAGTGCCTACATATGTAAATAGAACTACTATATACTGGCCACATTATTGCAAGAATGTTATTTATGCATGCGGTTATTTTCCAGTGGTTAATTTTAATATGTTTCATGTACTGCCAGCAATTTGCATATTTTTCTTTCGACTTGCAATGTTTTAATGAAAAACACTTCACTTTTATTAATTTATAGATTTAGTGGATTTGTGGACATAGTTGTTTGTTTTGCTGTACCTGAAAATTCGATAAAATTTTATCAACAATGGCTATTTAAATCAGAAAATCAGCTCATTACGATTAGACCCTCAGTTCTTAAGGTTAATCCAATGCACACCATATCTTTTAACGAAAAACCAGGAACAATAGTAATTGTATTTGTTTCTGCTTTTCGTTTAACCTACTTATTTCGTGTAAACCTCTTAACGATTTTACGTTCCAAGAGCACTGGGATAAGAAGGAGATATTGTCTGATTCTTCGAAATACAATTAACACTCCGAGTTCCGAGCCTGGGTAGTCTGTGTGCTGACGCTTATTATTGTTGGATATCCATTGTGGAGGCCTTTGACCCGCTTTGAACTTAAGATTAGTGGACTGGATAATTTATGATAATTAATATTAATTCGTCTGTTAGATGATATCTTTACAAACTGTTTCCCTGCAATAATCTAAGATTCTACCTGCGATTACTTGCAAAAATCATTGCTAATAATTTGAGAAATATAAGTGCAGTTGAACAGTACAACTGTATGAAGAATATTCGAATAGTTGGCTATAACCCTTGAACAAATTAAGTAAATCTCACAGTAGCACTATGACCCACTTTTAAATTTGAGATCGATTCAAATGTATGCAGTTTAGACTGAGCCCAATCTATCGTTAATATAAATAGGTACGTATTTCTGTGCTTTACTATACTCGTATACTGCGGCATTACCCGACCCTGCTAAGCAAACGCTGAAACAATCCACAGGTGAATCACAAACAGCATCACGAATCCTGCGGTTCTCTCAATTTGCTAACACAATTTCCACGTGGGTGGATTTAATTAGCGAAATTTTTACCGTTCACAAAATTTTGGCATTGTTCCTTTGCCTAGAGGTAAATTAGCCTGAGGTACGCCGACCACAACAAATAATTTTGCGCGAGTGATTCTTAAACAAGTCGGAAAACAAACTTAGTTATAATACGAGTTTTTATAATACGAGTTTTGACAAGCTCATTGGCGCATTCGATAGTGACCCTGCCCGATGCGCAAAGAGTTGTGGGTTCGATCCCTACCCAGGACAAATATTCGTATGATGAATACTTGTGTTTATTCTGTGTCTGGGTGTTAATATCCAATATTTTAGTAAATATTTGTAATACCAATGTTGATTCTGATATCCGTAACACAAGTGCTTAAGCTAATTATCTCGGAGTCAGATCAATGTATGTGATGTAGTGTGATATTAAAAAATAAATAAATATAGTTTTGTCCCTGATGGTTGTTAATGAGTATGAACACCACGACATCACTGACTTTCATAACACAAGGTATCCTAGCTTGAAATTCTTTTATATTTAATATTGTATTCCACAACGAAAACTGTAAACTGTATCATGGCTACACAATAAATTATTATTATTTATATTATTTATTTATTATTGTTAGGTAGAGAATATACTCCGCAACTATTAACTATACTATAAATCGCAATTGCGATAAATAATGTAGGTAGTAGAAGTGAACTCGGAACCGTTCAAAGGGCAAAGAGGATTTTTAAGACTTTAATTATTAAGAAGACTATCGTGTTCTTAATATGAATGAATACCAAAATAATGATGATATTCATCGAATTATCTTCCAAAGCACAATTTTAACAAACCTTTTCCAAACCACCGCATAGATTTTAATAGGACATTTAGCTACCTAATAAATAGTTCAAAATATGACAAAAATCCTCACTTATAATACTGACTAAAGAAAAACCACGACCGTTTACTGTGACAGATCGGGAGCCACGCGAGCGAATTCGCTTCAGAATCAACTTGAGCCATACAATTGCATTTAATTTGCAGCCGAGCTAAATTACCTACACAAAATATTGTATCCCCTAGGCAACCACCTTGCTAGCTGTAAAAAATGCAGATTCGTGGCTGAACTCCGACTGAGCCGATCGTTGACCGAGTGTGGCAGAGGCGGATCTTTTTTTATTATTTTTTTTTTTTAAATAAATATACGAGGTAAGTAGCTTAAGCACTTGTGTTACGGATATCAGAATCAACAGTGGTATTACAAATATATACTTAAATATTGGATATTAACACCCAGACACAGAACAAACACAAGTATTCATCATACAAATATTTGTCCTGGGTGGGGATCGAACCCACAACTCTTGGCGCATGGGGTAGGGTCACTATCGAATGCGCCATCGAGCTTGTCATATAGGTCTGGGCTCATCCTACTTAGAAGGGCCCTAAATAGTTTTCTTCCATAGTGTGTATTGTCTTCGTCAACGGGGCCCTGAGCTGCAGCCCAAAAAGCATCCTTATTAGATCCGGCCCTGGAGTGTGCAGTAGGGATAATTAATTTAACGCTGAACGCTGTTTGCAAGCCCAGGCTTAATCGATAAACAAATCACGATTCTGTTCCACCCGACCTTAGCCATTGTTCAAATAAGAGGATTGTTCCGCATAGACTGTGCTGTAGGTCAGTCATGGCGAGAGGGATAAAACGAAAAATTACACGACTTTTGAAATAGTACTAAAATATTTTAACTAGTAAATTATTCATCTCACATTTTTTGAGCGACATTAATGCAACAGTTTTTTCTAGAAACTTGATCTACAGCAACACGAAAATTCCCAATTTAAACTCCTCTCTTTGACCCAATTACGTAATTTCGTTATAAAATATCAAAATTCTGCGCTCATCTCTGCACTTGTGTTATTTCTCTCCATTTCATACTGATTGCAGAAAAGAAATCTACTAAATTAGGTCAGTTTGGCTAACCGAAATAACAGAGTTGGAGACACATTGAAGTCTAATGCATTGACATAGTAGCTATTTTTGAACAGCATCTTTTGTACGGACCCCTTCATTAACGAATATTTAGACACATCAAAATACAGATCAACATTGGATCTTAGATAATAGTTTAAGTTAATTTAAGGGTCGCTCGGGTCATATCAGCTGAGATATAAGCATAGGACAATAAGGTATATTATTTGGCTAGCGGAGATGATATCTGCGAGTTGAACTTGACGAGAGACGCGGCCGCGCGACCTGGTTCGGTTCAGAGGTGAACGGCCGCGGCCGCGAGCGCGCGGCGAGACATACTGCACCGCGCGGATGTGCTCGCGAGAGAACTTGTGGTGGGGCGAAGCTGATACTAGGAAACGATTCAAATAGGAGTGCAGTAATCAGATTGATAATTTTAGAAATTTTTAGTTCTTGGTTGGATGTATACTTCACCCACTAGTGCCGTGATCTAAAAGTGTGATTCCTAAACTTCTGGCACTGCAGAATTTTTAATCCATCCCCTGTTTTATATGCCAAAAATCTTTACACTAAATTGAACTAGTCCCTGATGACATTTTAATTAATTAACGAGGCACTAGTGATGATTTCACGAAACGTAAATTCTGACGAACCTATATCGCTCCATATAACAATATACACTGGAATGGTGTCTACTTGAAACTGTTGCCTGCAGATATTTCGGTTCAGAGACGAAGGGCAGAGCGCATAGCTGCCAATTTTGACATGCTGCCTCGAGCAATGCTGTCCTAGGATGTTACTGAACCGAAACAGTGTCGTATTAAAAGTTGGCGATAGACAGATAGTTGTTGTGAAGTTTCAACCAGCAAATTTAGAGTTGCCAAGTTAATAAACTACAAATACTTTATTATCACAGGCGTGGACGCTAACGATAACGCTTATTTCTAAATTCCGATGGCCCTAATAACGGAAAACTTTCACTACATTTTGAAGAAATTATGTGTTACAGTGTTAAATTGATAATGTATTTTAGTACGTATGAATATGGAACGTAAATTTTTTGTCTTGTGCTGAATTAGTACTCTGCTATCTGCTATAAAATATTTTGCATACTAAATTTCTTATAATATGAAAATTAAGAGACCGAAGCGATCAGATGCATATTGACCTGTTGAATTCTCGAATAGAAACAGTCTCTTGCATGTGCATTTTAACCAGGAAATAAAACCAGAAATGACGTTTCGTAATTCTCTAAATGGTAGGCAGAGTTGAAGGGGCAGCAAGCCCTTTTAAACAGATTTAGCCAAAAATAAAACTGGACTGGGTCAGACGTTTCCTTATATCAAAATTCACCTTTCCGTGCACAACAAAAGCGCAATTTGAATATACCGATCTCATTTTACGAGGAGAGCGCCTGCCCGACTGCGGGGCCAGCAGTCTGCGCGTCGATATGACGAACAGCCGAGGTCACCAACCTACACAGCGCTTTATCGTGGACCATGTCACCGCTGCACTTATCAGCTGAATACTTGAACAGTACTCGAAATATTTGATACGGTTATATTCCAATCGCGGAATAAGGAAATTAGACATATGAATCGTACACTATTAGGTATAATCAGAAAAAGAAAACGTTTATAAATATCATTTTAGAGCAGTGGTAGCTCAATGGTAAGGACACGCGCCTCTTAACCAAGGAGTGCGGGTTCAAACCCGGGCATGTACCTCTAGATTTTATAAATCTATGTACATATTTATACCACTAGCTCGACGGTGAGGGAAAACATCGTGATGAAACCTGCAAATTCAAACGACTTTGAATTTGTAACCATGATCCAAAAATTGTCTGGTTCCCCTATCTTAGGGTTACGAAGGTCAGATCGGCAGTCGCTTCAATGTAATTACCAGACTCGCTAAATCCTGGATCATGGTCCAAGCGGACCCCGTCTAAGCACGGGAAATAACGCTAGGAAGATGATTTTAGACCGTCTTAATTATGGTAAGGAAGACATCACGTTTCATTAAGCTTCACGTTTCTGTAGTTGAAAAATAAAATAATTTAGGGCAGAAAAACCTCGCAACGCAACCGTTATGCATAATAAACAAGTGTAACCTAGTCATGAGATATTTTACATTCCGTTACATGCAACACCGAAACAAGAAGATGACAAATGGTAATCAAAAGTTGATCTATAAAATACGTCACGAGACGATGAGAAAAGGGAATTAAGCAAGGATGCAAGAAAGCAGCTGGTTCCAGATCAGCTGTCGACGGTGGCGCGGGGTCGGCAACCCGACGCTATCGCGCAATAGCCTATCAGATATAATATTTGTGTATTTTTAAGGCTAGGCCGTAATGAGGAAAATGATAGCACTATCATATCACTAGCTGATGGATCGTGTGATTGTTTGTTATCATTTTCCTCGTTTTACCTAATTTCGTGAATATGGTTTATTAGTATTAGTTTGACTGCCTCGTTGGTCTAGTGGTAGCATGCGCTACCTAAAGACCAAGAGGTCCCGGGTTCAAATCTCGGGTCGGGCCAAAAATTTGTGGCTGGTTATTTCAATATTGAAATTACGCAGTAGCAGTCCGTGTCAGGAAGTAGGCAGTTTAATTACCTCCGTGCTTCGGAAAGCACGTTAAGCCGTTGGTCCTGCGCCTGACCTCTCACCGGTCATGTCGAATTGCCGTCTCACCGGACTATGAGAGTGAAGGAACAGAGAGTGCACCTGTGTTCGAGCACACTTGTGCACTATAATATCTCCTGCGCCGATGGCTAATCATTGATCCTAGAACCTAAATTGGCCGCCGTGACCGATATCGGTTAGGAGGGCATTATTAGTGTTAGTTTATAAATAGCGCCATTCACAAGCCTGGTAATAAAATAATAAATATCATATATTTGTTAATAACCTTGTACTCATACTCGTATCTTATAGAATACTTGATACATAATTACACACCATGTGACGCTAAGGAACCAATATTCATTGTTTTAAAATAAAATAGAGTATATTTGGATATGAAACTGTACAAAATAATCACATAATTATTTCAGTGAAAACCTGACTGTCAGTCACTTGCGCAGCTACGAGTGTGATATTATTACGGATAATGTGGACTTGGGCCAAATTGTGAGCATCAAGGTAAAATTGTAAAATTAAATTTCACAAATAAATTCCTGAAAATTACTAATTAATTTTGTACTAATGGTCGAACTGGTTTGAAAAAGATGGAATTCGATTCTTTTTTATGTAAAGTATCATCAATACTCAAAATCGATCCGTCCTTATGTCATTAATTAAAGAAAGTCATGTCTGATTGCTATGTTTGGTATGGTAAAAAGTTTAAACTTTAAGAGGAACATAATGGATACATCCCCCTCTGTAACGGACATTTATTATTGTACTAACATAGAATAAGTTTTATTAACAACATATGGATCTTGGTCTGAAATAAAGGATTATTTCATTTAATTTAATTCAATTGCACGCGGGCAGAGCCATTTATCATTAATGTAACAGACATCTGCTACCCGTACGAAGTCGATTTTCAAAAACGATAACTTATTACTTTATTCGAAAAACCGACAACGTCTGAACTCCACACTAAACCTCGAATTTCACATTTAAATTTATTTCAAGAAGTTGTTCACTGCGAACAGGAATACTGATAGCGCAATTTAAAAAGTATCGGAAAAAATACAAAGCCCGTTCCAAAGCACTTGACCAGTTTTTATGGATACCGTCATTGTCCATAGGCTGCGTGGGTTTATTTAAATAGAGTAGCGATTCAATGATCCATCGTACTAACACACTCTTCGTAATGAATCATTGGAAAACTACTATGTCACGGCGATAAACTTATATTACACTAGCTGTGCCAGCGGTGTCACCCGCGTTTATGGTTAATATTATAAAGACTATTTCCGTCATACATGATTTCTATGTAACTTTAACCATTAAGGCTACACACGCGACGGAAGCTTAAAAAATGGAGTAACTTCTCCCGTTTTCCCAACGTTTCCCTTCACTACTCTGCTCCTATTGATTGTAGCGTGATGAAAAGTATACTATAACCTGCCCAGGAGTATGAAGAATAATTGTACCAAGTTTCGTTAAAATCCGTCGAGTAGTTTTTGTTTCTATAAGGAACATACAGACAGACAGACAGACAGACAGACAAAAATTTTACTGATTGCATTTTTGGCATCAGTATCGATCACTAATCATCCCCTGATAGTTATTTTGAAAATATATTTCATGTACAGAATTGACCTCTCTACAGATTTATTATAAGTATAGATGAAGAACTAAATTAAAGAGGTTTAATAACGAGCAAGTCGTCCCACTGTGTTGTCTGTGTTTCCTAAAATGGGACTAATGGCTTTTTTGGTATTGGGTTTCTGATTATGTAGGTCTACGTCTACTACGAGGTTCGGACATGTGGAAAGAACGTATGACGAAAGATTGACTAAACTGATATACAATGCGAATGTGGAAGGATGTAGGAGCCGCGGAAGGCCCAGGCTCACCTACCACGACCAGATTGATCGTGTATTAAAAGAAGGTGATGTTAGGAGTCAAAAAAACCGTAGAGCTTGTATGAAAAGGATTATGAATGTTGAAGAGACGAGTGAGTTGTGTAAGGATCGTGCCATATGGCGTTCGGTTCTCTCTGCCTACCCCGCTAGGGGAGTGGCGTGAAGTTTAGTTAGTTAGTTAGTTACGTCTACTATACACAATTGTCCCTTTAACCCATTTCGATTGATGGCTCAAATTAGGTTTAGGGAGGTCATTCCTCTTTAGACTCTGCCTACCCCTTCGGGGATGGGTGTGATGATACGTATGTAACATCTGAGTTCAATTTAGGCACATAAAGAATCACTTGTGGGCTATTTCATGCAGCCGCCGATTGATTCGCCAATAAACAACCACAATAAAACAGCGTGCATCGAACGGACGGTAGGGCTGCGATTTTTTCTTTTTTTAGCTAAGTAATAAGTAAACGGTGCACGATTGAAAATGAAAATGGAGGAATGATGTAAGTTTGTATGGATGGATGAATATATGGATGTTTGTTACACTTTCACACAAAAACTATTGAACGTATTTCAATTAAACTTTACAATTACTATTTTATCAATGTACCACCCAAGCGAAGCCGCGAACAGAAGCTTGTTTGAAATAAACGGATGTTGCAGAAAAAGTGATGGAATTATGAATTTGTAAACCTTTACTAAGATCTAATAACAGATGCACAAAGTTGATTTAAATGTTATCGGGCATTCTGAATTGTAATAAGTACCTACTAGGCTGACAGCAGAAGACGTAAAAAAACTTATATTTATTATAGCAGTGATGGAAATTTACTCAATGAGTCATCATCATTTATTTTTTATTATTTTATTTTATTGTCATCATACAATAACACTAGCTTAAATGTTTCCTAAATAATGATCGTAATAGCTTTGGAACTAGGTGATTTCATACGAAAGACGTGTCTAACAAGTCCAAGTAAAGCTATATTATTCTACCACCGGTTCGAAATGTTTTATCTACCGTGAAGAACCCGGCTAAAAACTCGGTAGTTACTCCTTTCAACACAATTTATACAAAGGTATGACAATGACTCCTATCTTTACAGTAACACCTATGTTTGACAAATAAACGATTTGATTTGAAGCCCCACTGGCGTACCAAGACAGCCCTACGGTCGCGGGCCTGCGCGACGCGAAAAGCCGAACCGGTCCCACCGGTCCCGCCGCGCCGTGACATAACTTATACTAATAACGAGATATGTTGACGGAAACACGCGCGGCGATACTGCGCCCGCGCCGGCGCGGCGCTCATTATGATAATATACGGCGATTTTTAACTTTTCCGAGATCACTGGTTTATTGGCGGATGACTAATTCGGTTTGCTACTACGTGAATCTGTTCGGATGATGCGACGTAACATATTATGTTAATATTCAGAATGTCAATTGGAGATATGTTGACGAATATACATATAGACAACATTCTGATAGAACGACGCTCATAATACCTAAAATACATTTTGATAATATTCATTGTTATTTTTATCTGGCATTTATACTTTAGTAATTTAATGCACAAATGCATTTAAATTATAAATCAATTAAGTACTCCCTTTATAACACCGCTAATCCTGTTCAGTTAGTATCTAGAAAGGGCCAAAGATGAAAGGGTGTTATGACGAAAGTATCCATAATTATGAAAGAACTAGGAGTATATTAATTTCGATTCCTTATGTAGGTCTACAGTTGTAGCTGTCGAGCATAAGTCGAGCAAGTCTCGGTAGCCCTCAGCGACATTTAACTTGCCGGCCAGGTCGGTTCAGTCATTGAGCGCGAGATGGACCGATAAAACTGGAGAGTGAACAATAACCGCCATTTTATATTGGTAAACCTAATTAATAAATAAATTGTGACTACACGCACAATTATGTCGCGGGTCTAAGGCGAACCTACCTCAACTGTGCACTTTGCTTAACATTATTTGATTATGCGTTTCTAGACACGACCGCGGAATAATTAATGCCTGAGAGATTTAAGCCGAGGTGCTATTTCTGCCCTGGAATTAAGGTTATTCTGCAAATGACAGTTCAACTCTTGTTACAATTATGGGGATTTTCTACATCTAAGTACACTAAGCCTTAACTAGACAATATGAAAAGAATTTGAATTTAATCCTTATGCTATTTTTATACATACTCCTTCTATCTTAAGATCAGCAATTATAATGGAAATTATAGACTGCAAATAGCTTATAGTTTTCCATCAATACAACTATTCGTTTAGAATGACAATATAAAGTGAATTCAAAGCGTACATTTATTCAGATAAATGGTTGTTTAATTTTTGCTACAAACTTGTCAGAATATATTGCTACAACAAACTACTTAGTGCCGTCTAAACTTTAAGCAAATTAGCAAATGAAGCGGCAGAGAGCTGAAGCAACACAAATGCCGTTGTACATGTTGCTAGTTTGCATACTCCGTATTAAAAAGTCTGGAAAAGCAAAGTAGATTTTCGCTTTAGCGTGGGATAATACAGACTTAATAATACCTAATAAATAGGTAGTTAAATCTCAGAAAGTAGACTCTTTGAAGAATAATCCGACAAGAAACGTATAGCAGTATAAAAACTATAATCCCGATACCTACGCGACAGTGGAAGGTTATAAAACCGAGATCTGAAGAAGCGGTAAAAGCATAATGATATAACGATCTAACAAAAACCAGAGTCTCGTTACGTAAAATGACATCTGAACGTAACTGTTAAAAGGAGGAAGTTAGGTAAGCGTATAGAGACGAGCCCTGGCAGAAGCTGAAATACTGACAAAGTCAAAAATACAAGAGCAAAGTCGATTCATCGTTAAATTCAAAAGCTTTGCGATTCTAATATGGCATTACCGCCCGGGGATGTGTCATTACGGCCGTTCACAGTGGTATGAGTATCGGCTACCATAAATGGTAATAAGAAACAGTACACGAGAGAGGCTTGTTCAGGAAACAAGATTAGATTACAAATAATGATAGTAAAAGATATTTATAAATTGGCTTTAAAACGTGCGTGTAATACGCGATCGAGAAATATTCCAACTGATAATACGAATCGGAATACCGAATAACGCAGGAAACATGACGTAGGCATAGAAAAAGCGACATTGACAGAGAACATATTCAATTTAGACAACTCAACAGAATAGATTGAATTTACGACATAATTTTGCATCAGAACATTTTTCACACATGTTTCTGAAATACTTCAAAAAAAAAATTTTTTTCTTGGTTCATTCTAAAAACAAGTTATACACTGAGAACTAACCTACCTAATCAAAATAAGATTGCTACTTCGTGATAGTTTTTACACTTATTTATTTCGATTCAAACAGCCATTTCATGCAGACGTGTTTGCAACGCATGCATTTTGCACCGTGGAGCAATAACAAGGTTAACTTGCTAACCATCGGCCCGAGCACACGACTTGGCAACTTGTGTAATATAAACAACGCTACTATTTTGGATTTCATAGTTCGAACACGCGATAGAGTTAAACTAAATGTCAGAAACAAGTAAAATGATGAACGTTCTTACCGGCCGGCGCAGGAGTTAGTGCGCGAGCGCGGTTTTATCAGCGTTTTTGATTATGCGTCGGGCCAGCTGATCGGGGCGGGCGCGGGTCAGCGCCTCTGATTGGTCGGCGCGCCCGTAATCTGCGCGCGGCGACGGCGCACGCGACTCGCTTTAATATTCCAGCCAGCACTCACTTGAGAGCAAACGATTTTATAAAAAATTCTCGTCCTGAACCGTCGATAGAACTCACGCTTCACAACTGATCCAGACGCGAGCGGATAATACGTTTGTGTAACTTTTTATAACTCACGCATGTTTGCCGATTCGACATGGTATTACTTCATTTTCATCGCCATTCAAATGAAAAACATAATAGCACAAACAATCGATAAAGATCAATAAGTAATCAAATTGCAACATTTACAACACATCGAAAATTCTTAGACAGGAAAAGTTACAGAAACTAGAACCTCGGAAGTTCTCTTGCAGGTTGCGAAGAATAAACTTATTCGCGAGCGGTCCGCGTCAGCCGAAGCCAGTCATTTGCGTAAACGTCCATCGGAGGGCAAAGATACATTTTAGCTACATTTGTTGATCCAATATACAATGCAAGGCTATTTCCCGAAGTCGGCTGACACGGCGGGGCCCGGCGCGTTACACTGTATCGGGTTTGTAAATAAATAAGGCGCGTTCGTAAATATTTTGTAACGTCCACTAGCGACAATAGCGTCAACAGCGCCGCACACGTTGGGTCACCGCATTGTTCCAATTAGTTATTGACGCCTATTGTCTCGACCTCCGACTTTGAAATAATCACTACCACGTAATACACCACTTGCCGGTTTTACACAATACTTTTTGGTTGTATTTAATCAATTGGCATTCGGATACTCTACACGTCAAATTTCAAATGGTAGAAGGAATAAAATGAATGTAATGCAAGAGGAGGCCTTTAATCATATTGAAGATTTAACAGCCATAGATGATTCAATACACTTCAATATAACAATCAGTTCAATATCCTTGCACAAATATAATAAATTGCTCAGCATTCAACATAATGATGGACAATATAAACTTTAGCTAATAACAACGAAGTTCGTAAACCCTCTCAAATAAGTCAATCATGAAATGCAAGTCATCTTCGATCCACATCTAGATAAGGAAAAATTCTTTTAAAATTTACTTTTCACCATTTAGGGCTGCATGAATGAACGGAGTGCATAAGCGTCCGTTCAAATGGGAGCACAGTGCAAAGATTAGCGCGGACGGTTGCGAAACCGATGCCGGCCGCTCGTAAAACTGGTAATCTTGCGGAATGCGTGTCCAATTTTAAACTAAACACCACACGTCGCCCACTGTGCACTCTGGAGGTGCGCGTTAAGGACCACTTAGTTAGTGTATTCGCAGTGTTCGTCGCTGCATTATAATTTCTACAATCTTCATACAACATATCAAGCCCACAATTCCTATAGGGACAGAGACTGAGGAGCAGCAAACTCCTTCAAACATTTTTAGCCAATGATAAAATTAGGCTCTGTTAGATGGAATGTTGTGAAAATGTGTCTAGCTCGTCGCCTACACAATCACAAACCTCACATCCGATACATAAATATTAGGTGCGTATACAGAATAATTAGGTTTGATAGAAATAGAAATGTAAAGCAAAGCAAGAGTTGACCTAAGTTGTCTTGTATATTCGGGTGTATGATCGGAATCATACACATCCGTCTTTACCGTATTTTGATAAGCATCAGCTACCTATAGATACCTAACTCCCAACAGGTCCTTCGAGTACCGTTACGTACTGTCACTACATAGCTAACGTAGAATTCATATCGATTTCCTTCAAAGAATACTAAACAGATCCATTGAACACTTCCTGGTAGAAAAACGTAGTTATTAAACGAGGTATTTTCAAAGCCCCTCCGAGCTAAGTAAGGGAGTAGTGTATAATAATATTCTGGTCGTACAGTCGGCGCGATGTACACAAAAGGATGTTTGAGTAGACACGACAAGAAAAGCGATTCTGGGAACGCCGCGGAGCTGCGCCCGCGCAGCCGGTACTGTGAGTGCTTGATGTGGAAGCATCGATAAATGAGAAACATTCTGAAAAATCTGAGCTTGAAGTTGCTCTATCCATATTAAAGTTTTGGCTTTTGTTATAATACGATTAATATTATTTATACGATTAATGTCATTGGTTTCATGTGAAATAGGTCAAATGACCTAGTCAACAAGAGTGTCGCCACAATGAAGAAGGAGAAGCAATGCAAAAAAATTAAATTAAATAATTTTCCAAATTCAAAGTGGAATTTGTTCTAGTGTCCTTGATAGAACAGAAAACAATTCCAACACAATGGCATTGCAATATTGTCATAGTCAATCAGCCGTTGGCAATAGGCAAATTGTCAAAAGGGTTTTTTTTTTCATTGATATGATCAAACAACTGTACCAATACCAAGTCGAAGGGCTCATTAAAATCTACGCACAAAAGGCATACCTTAGCGTTTGAAGCATCACATTGCTTTAAATTAGTTAGAAGTCAGGTACTTCGAAGCATTATCGAACGCAGTTGCCAACACTACCTCGATGTAGGGCTCGTACGGCGAGTCGTGGCAACTTGCCTCACGACAGGGTTTTTGCGCGACGCGCCGGTGCGCGAGCGCAGGGGGCCCATTCACTCGCGTCGCCAATTGATGCCGAACGCCTGACAGGGCTAGCGAGCTTTGAGGGGCTGCATTGAGACGCATTATGAAGCGAATGACCCTTCTGATGGTGGCTGCGAGGACTTCCGCTGTGGGACCAGTTGCTTCACATGTCGCTGTATGTGTGATTCGTAGGAAATTGCGTCCCATTCACGGATTCAAAGCGACTATACGTTTCTTGTACTTGATTTTTTAATTTAATCACACCTGTACAAAGTACAATCTCTAACTTCTTCTAACTGCTCGTTACTATATAGAAAATTTAGTTAGAAAATAGAGATTGGGCTACAATTACTAGTAATATCGGAACTTGGTATTGGCGGCACTCGGAAGCTTTACATTGTTAAATAGAACAATGACATTCTGATACTCTTTATATCGGCAAACAAATCCGGAAATTTCATCGAGGTGAACCAGAACAAAACGGCAAAAATACAATTTCTTTCACTCGGGGAATGGTGTGCGTATTTTTAAAATCACTTTTAAATAATAATTGTTACAGAAGTGAACAAGTTAACAAAATGTATTTTAAAGACATTATTACAGATAGATTAAAGATTTGGGTGAATATGATTCCAAACAATCGCCTCTACATACCTTTATCTTTATTCAAATCACCAAGATTTCATATTTCTTTGACATAAACGTCTGAAGAAATTACTACAAACGGCAGAATCAAAGCCCTGTGTTTTATACATTACACCACGCCCGCAATCCCCGAAGGGGTAGACCAAGTCAAAAGGGCAGCAGGGCCCTTTAACCACATTCAGCCAAAAACCAAACTAGGGCCGGATTAGATGGAATATTGTAAAAAAATAGTCACAAGAGAGATCGTCGCCTACACAATCACACACCCAAAACCTGATATACCTTAGTCGCCTTTTACGACATGCTAAGGCAAGGAACACAGTCGGCACATTCCTTTTTAAGTCCCAGAACAATATATATTTATAATAGTAGATACTGTTGAATCTGATATCCGTAATCTAAGTGGTTTAGCTGCTTGGCTCGGAGTCAAATTATTTTATGTGCTGTTGTCTGATATTTCAGAGCTGATGTCAATGAATCCTTTTGTTGATTTCTTTACTTTTTATATGTTTTCACATTTTTCCATCTAACCAACCAAAAATAAAACTGCAGTTTTATTGTATGGTAAAGAGGGCTTGCTGCACCTTCGACTCTGCCTACCTCTTTGGGGCTTACGGGCGTGATATTATTTAGATATATATGTCAATCAAAACGATTCTTGTGCCAGCCCTGCGCATAAGTTTCCGCTGTCCTATCGCTGCAGTCTTCGGAGAAATGGCAGCAATTAATTGAGCCCGTTTTGGGCCCGACTTAATTCACGTCATCCGCGATGAATGCCAATCTCTTAGAGCTCGCTAAACAGGTTGGGGGAGGTACGGCGATTTGGACATAACGAATCTTATGTGTCTCTCATGTACCAGCTCTCTATGAGAATGCGATAGAATTAGCTGGAAATTGCCTACAAATATTTGTCAAAACTACAGACACTAAATTAAGAATCCCGTTTGATTGTGATCCCAGCCGAAACATCAAGCTGTAAATACTATTGTATTAAATAATGTATGTCGTGTTTACTGTTAATATAATTTCTAAGTATCGAATAATAATTTCGCTATGTTTTTGGTAAGTACATTCACCAGTTGACCGAACAAAAATTCAACCATGCCTTTAAAAAACCATCTCTCTAAAAGTTATTATTTTATTCTAAATCTAGAACAGGAAAAATTTAAGGAAAGGAAAATAATTGTTAAATATTTTCGACATCGTCTGTGAAATCTTACAAAAAGAACTTTGTAGCGAAGTTTATTAAATTAGCATCACAACTCACAAAAATGTATTTTAAAATCTTCGCATATTCCTAAGGGCATCATAACACTGTCTTTTTAGTCGAATAGATTTAGTTGTTTAGTGAGGAATTGTAGTTGTATCTAGTGTTTAGATCTTTGACTAATTACTATATTACCCACACGAAAAAAAATATATATTCCCTCACATATAAAAATTTCTAACATCCCCTGAATAAATATAATAATCATAATTATGCCAATACATTTCAAGGGCACCAATGCGAGCCGATAAGGTAGCTATCTGGTGTGCACGATTGGTGATAATCACTCGCGGCGCGCCGGTGACCACGCAGCTGGGCAAACAGCGGGACGGTGCGCTCGCGCAGTCAAGGACAGTCCTTAGAGTCAATACCTTTATCAGTGGCGATACGAACGAGTAACACGCTAAGGGAGACGTGGTGTACAAATGTAAAAAGGTCGGCCAAGTCCGAGTCGTAACTAAGTATACACAATAACATATTTATTGTATATTGGTTTTTTAAATTAATTTCATTTCATGTTTATTTTTGCTGTTATTACGGCAATAGAGATTTGTGTGAAAATTTTCACTTAATACAACCCACTGACAGTCCAGACAAGCGGACGGACGAACGGACAGCGGAGAATTAGTAACAAAAAATAGATGACTCCCTCTAAATACAGAACCCTTAAGAACCACAGGGATTATTTCGATATGTCTACACCTTTATCATATTATTATTCAAATATGTTCACATCGATGGAGACTTGTTAGCTATCAAACACCGATAAATGGTAGCGTGTTGACGACATGACAAACTGTGATTTAAACAAATAGAAGCTGGACCAACGAACGAATGAAACTAATGATTGTTTAAAAAATACGAGTCAATAATTGCATCTGCAGGATATCATGGCGTGAGCAAGGATATAATCAAATAAATGGATAGAGGAAGATCTAAGCAAAAGTTAACAGAATGTAAAAAATGCTGATTTGGACTCATAAAATTCTGTTTGTGTAGGTGTTACCGGCATTTTACGAATTGGGTTCAAAAGCCTAAACAAATATTAAATAAGTCAACAGAAATGGAATGAACGGCTTACTTGCATGACAAGGTACATGCAATCACATACATAAGGTAGTGATATTTAAAATCGAGCGGCCTCTTAGATGCATTCTGCATATGCGTCGCATCGACGCAGCCGGATATTGTTAATCTATTCCCGTTCGTGCCATCAGGTTTTGTCTGCTGGTAGGAATATTAAAATTAGTGAATTCTCATTTGTCCCACTGTATTAAAAAAAATAACAATTTTAGAATGGGGAGTGAGATTCTGTGATCGTAAGAAGCTGCAGTCCAACCCGAGGAAAACGCGTCGTGAAACAAATTCTTGAATGACCGCTCATCTGATTAACTCGATAATCAAGTTGCACACGATCGTAGAGCGATTGACGGCGATCTCGTGAAATCAAGCGGCTTTTTACCGGCGCGAGCGCATTCGCGAGGATTAAATCGGCTGTCATCGGCCTTTGTGTCTGCGACGATTTATTTGATGCGTTGAGTACGGTTTTTTGCAGTGATGCCAAATCTTGTGCCAATGGTGATTCTAGAACAATATTTTTTATTCGAAACCCGGAAATCAAGCTTTTTTAAAGCTCTTCACCGACTTTGGCAAACATAACATAGATAAATTTTCTTGTAAAATTTTTCAACCTTAAATTTTTTAATAAATATACCTGAATGTAAAAAGCCAATTCTTGTTGTCTGACTTTTTTGACGAAAACGAGACTAAAACTTATCAGTTTTGAATTCCAGAGTATATTTAACTCTTCATTCACTTTGTGTGTTTGAGGTCCATAGTAGGTACCAGTTTGCTTCAAATTCTGCTTTTATTTAAAATATGCATAACCTAAGTAGCAATCAAATTGCCAGCTTAGGGAGAATCGATCGAATAGTGGACATTACGCTTTGCCAATAATGATCGTTAGCAGCCACTGATCACGGCGCGTCCACCGAGGAAAGTTCTGGGGGCGCGGATAACGGCACTAAAGGTTATCAAGCGCACCGCGCGAACCGCAGATAGAGCTAAACCTAAACAAAACAGCTGAAAGTAACATGTTTTTGTTTTGTCGCCATCGACACTTACGTAATTTGACAAGCTCGATGGCGCATTCGGTAGTGACCCTGCCCCATGTGCCAAGAGTTGTGGGTTCGATCCCCACCTACGACAAATATTCGTATGATGAATACTTGTGTTTGTTCTGTGTCTGGGTGTTAATATCCAATATTTAAGTATATATTTGTAATACCACTGTTGTTCCTGATATCCGTAACACAAGTGCTTTTAAGCTACTTACCTCGGAGTCAGATCAATGTATGTGATGTGATGTAGTCTGATATTTAAAAAAAATGATCATTTATACCTATTGGTTTACTGCTCATAAGACAACGTTAGGGCTGCTTTCCCTATCTGTAGCAAATGTCGTTATCACTAGACAGTTTAGTTTGTTTATCAACGATTCTGAAGTAAAGTCTGGAGTTAATTATGAGTTAGTTAATTGCAAAACACGGATGTTTCACGTCAGGTCTAAAGCTAAGTTGTCCACTTGACAAGTTGCTTGACACCCGGTGCACGTCTCAAAAGACAAGTAGAATTGTGTTTCAATATTTGTTAACTATATCTACTTCATAGCACTTTGCTTTTATCCGTAAATAAAACTATTAATATATACCCAACCGTAGTAGAGCTTATATGAAAAGGATCATGAATGTTGAAGAGGCGAGTAAGGTGTGTAAGGACCGTGCCATATGGCGTTCGGTTCTCTCTGCCTACCCCGCTAGGTAAGTGGCGTGAAGTTTAGTTAGTTATATACCTAGATATTCACCAAATCTTGGATCCTATATGTATAATACACATATTATGTAAACATATAGGAGTGCTATGTACGTATAGCTATATCAGCTAGATGAGTTGTATAGTCTAGTTTTAAAGACTGAAGAGATATGACACTTAGCCATTATGCTAAGCGGACGGCACGATTATCACTGATATAGAAAGAAAGCAAAATCGTGACACAATCAGCCCTTAATAATTTATTATAATCCTCTGGCAGCGTTATCACCAGGCGATATGGAAAAGTTAAACAAACGACAGGCAGCGATAAGGCGCTTGTTCATTATTCAACGACACCAAGTTAAGGGCACAACCACACGATGAAATAACATTTAATTATAACTTAATTGCTCTACAGTGAGATATAAAAGTGAGATGATGAATGTATACAAGATTCTTTGTGCCAGGGGAGCAATGATGGCCACAGGTATATGTGAAACATACGTCGACATTTAAAACTTTTGCCAAAATTCTGTGCAGAAAGAATTTATCGCTTAAAGCGACGTGATACTTGTTACCAATATTAAACATATCAACCTAATTCAATCAAACAACATATGTTAAGCTATTTGGTTTTTTCATAAAAGTTAGAAACCGATTCTCGGAAAAGCTTGCAATAAAATAATAGGTAAGTTACAAAATTAAAAAAGATCTTGCTAGAATAAGAAGATCTAAAGTTTATAACCTGAAAAATTTAAGTACCTTCATGATAGAAAATTTGCGAAATGTGGCCCGATTTTGAATTTTTGAGCCTGATAGTGTTCACATTTATGACAGAGGTCTCACGAATTAAAGAAGCATGAGGATCTACGAAGCCAAGTAGGTTTGAACTACTTCAACAAAATTGTCCACAAACACGCCCATAGCAGACACGGCAGACAAGTTGCTCCCAGTCCTATTAGTACCGCGTTATCAGTAGGTAGGTAGTAGGTAGGCAGCAGAATGGCGTGTTAGTTTATCGCATCAGTGGAAGGCTAACCGCGTGATAACGCGCAGACTGCTCGGCTGCGGCTCCACTCGATAAGTGCCGGCCCCGGCTCGGGTTACGGAATCAGCTGTGCTGGTGGCGAATGGGCGTCGCCGGGCGGTGCTGGATGAACGATATACTATATAATAAGTGTCTATAGCGATGGTTTCCAACTAATGTTTTTCCAACCACCAAAGGCCTACCTACGTAAAGTGGTGCCCACCAGTCTTAAGTGGTCATTATTTTTTAATTATAAAAGTATATTATAAAATCAACACAATTAATTTTTAACCGCTTGAGAAAGCAAGATACCAGTAATGTATTTAAGTGTTCTCTAGTCACATAAGGAACAGGGGTTCCTATAGTTTACCTAACAAATTTTATTTAGGCAGCGAGATCGAGTTTTAGTCGAGAATACTCGTAGTGCAGTGTCATTCACAATGGTTAAAGAATGTGTTTTCATTTCTTATGGAATATAGATAATCTCTGGTTCTTTAATTATCCCCGTGCAAATCACGTTGATCTGTGTCTGGGTTGCTGTCACACAAACAAACTAACGCGTTTACTTGTGAGCATTAGCCCCTATCATACGTAATAAACTATAGTGCATTTTAAAATCACCAACCATCAACGTTAGGGACTATAAACAGTAGTGTCACTGGCATTTTGAGTCGTAATAGTTTGTATACTTCCAGATTCTATGTGATTTTGCCACTTTGAAGGCAATCGTATGGAAGTATAAGTATTTCAATTCGTTAACGCACACCTACGAGATACTCCACCAGTTAACCCGATCTTACACGTGTATCTAGATCAGTAAGTGTTTACTTAACATGTAAATAATATTCAATATCTCTATAAATTTAACACGTCAGACACTCCTCATACATATTAAGTTTAGTTTTTTAAAGCCCGGGGAAACAAATCAACATTTACAAATTACAAACCCTGAATGAATAAAATATACCGTCACGAACAATGGCAGACAAGTTTTTTGGTAACTGCAGTGGGAAAAGAATGGTAGGAAAACAAATTACAAAAAAAATCACTCAAAACGAAAGAACCAAAAAAAAACTGTTTTAAAAACTTTTAATAAACACGCTAGGTTTGTTAGTAGGCACTAAGGTACCTGGGTCGAATATGGCCACCTTAAGGTTTGATATAAATTTTTGGACATATTTTATGGTACTGGGCTAAGCATTGGTACTTATTAGCAAAGTGTATCTATCTAGCATACAAACTACAAAGAAAAATATAACAAATATATTTACAATTATGAGTTATTGGCATTTATATAAAAACGGGGAAAGTGGCCATATTTCCACCAGTATATGTTAATATGCCCACACTTGTGGCCATATTAACAGTACGCTGAGTTATAGTTAGCACTATTTAATTTATATTAAATTAAAATACTAAGTAATTGATAGGATATTTTTGTTTTGGTCACAAACTTTGGAAGTTAAATTGTCACTTTATCATTCAATGGAAAAAGAACAAGAGTTAAATTAAATGCAAAATGAAGTTAGTAAAAAGTTTAATTTAGGTACTCATCATCAATAAATCTAATTTATCAATCTTAGGACTTCTTATTATTAAATCGTAAACTTTAAAGAAAATTAACTTCAAGTAGTTATTTGTATTACTACTAAGTATATTTGGTACAAATAAACTTGTCTGTGTCATCTGCAGTTAAGCAAACACATTCTTCATGAATGTATGATGCACATAAAAAACAAGGCCGGTGGATTTCATATAATTTTCGGCCAATTTGCCACGAATCCCTTTACTTTTGTATCGGGCCATAACCTAAAACAAGAAAATTACCATGATTGTAGGTACCCAAAAAAGTCGTAATGTAAATATGGCCAAGAGGTGGCCATATTTTCAGCTCCGACATTTTTTTTCTACAATTCTCTTTATTTATTAAACACATCAATAGTTTAAAAAATCAACACAGAAATTTCAAATTTGATTCTCAATTATTAAGATAGTAATATTGTAATAACATTAGATCAATAAAATATTGAAATATAGCATAATAACTTACGTATAATTTTTTTAACAGCGACACGTCATTTCCTTTTAATGAATTTTGTCCGACTAGTCAGGAGCGGGGGCAACGGCGGGTGTGCCGCTGCAATGCCTACCGTAACGCCAAACGTGTCGGGACTTGTTCAGTTTGTCACGATGTTTTAATTTAGAGATATAGGCCTGTGGCCATATTTTCCGGCTGGCCATATTCGACCCAGGTACCTTATACTAAAAAATCAAAGAACGTCCTATGGCCACCTTCCCTCTCTACACAAACAATATCGATGGCACCGAACACTGCATTGTCACAAATCACATGCAAATAACTGTTCATCCTATGACATTACAAAGGAACCATCAAACGAGAAATTAATCAACAAAATGGAATGGATATGCCGCAGACTGCACATTGGGAATAGATAGAAAATAATACTATGAATCAAATTGTAGATTGGATGTAAATCCAAACCTACAAATGTTTGTAAAGGTCCTACGTCCATATTCTGCTTAGTTTGTTCGTCAAAGATGGCGATGTCACAGCCCGCCTGACTACCCGAGAGCTTCCTGGGCGTCCTGAAGGAGGGAGAGCACTTAGTACTAAATAGTGCGATCCGAGCCGGCCATTACGGTGAGCGGGCGCCTCGTAGGAAACTATTGTTCTTACGAGTCAAACAACTACTTATAACTCCGAGATTTTACCTTTTCGGAATTACAAGCTGCTTGTAATTTTTAAACCGTTAAGAACAAAACTGAATTTCGGATCAATTCGTAGGTCATCTTCCCACTATAGTTCTGTTGAGTTGTCTCTCGGTGGAACTGATTTAATTATTCAAAAAAAAAAAATTCATTCATATCATTTATATCATGAGATTAAACTGTATTATATCATGAGGGAAACTGTGTCCAATTTAAGATAATACCTATAGTATTATCTGGACACAGTTGGCCTAGTCGTCATCAGTCTTCTATTTAATATCCAAAAACATAAACAAACTCCGGACAAGCGCGACAGTCACCGGCCTTAAACTCTGACATTAGCAATAACGCCTGCCATCTGAGGTCCTATTTGTTGGAATCACATTGTTTATACCTAACTCGGTTTTAAAATAAATTAATGATGCTAGTTATCCAATGTTAACAAACATATACCTATGATATAACATAATTAACCAAACGTGTATTATCAAAGCGTAAACATGTAATTTAAAAAGTACAAAATAACAAACAAATAAAACTTATTTAGCTATTTATGGCTAAACTTTTAGCGAAACAGTACCTACAAATGTATTAACATACATACATAACATCACGCCCATAATCCCAGAAGGGATAGGAAGAGTTAAAGGGGCAGCAAGCCCCTTAACCACATTCCGCCAAAAATAAAACCAGTCTGGGTCAGATGGAAAATTGTGAAAAAGTAGTGACAAGTGGCTAGCTTGTCGCCTACACAATCACATACCCAAACCCCGTATACCATTAGTCGCATTTTACGACATGCTAGGCAAGGAACACAGTTGGCAAATTATTTTTAAGTCCCAGACCAATATGGGACAATAGGCTAGGTTAGATGGTAAATTGTGAATAAGTAGAGACAAGTGTCTACACAATTACATACCCAGAACCTTATATACCATTAACAGCCTTTTAAGTCCCAAGCAACATAGGACAGCGAATGTAGTTACATAATTAAATTACATGTATTCCCTAAAATCAGTCGACACACAGAACACCTAAACGAAGGCGCCATTTACTACGCCAACAATAGGTATCATCAAAATATTATTTTTATATTTAAATAAAAAATATCGTGAACCATTCACAACGTTGTTTTCTTTCTCCAACGCTAAATGAAAATATTAATAAAATTTATTTATTGTTATCGACTACCATGACATTCAATATTTGAGGAAAACTCCTAACAAAATATAAAATTAACACAATCAATCAGTTGCAATAAGATTACATAAAACTCTACCTACTTATTACGATAACATTAAACAATAACAATTTAATGAATCCAATATTAGCTCTACATGTAAACGATTCGTGCATTAGATAACACGCTAAAGGATTTATTTTTAAAAACGAGATGACATTTAAAACTTGTAGTTTGATTGCAACATCCAGTAAACAGCGACAATATAATACGATAGTGATAAGACCAGATGAAGTCCGATGACGTCACTGCTTCAGGCAATATACGAAAACGAGGGTCGCGGGTTCGAACCCCGCTAGGGGCAAATGTTTCGTGTGATGAACATGGACATTTGTACTCGAGTCATGGATGTTTATAAACGTATTTAAGTATGTCTATCCGTTCACCTAGTATCCATAGGACAAGCTTATAGCTTAGTTTGGAACTAGAGAATTGGTGTGTCAGTCCGGAGAATTTGTTTATTTATTTACTTCTTGTCCAGCACTGGTTGTGCCTACGTGTGAAGGCGCAATTTCCAATTGTAAGTAATTAAGTTCCCATCAAATTGATTCAGGGCCCTGCAGTCAAGGAACCGTCTTCGTTTCTATGTCTGTTTGTATGTCTGCGATTTGGATCAGACCCATTGAATATAAAGTGAATTATAATAAAAGGTAAATAAATAATAATTGAACTATATCAATTAAAATACATACGAAACCCTACAGTGCGCTTTTCGACACATAATTTTAACTGAAAATCAGAAGCAAATGTCTTAAGCGATACCAGCTAATTGACGTTCAATCGGCAAAGATATTCCCTAAAGCCGAAACTAACAATTAGTATTTAACTGACTATACCTACTTCGGAGGGTAATAAAAAGCGGTTAGCAAAGTCTTAACCTCACTTTAACCCAGTTACCAGTTGACTAAACGGAAAGGAGCATTGAAATTAATTTACAGAACGAGTATAGGTGGGATACTTCAGCGATACTGCCGGAGAGACAGCGCGGCTTAAAACTTGTCAACTTCTTATCCCGTCCGCGGCACCTCCGGGACTTTGACGGAGCCACCTGCTAAATGATATTAACTAATGAAATAAAAACCTAACCTCATTTCAACAACCAAATTATTAAGCTACATTTTACTTAATTAAGTAACGTTAGGACGTTTGGATATTATTAGTTTTTGCATCCAAATAGCTCTACTATTTAGATGAACTGTAATTTTAGTTTTCATATATTTTTGTCTTAATTTAATGTTATCATTATAAACCTCGTAATGGTCGTTTATAACAAAATCAATTTAAGGGTCATCATAATTTTCCCGAGAATAAATATCAGAATATAATAAAATTCTGCCATAATTTCGTTACATTACGTAACATGGTTTACATTTAAAACTCGTTACCCTTATGAGATATCCGAATATACATCCTTTAATAAATTTGTTTTTCTACCTGTCTTGTCAGACGTGTACATTGCCGGCCTGCCTTGGGTTTGTCGCGGAAGTAATCCAGCAAATTGTGCGTCATCTCTAAGTACGCATGCCAAATTAAATGTTGACACAAAGGCTAAATAAGCTAATGAAAAAATCCTTTTATTGACTAATTGGATGTCAGTGCATAAATATAAGAACAATTCAAAGCTACACATAAATTTAATTGCTTGCGCCTAAATTTAAATACCTACTTAATTAACTGGCATTGATAAATAGATCTAATGGGTCAAAGCTTCACTAGTGCAATGTGATAAACAGACAAATAATAAAAATACTTTTATAATGGCATTGCATGGAAGAGTTGGCGTTCTAAGGAATGTGATAATAACCACATCCATTTGAATTAACTTATTAAAAGAATATCTAATCGAATCAATAATCATATTAAAACCATTAACTGTACCAGCTCAGTTAGTATTCAGTTTAGAATTTGCATAGTTATTAAAAAAATATGTATTAGTCGGAACGTTGATCATAAATATTATCGATTACGGCATTAAAAGTATCACAATAATGTCGTCAACAAAATTTTCCACAACGTCCACTGATTTAGAGCAGTCATTTAAAAGCTAGCTCGAATAAAGAATGTCCCGACATTGAAAGCTCCCAGTTCCATTACAAATCAAAGGAAAGAGATGGAGAAAGTGGGAGAGGTATTTCATTTCCTGTCCATAACGCGAGGAAATAAAAATTCTTTTCACAGTGCTGAACACGAGTCGAAACGTAGCAATTTGATATAGGTAGCGTTGTTAACGCAGACAACTCTACCGACACGGAACCAAATTGAATAAATATTAATGGAAAAATGACAGGCGTAATAGCGGAGCCCGCGGTAGACAGCCATGATTTGACACACAAATCGTTCAATTTGCGAAAATTCCGCTCTACTTAATCGCAAAAAGCCATTTTGGTAAATATTTCAGTCTCTATAATTACGCACGTTGAATAAAACAGGGCGTTGGGGGAATTGATTAATGCAAGTTTGAGCCCAGTTCAACTCGTAGTGATAATAATTATTATAAAGGCCGCAGATCTATATTTCTGGAATTATATTCCGGTATCAGTAAAAGACAATCTATACCACTCAGGCACACACGCATCAGATAAGGTATCGTATAAAGATTTTTCGTTTAAGAAAATTACCTAACTCCTTTAAAAATGGTAAAGTGTTATTTATGCGTTAATGTAATGTGTGCGAATATAGGAAAACTGTGTTACCTATTTACTATTTGATAACTGGACAGTCCACTAACAGAGTTGAAATTTGAAAGAGGCTCTACCAATAATAATCAAACCCTAGCTCTATAAACATTTTCAACCAATACGGTGTTGGTAGACACGCTTCGAAATGCTCAAACAACACTTTCCGGAAAAGGCAATATCACCTCTGTCCAAAAAAACTTAACTTCTTTTACATACTATTATTCAATGTAATTTTTTGGGAAACCCGGACACCGTACGGTAACACTTAGTTGCTCAGGCCATTGTTAAAAGATTGTACAAACACAGAATTCACGTTTAACACAATATATCAATGAATCGTAATGACAACCTAATTGGGCAATTTCATTAGTTGACGTAATAATCGGTTATGGTCCTGCGTGCCGGACATCGATGTCCATTACGGAGGCATTGGTAAAATAATGACCGGGCTACGTATACTACACTAAGTAGGCGTGTTCCCCGAGCATTTACAACGCAAATTGTCACTCGCTTAAATTAAAACGTTGGAATAGGTTCAATTAATTCACTCGACATCCGATTATATCGATAATGCCCAAGGTCACGTGCCAAGGTCACTCCGGATGAACGAGCCAGCTCCGATCATTAAATGGATCTCTCGGGAAATTCGAACACTGTCCAATCACTCTAGAAACATACACACACACACAATAGTGACAGCTATGTGAGTTACTATGCCTATGCTAATAAGAATCTAATAATGGTCGGTACACAATGTGGATAAGTGACTTCCAAACAGGCCGTAATGGCTGCGTAGGTGTTCTGTCAGCAAACGAGGGCCGCTCGCGAGGTTTTTGTCGCGCGGAGCACACCCGACACCTTCACAGGTGTGCCGCATAAACCGAACCAAGCGCCTTTGTTGCCGCATCCGCGAGGATCCCTCGATTAGATTGACGCTTGCGAAACGAAAAACTGGCTTATTAAAACGGTCTCCTTTTCGATTTCATCGCGTTTTCAAGGTCGAGACAAAGAGCAGTCAGTGTTCTAGTGTGTTAGCACTCGGGGGGGTATTTTGGTGCGGCGAGCCGGCCGGCTCGCGTACGCGAGTAGGTC
>OX596208.1:0-26324 GCA_951394215.1 Glyphodes perspectalis | reverse complement strand
ATTCGAATCAATCGTATCTTTTATCGGCTATCAAGTAATATTCCTTTTTTTTGCTTTATCGGCGGTTAGCGACACTAAGTATACAAGAGTTTTATATCTATAGATACAACCGGATTAATAGTAGGTTAATTAACCATAGAATATGGCACAGTGAATGAACTTACATTTATTTCTCATGTTTCTTCAACAGTAATGCCCCTCCTAAACAATATCGGTCACAGCGGCCAATCTCAACGAGGATCAGCCAACTGGGTTAATCTTCGTTGAGATTGGCCGCCGGAGATATTATAGTGCACAAGTGTGCGCAAACGCAGGTGCACTCTCTGTTCCTCCACTCTCATAGTCCGGTGAGACGGCAATTCGACATGACCGGAGAGAGGTCAGACGCAGGTCCAACGACTTAACGTACTTTCCGAGGCACGGGGAAATTTTTAGCTCGACCCGGGTTTTGAACCCGGGACTTCTTGGTCTTAAGGCGGCGCAAATGCATATACTTTCAACATTAAGGACAAATAAATTACGAATTCCTTGTTTAAAATTAGTTTTGTACGATAAAAATGTTACATAGCTGGATTAAAATATTGTACAATATCATTGCTTGTTCAGTTTATCAAACAGATGAAAAAAAGGTTGTTTTTCTAAAAATTATCAATATTTATTTACGGTTATGCTGAAATAATAAACATGTACCGTTTTAATTAAAAATAAGCCTTTGAAATCTAGAGCCTCTCTCATATCTCTTAACTCCTTCCTAAACTCAGAGGGTATCTTAAGAGTAAGAGGTCGTATAGACAGTTCTTCTTATCAATATGATAAGAGACATCCAATTGTATCAAAAGCTGAACAGTCCTTATCTCTTATCAAACTACACGTGGCAAGACTCCACTTCACTTGTTCTCTAAAGTAGGCTTGTGTAGTTCACAAACGAACTAGTTCGAAAGAGCGTTCTTTTAGGTGAACTACGCAAACTAGTTCGCAGTTTGGATCGTTAATAGTTCTCTAGTTCGTTCATGACAAAGTGTTTTATCTGAGTATTTTATTTATATTAACAGAAACAGTTTGTAGTTTCAGTCATAAAATATTGATAATATATCATATCTGCATCTTCCCTAATAATAAACTACTAGACAGAGTGGCATATCCACAGAACTATATCGAAATATCTCTTAGCATATCGTTCTCACCACAGAGTCGTGAACTGACAATCTAAAATTCTAAAAGAACGGTCTAGATCGTCAAAGCTAGACTGTATCAAAACGAGCGAACAATGAACTAACGAACTAGAAGAACGAACTAGTTCGTTTAGGAGCGGCGACCTATTCCGAGCGATCTCAGTTGCGAACTAGTATGCCCAAGACTATTCTAAAGTTCATGGCAATTCATATTATTTACTGCTAAAACGGCCTGCTAGGTCGTTAACACACGCCGTACCCAAATAGGCTTAATTAGAAAGTCTGCAACCAACCATTGCTCTAATAGACCTCGATGCACCGTGTGTATGCGTATAAGCTAAGGCCATAGGATTTTCAGAGATATAATTAAATGTCATAGTTTCAATAACACACCTTCACGCCCGCAATCCCAAGTCTGAATACAAAAGTAGTTTAATTTTTGGGTTAGATGGAATATTGTGAAAAAGTATTGACAAGAGTGCCTAACGCGTCGTCTACGTAATCAAAAACCATTGGTCGCCTTTTACGACAATGGCATTAATAGAAGTTTGAAACAAGAATAATAACTTTTAAATTGATTGGCTCGATGGCTCATTCGGTAGTGACATTGCCCCATGCGCCAAGAGTTGCAAGGTTCGATCCTCACCCAGGACAAACATTTGAATACTTGTCTTTGTTCTGTGTATGGGTGTTAATATCTAATATTTAAGTATATATTTGTAATACCATTGTTGATTCTGATATCCGTAACACAAGTGCTTAAGCTACTAATAAGCTACTTACCTCGGAGTCCGATCAATGTATGTAATGTAGTCTGACATTTATTTATTTGTTACAATTAAAGGAATATCCTCCGCACTTGCCCTTTCTGCAGAAGTTCCTACAGGACCACGCATCAGTTTCCACTTAAAGTGCATCCAAGTCTGAGTCTTACATAATTTTGACTGATGAGCTTTGAGTATTAATAATCTATACTATTGTATTACAAAGCTAAATTTGTTTGTTTGTTTGCTTGAATGCGCTAATCTTAGGAACTACGGGTCCGATTTGAAAACTTCTTTCAGTGTTAGATAGTCCATTTATCGAGGAAAGCTATAGGCTATATATTTTATTGAAGACCAGGTCGGTCGTGTGTTAACAGAAGGTGATGTTATGAGCCACAATACAACGCAGAGCTTGTATGAAAAGGATCATGAACGTTGAAGAAACAAGTGAGGTGTGTAAGGACCGTGCCATATGGCGTTCGGTTCTCTCTGCCTACCCCTCTAGGGAAGTGGCGTAAAATTAGTTACTTAGTTAGTTAAATTTGTTGAATTTATTTAACAACTAGAACAATAACTATCCGGTTCCGAACTGAGGATAAGTACATTGTTGAACTCTCAATAGTACGCAATGGAAAGCATATTTAAATACATTTATAAACATCCATGATTTTAGTTGCGAAAACATGTTACGATGGATGTTTCCATTCTCAATCCGATCGATATCGCCGTCGTCACCAACGGCAAGTCCTGGAAATATACATTATTTAGGGGAAATAGCAACTACTGCCAAGCGATTGCTCCAAGATACGAGTAGGTCTATCGGGGAAAGACATCGAGAATTTCAGTTAGTGCGTCAGAGAAAAGTATTCTGATTCTTGGCGAGAATCAGTCTCATTTTATTTAGAGTAGTTTTAAATATATCTCAAAAAATCTATGCTAGTTTTTACCTGCATTTCCGCTCGCGTGGAATTACAGAAGGACGCTCTAGTGCATCCTGCGGGAAGTATGATCTTCTAGAGATAAAAAGTATCCTATTGACGTACTAAATTCCATTACAGTCGTTTTAGACGAAATGTAACAGACAGACAGATATTCCCAAACTAACTAACTAAACTTCCCATTTATAATATTAGTAAGGATTCGCGTTCGCGTTCAACAGAGGGTCCGCGGCTGGTGCGAGCGGCGCGTCCGCAAATAAACGCAAAGCGCATGTGTCGGGCCTGCCGGTGCATAATCACCCACATGCGCGCGTTCCCACGGCGCGCACATGCGCCTAACCGGGAACCATATCGCATAGTTGCCTCGTATATGCGTGTTCGCAAAGGATTATTCCACTTTTCACCTGGGTGAAGAAAGTGGAGTTTTAGTGACTGCACCAGCTCAGAGCGTCCATGAGCATATAGGATTACATACGAATTGGGGACCATAAACGAACGTATATTTTACTCAAAGGCCGATATACTTGGGCCCCATAGTATTACGAGTGCCAATGGACGACTGTGATCACTTACTATCACGTGATTCATCTGTTCGTTTGAAACTTCACTTACTCTCATGAGTAACGGTATGCAAAAATTTACATTTGTTTAAGAAATGTCAAATTTTGCATACCGTTACTTATACTTAGACAAATAGATTTAATAATACTAA
Organism: Glyphodes perspectalis; assembly: GCA_951394215.1. NCBI lineage: Eukaryota > Metazoa > Arthropoda > Insecta > Lepidoptera > Crambidae > Glyphodes > Glyphodes perspectalis. The sequence goes on along the minus strand of OX596208.1, from coordinate 22,738 downwards.
AGTTGTCAACGTACATACGGCCTTTCTGATGGTGCTTGGTTCCGCCTTGCTTCATAATATCAGAAAGGCGCTTTTCTGAAGCCTGACACTATCGTATTCTGCTTCCAATTTCAGATTAAATACATGTCCTCTTAATTGATTCTTTAGTTAGGTGGGTATCGTAAAACTACGGCACTGGACCGCGGTCCAGGATACAGGGAACGTACGTAAATTGCCCGAAATTTCGACCAAATATATGGAATTATGCTTTATGGTAGACGCCGTGTACTACACGGTTAGATAATTAGGTATCAACGAAAAATTTAATTACAAATTTGAACATAATTATATGTAACGCAGACAATATTGTATGGGTTAACATTTGTAATGTATTGTGTACATTGTAAAAAAGGTGAAAGGTGACAAATTAGCTATTTGCGTTGACAATTTGCCGTGAAGACAATGGCTGACACGCGAGTTGGCCGACGTGTGGTGACGTGCGGGGTCAACGGCCGCGACTGACCTAGGTCAAGATTACTTACTTCACTAGCTCTAAGCGATGATGTCGCATTTGCCTTTAAACCCCATCATTAAGACATCTCGTGTCAATAGCCAATTCTCCTACTTAGTGCTTCTTACATTGTCATGCCACCAAACTGGTTCTTTCCAATATAGCGATTTAGTCTTGCAAAAACAAATCTCTGAATTCTATCGTTCTTTCCAAGATAAAATATAGAAGATATTACAATGGAGTATCTTTTTTATATTCCGTAAGTGAGATTATAAACATTGTATGCGTATTTTTTGCTTTATCTAATACTCGAAAAATGACAAGATACAGCGGTTCAAAGATCTGAAATGGGGCGCTTTACGTCACTTGGACGGTAAAATTTTACGCACATAGTGACGTCACGCGGTACTTTAATGCGCTGTATCTTGAGCATTTCGAGTTTTCTGAAAAATAGATAAAATACATAAGCAATATATTTTTGTAATCTCAATAGGTGGACTATAACATTTTTTTTTGTAAATTCGTCTATTTTAACGATTGCGTTCTGACTTGACTTTATTTAAAATCGTTAATAGATACCGTACCGTTGATGACTGACAAAAATAACTTGTACAAATAATGTGGTCAGTCAAAAATTAAAATTGGCACGCCACTCAATGAGCGTTAATGATAAAATTAATAAAAACCAACCTTACTGTACTAAAATTAGAAACTATTGCCACATAATTTATTTTCGTGATAATTCAACGACCTGACAATAAATTATAGTTGCTCTTGTCGATAAATTAGCTTGATGTGCAGTTAAAGACTTAAATAATTACGGTCTGGTCGTGTGATCCGCCGGCAGCTGTTACAAAGTGCACTTGCAGATCGAATGGTCGGTCTGTCTGTCACCCAGTGGCAGTTAAAGCGAATTGCGTCTTGGAACTAGGGTTGCGTGCCGCCAACTTGTTAAAGTGTGCCACTGGATAATATTCGCGAGCATTATCATGTAACACGTGTGAGTGCGAGAGACCATTGGAAATTCATTTGCTTTTTAGTGCAGTTTTCACTTAGAAGTATGTTTCTTGTAAAATAAGTAGTTGTTATCAAGCGTCTATCTGCATATTGCACCACTCGCATATAAATTTAAAATGGTCTCTATACTCGTGATTACGAATAGGATTCGTACGTTAACTAGTTAGTTACAGATAATAAATGTGAATTTAAAAACGTTATGAGATATAAAAAAAAATATTAATTAAAAAAAATATATCTTATTGACAAATAAAATTTTTCAGTACTGCACAATCGCTGGACATGTGCATTACCTAAAAGGATTTGGTTTTTAACGAAGCTTAAACAATATTTGAATGTTATGTAGAATATTTATTAACTACGTGATAATACTACTGTTAGGTACTCAGAAATATCTAGACATACCTAAATAGTCTGCATAAACATTTTCCCGTTTGCCCATCATCATGGCGTCCGTTCATTTGCTATAAGCCTAGCTCGAACCTTTCGCTTCTACAGCACTAATTAATCTTTTCACAGCCACGCCTCGATTAACATAAATGAATAGACGTAATGAAACGAATTAGGTCGCTAAGGGCCAAAGAAACCGGTAAGAAATCGACCGGACGGTTGCTCCGGCGCAGCCCTACTTGTCGCCTAGCCGTAAACGAGTTGCCACGTCCGCGGACTAAGTAACGCCGGCAACTTAACTTATACCATTACTTTACATTACGAGTATAGTATAATGATTAGTTATTTTGTATGTATTCGATGTAACCTCAATGATCCCTTATATTTACGTTATATAATTGTCAAAACGTAGGAAATACACAGACTAGTAAAAAAACAAGGACTACCTACCTACTTGCAGTCATACTACAGCGTGAAGCTACGTTTATGCATGTGTGAGTGAAATTCTTATGGATACTAGCTATCGAAAATTTGCAAGTTGGAGCACTTGCGGAGCTTCAACGTCTAGTTAGTAGCGCGTTGTTTTTTTACTAGTCCGTGAGGAAATACATTGGTACGAATATTACACCATTATCAATATAGAGTTATGGTTAGTTCTAAAACGGGGTCCGTTTACACAATGATCCTGGATTTGGCAAGTCCACCTCTTGTCCTTTATAATCCTTAAGTAGAGTGAGCATAACAGATAAGATGATGACGTTATCACATTCATAGATCATCAAATATACTCAAATATTTTTCCTCAAGATGTTTCTGTCATCACCGAATGAGTGTTGTTTAAAAGTGTAGTGGTCTATGTGCTTGGGTTCGAACCAATTTTCCTCGCATGTGAGATAGTATATGTTATCTTGAGCTACCACGGCTTTGTAACACATTTGTGATTATTTCTTTATTGCGCTAGGTAAGTTTAATCGCGCCATATCTCATGTTGATAATTTTTTTTTTTAAGATATGTTGAACAATGTTATATTGCTTGCATTTATCTCAGATTTAGTTGCTGTACCTTCCTGGTGATAAGACGTTATCAAGAGGCCACTCCCGTTATCGGATATCGGAGGTCATTAACCCTGCAACCGAAGGTTTTTGATTTTTTTTTCGACAATTTGGTCGAATGCACTGGATACTGCAATGCCTTAGTTAGACTATTTACATAAAGAGTAATGATATTACATATAAATAAAAGGCAGATATTGTCGTTCGGCAGTAAAGTCGTATTTGCTTTTTTTTTCAATTCGTTTTGTAAGTCACATCAGACTTATTAAAAATACTACCACTAGATATGCCACTAGATATTTGAATTGTTACGATTATGCACCATTGATTACAATAAGTCTTTAAAAAAATAACAATAAACAGTACTATTCCGATCCATAATCTTTTTCAGGAGGCAGTTTTTTTTTATATACGAGGTTTTAACTGCCGACCGACGATATGTCATAAGTGTGCGCGTTATGAAGCATTGAAAACGTCACAATTGAGATCTTTTTTGACATATGTTTTTATTTACTCTTAACGTGATATACGCTTGCTGGCTTTAATTTGGGAACTGTTTAATTCATACTACCCTTTTTTTCTTTGTCAATATTATTAAATGTGTCAGGAACTGTTTTTTTTTCGTGGAAATGTAAGCGTATGATTTATCTACATAATAGTAAAATATAATTGAAAGAGTGTAATTACTCGTTTCAAGTGGAGGACTGACTCCACTCCTTACGTTGAATGGGACGAGTTTCGTGGTAGTACCTCATTGAGCGGCGACGGCATCAATGGCGACATTCCTTGCGCGCGCAGACCGGCTGCCCCGCGCGCGCGCCCTATAAGGCAAGACGTGGAATGAAAACTCGATGCATTTGCACTTTTTACGCAGCCGTGATCCGGGTGCGAAGCGCTTGCCGGCGGTTACCGGCCATCATCTATTTGCACATGAAGTTATAGTAGTTTCCATCTACTCTAGTATAATCTCGTACTACTTGACGTCTTCACAATATGGGTGTAGAACAAAACTAAAAAAAAAAAAAAAATTTTAAGGGATTTTTAATTAATATATGAGTGACTTTTTATATTTTTTGGATATATTTCATGTATGTCTATAAAATAAACACATTAAAAAAAATTGCCTATACCTAATCCTATTGCTATCCATATTATGTAGTAAAATATCTTATGTACTTTGATCGCGACTGTTCCATTCTACTATATATATACCAGGGATGTAACGGAAGCAGTGTTATCGGAACCGAAGCCGGAATCGGAGTTTTTAAATTTGCTTTATCGGAATCGGAACCGGAGTCGGAATCGGAATCGGAAGCAGGGTGACATGAGAGAGAATTATTATTTAAGGACAAATAAAACATTATGTAGTATTTTTTTTTTATTTTAAGTTTCAGTTGTAACATAAAAGTTTTATGTTTTATGATAAAACATAAAAAATGAACAAAATTGGCATATAAACAACAAGTTTAAATAGAATGAATTTAAACCCGAAGTAGCATATACTAATCAATTAGTAATTAAATTATAGTATAAGTATATTAGTATAATTATTATACTAACGAACAAAAGCTTTAAAAAAATTAAATCGTATTAATTGACTCTAAAAGTAGCGTATTATATTAACGAATAAAAGCTTTGAAGCTTTGTCTCCCTCTAATCTGTTTCTTAAGGGGTCGTAGATTAGGCCAGCGCCACTAAAAAGTTGTTCGCTCGCTACCGAGCTTGGTGGACAAGACAAAAATTGACGAGCAATTGATTGCAGGGGCTGGAATTTGGTATTACCATTAACTTTCCACCATAATAGCGGATCATCACTAATACTAATACGTTTTTCTTTATTGAACTCATTTAGTATATTTTTTACGAAGACAAATTTATCAAAAACTGGACTTTTATCAAGTGTGGTATTATTATCGTCTTCTTCATCACTACTTAATAATATGTTTGACAAAACTGATTGCACATTACTACTATGGCTAGTTTCTGCTGGTAATTCCATTCTTGCCCGTTTTTCTACAGGAGCGACAATATTATCAGCCTCGTTTTTAGAAGTATCTGCTGCATCAAATATTGACATTATTTCTGTTTCAATGTTCTGTTTAGCCACTTCATTAAAAAATTTTGTTTTATAACGAGGATCTAAATATGTTGCTATTGCAAAGAAATTGTTTGATTGAAGGTCACTAAATCTAGAATTTAATTGATCGATGGTACTTTTTATTATACTTTTAAATTTTTCATTTGTGTCTTGTTTATTGCCTTCAGTGTGTAATCGTAATGTATACTTAAGAGTGTGTATAAGTGGAATTACTGATGAGATACTTGTGTTATTGTCACTCATATTTCGGGTAATTTCTTCAAAAGGTTGAAGTATAGTCACTATTTTTTTAAGCTGCAGCCATTCTTCAGGAGACAATTGAGAGATGTTGTGCTTAGATGCGTACAGGCATAGAGAATCTTGTATTCTAATCATTCTTTGTAACATATAAAATGTACTGTTCCACCTGTAACAAATTATTAAACTAATTAACGCTTATAATTTAAATAATACTCTAAGTTATACTAACTTAGAGTATTATTTAAATTAAATAAATGACAGAAACTAAATAACACACTCATTATAATCAGCGTGCATATACCACAGCAAGCTTTATTAAAATCGATTTAGTGGTTTTATTTGAATTTATTGTATTAGCATGGATAGATCTTTGATTAAATGAAATAATCTGGAGGTAAAAATAAATGCACTTGATACAACTTACCGCGTACTACACTCCTGTATTACACTCAAACATTCTTGGTTGAGTTGTTCCTTTTGTATTTTGTGCAGTTCAGTCCGGGCTATTTGGGAATGATTGAAATGCGTCGAAATTTTTTTGCATTTCGATATTAAGGCTTTAATGTCTTCATCACAATCTAATAATGTTCGTACACACAGTTGCAACTGGTGTATAGTGCAACTGACATCAGGTATGTCGCCAAGTTTCATTGCTCGTATCATATTAGATCCAGAGTCGCGTACAAAGCAGTGAATTTTCTCTTTTACGACGTCCCATTCCATTAACATACTCTTAATATTTTCTAAAACTAGGTCTCCTGTATGTCTTCCGTCAAATGTGTGGCATTTTAAAATAACTTTGAGTCTTCTAAAATCTCCATTTATGCCATGTGCTGTCAGACTCAATAAAGACACATTCGAACTTGGTTCGGTCCAAATATCTGTTGTAAATGAGATCTTTTCAATTTGCGTGAGCAAATCCTTAATTTGTTTTGCTAATGTTTCATATAATTGGCCACAAATATTTTCAGTAAAAAAATGTCTTCCCCTTAAGTGATAATTCGGCACGATGAACTGCATAAGTCGCCGAAATCCTATACCTTCCACAAAATTGAAGGGTAGATCTTGCAAAGCAATCATTTCAGAAATCAATTTGTCAATTTCCATAGATTTAGGATTTGAAGTGCACCATTTTGTATTCTTCGCCAAAGTTTCTTTCAAAGTTATTTGTTTTTTAGCATCCTGAAGGGGCGTCGAAGTCGAAGGCTGTACACTTACAGTATTTTTTTTTTCAGTTTCTAACTTTATTAATTCTTCATATTCAGTGGCATGGACAGACTTCAAATGGCTTTTTAAAGACGTTGTCGTACCTCCCTTTCTTGAATACGTCTTCATACACAGTTTACACTTTGCCGAATCCGAATTTACTTGAATGAAGTAGTTCCAAATACAACTTGATTTAGGTTTCATTGTCCAACACAAAAACAGATCACTTTTATTGATAATAAGCCGCAAAAATCAAAACAAATATCTATTTAACCAATGAACGTGTCGTGCTGTCGTGTGCGTTAACAAGTGAAAAAATAATTGACAATAGAGTGCGCGGGTCGGGGGAGGGGCGATTCCCCGCGCGACGCGTATGAACCTGTCGAATCATAACAGTCGGTCGGCACACGCCGCCGCACTCGCCCGCTATCTATGCTTCGACCTCCGATTCACACCTCCGATTAAAAAATGTCGGAGCCGGAGTCGGAACCGAAAGTATAATAGTAATCGGAAGTTCCGACTTAACGGAACCGGAACCGAAGCTCCGTACCATCCCTAATATATACTACTATAATACTTATCTTTCCAATATCTGCTAGGTTAAAAGATCTCAGATTTCCGAGGTTGTCGAGATATTTCCAAATTCGATCGGTTTAACATCGCAAAATGTGGAAAGATGCCTTGAAATTGTTTATGGACGATTATGTAAACAATAATGTGTAGATCTGTTTGTTAATATGCTAATAGGGATAACGCATGACTTATTTTTATTTGTTTAAGTTTATAAGTTTTAAAGCCCAGTTAGACGAGTGTAGAACATTTTTAGTTCTTTATAGACGTTGCACTTTCTTGTTGTTGTCATATAGTAACAGTGTCTGTGGTCGCTTCCAGCTGAAGGTGGGCGGGGGCGGCGTGCGGTCGTGGCGCGGCGTGGGCGGCGCGGGCGGAGAGCTGTCGGTGTTCTGCTGGTGATGGCACGTCGGCTCCGCCCCGCTAGCTGCCGCAGGTACGCTCGCCGGACTAGTCGGTCTCGTCGCTCAAGACGTATTTGACGCATTCGACGCACTAGTTAGACTCGTCGGACTCGGCTAGTTGGACTCGTGACTCTCGATAACTCGATGCATTCGACGCCCTAGTCGGACTCGTCGGACTTGACGCACTCGTTGCACTCGACGAATTCGACGCTCGAATTACTCGATGCATCAATGTGGGACGGATCTTCTATTGGGGGTTTTTGGCTGTAACCCATGCACTATGGATAAAAAGGCACTGTTAATAAATACACATCGAGCATTTCCCAGTTACTAATAATACCTTTGTAATTATCACGGACTAGTAAAACAAGAAGGACTCCACGCTGTTATACTATAGGGTGAAGCCACGTTTATGAATGTATGAGTGAGATACTTATGGATACCAGGTATCGGATATCTGTCATTTGGAGCACTTATTATGTCAATGTGTGACGTAAGTTGCGTGTCAAGGCAGAGCACCTGAGGAGCTTCAATGTCTAGTTAGGGGCGCGGAGTCCTTCTTTTTTTAGTAGTCCGTGGTAATTATGTAATTTTTCTATACCACATGGTTAATAAACAAATCTATTTTTAGACCTTCCAAGTAATGATAGCCCAGGGCTCCTTAAATTTTTGGTCCGCCCCTTGCACTTGATTTACTTACTTTTAATGACATGAGGGATGTGGTAGGTTTTAATAACGATTACATTAGGAAGAAACATGGACAATATGCTTATGTAAACGAGGGAGAGGGGTCAGACTGGCTAGGGAGGTCATCACTATCATTTTACTAGCTATATGTCCCGTGCTAGGGTTAGGGAGTAGGGGTCCATGATCCAAGAATTACCGAATGTAGTTACTATATTGAACTGACTGCCGATCTAACCTTCGCAAGCCTTAGATAAGGGAACTAGATATCAGATATGTAAGTTACTCTATGGAACAAGACAATTTGAATGATGGTAAGGATCATTGAGCTACCATCGCTCGCCTTGCCTGTAGTTGTCTGGCTAGCCAGGCTAGGTAAGTAAAAAATACCAAATATAAATTGGTATGCATATGTCTATGGTATTTATATTAAAACAGCAGTTTTTCATTGAAATAAGGTCACCGTTTAATTTTAAAATTCTAGTCCTAGTAGTTTCAGTTGTGTGCAGTGCAATAGCCAAGCTAAATAATATTTCGTATCTTGTTTTGTTTGCAATAATTTGATAGCACTGAATTCAGTTGTCAAATAACATAATTATGTGTGTTGTAGTACATGACTAGGTATGTAGGTATGTGATATTTTCTTAGTTTAAATAATAGTGCATCTCGAGGAAGAGCTGAAGTCTCCTAACACAAGTGCAATACTTAACTGGAAACTCCCAACCATTGTAAAAAATAATAGTAACCAATAAAGCAATTTTTAATTTTGATTTTTTTTAATAGTATCCCTTCTAATTGCGAACAATATAATAAGGGATTAACTTAGTATCATGTGAATCGCCTGTTCAATATTAAAATAACGTTTAATTGTTTGGTTTCAGATTTCGTAGGGCCGGGGAGCGGACGCGCGCCGCGCGGGCGGCAGTGACGCGCCCGCGCGCGCGCACCAGAGGCGACCCAGAGCGCGCGTACGGTTGCTAGCCACCTTTGAGGCCAAAACGCGTAGCTAGGCTACGCGATGTCTTACGGAAGCGACGACGCCTATTTACCTCTCGCTCCCTTCACGTCGAAGCGAGAGGTAGATAGACGCCATTTCCGATGCCATGCGAACGCGCCACTTAAGCGCGTGAGTGTCTATTTCGTGGTAGAAACGATTTGTATAACTTTGTTTGATGTCATCTTAAGCTCCTATTATGGAAGTTTTCTAAGTATACTGAGTATAAAGAAGATTATATATAACTAACCCCAAATAATACAGCGTAAGTTGGGGTATAGGTTAAAAGACATGAAGAGATAATATGTTTGGGTATGAGCTTTTAATATGATGAATGTTTATGGATTCCTACCCTTAATATCTTGCTTAGCTCTATTACTGGAGTCTATGTAAAGAATAACGATGACATTTTCAATCACATTCTACGAGTAAAAGCACGTATGCATTAATTTCGTTTCTGATACCATTCGATGCTCCCATTTTAAGAGGAAAATGTGTTACTTGAATAATATAAAATAAAATCATGTAGTTGTCAATCACGAATGAGGTTTGTATATGACATGTATGGTTGTCATTTATCTAAATCCACAAATCAAAGTCTAGCTTTTAAGACAAGCTACCAGCTAATTAATGAACTTGGCCGATTTTTTACCGTTGTCTGGCAACCGTAGGCGCCGCTCTCACACGGCAGTTCCATGCCAAGCATTGTTGGTGTCTACGTCTGTGCTGTACATAAGTATCGTTCCCTACTCGTCTGTAACCGATATTCCCGTTAGTGCAATAAGATAACGAAATCTCCAAATGATGTATCCCTGTTACACAAATCACATGTTAGACTCATTTAATGGTAAGTATACACGCAACAATGTATGGCATATTCGATATCCATCGGTCCCGATCAGCTTTACGATAACGCGTGACGTTGCAACTATAAGTTGCAACATTTTAAACAAATTATATTAATACAATTATTGACAAAGTCAACTTATTAAATATTTGACCATTTCATGATCATATCAAGTTACATCGCCGCATGTTGAGTTTCCTCCTAAGGTTTCAATTGCTAGGTGTGGGATTGTAAGATATCGCTGGCCGGAACAGGCTAGTTGCCCTCATCCCCTAGTCACCTTTTCTTATTAAATCAATTCCCTTAAGTGTGGTTATCACTGTTCCTTTACGATTGCACTCAATAATGATCAAAGTACAAACTTGAAATTTTATAGTATTGTAATGTAAAATGGTACCTGTCGCGCGGACCGCAGGCCGCGCGGGCGCCGGCCGCTGCGCTCAATATCGCCGGCAACTTTTATTCTCACAGTGTGTAGTTTTTTGGAAATATTTACTCAAGTGTAAATCACTGTTTACTAAATAAAATAAATCGGGACGATATTGATATGAGACAGAAAATACTGAATGGGATTCGACATCTCCCAATTGGACTAAAATTTTATAGGAATACGTGAATCGTGACGCGATACACGGCATCGACGAACCCATATCACAGCTGAATTGTATTTTGTACGAGGCCATTGCTAGATTACTGTACCCAGAATAGTTTATTGTCTATTGTGATAAAACTATTGTTGTATGCCAACGCATACGGCGGTATTTTTCAAAAATGAAAGCGACTAAAGCGACCGCGTGCGCCCGCGCGCGCTCGCTTCAGCCAGTATTACGGGGCTCCGCCTCTCGATTGATCTCGAATTGCGACTGACGCGCTGGCTATTTATGTTAAACGGACTATGAACAGATAGAAATTTAGTTTGTCGTTTTATAAATTTTATATCATTTTCATTTAACATAAATATCCATGCTTACGTGATTCCATCATAGATTAACTTTGTTTTACCATTTTAAAATGTCAATTGATATGAAGACGAGGCCGCCGCGCCGCCGCAGTGCGCCCGCGGCGTTGTCGGTCGTCGCCGCCCGACGCGGCCGCTCGAGTCGCCCGCTTGCCGGATGTCCGGCAGGCAGGCTGCGCGGACGCGGCCGCGGCGGGTGACTCGTCGTTCGTACAAGTGTATCGGTTGTACCTAGATGTATACTTATGTTAGTAGTTTTTTTAGCGGGGCTAAATATTTTGTTACTCGTATTGTGTTATAAAACGAAACAACATAATAAAATGTGGTGCGAGTGGATTCCGTGGATTAAACTATAAAGACATTTAACAAATTTTCAAATTAATATGATAAAAGTACTAAGACTTTTTTAAAAATCGCTTGGATAAAGATTGTATGTACATAGCGTTAAGTTACGAGTAGATTAAGAGCAGACTTAGATGTAGTAGGTATATATAACAAATTGTAAGGCGAGGCGCGTGCGCCGGGTCTATTGTTAACATGTTCTCTTTTTTAATTGTGTTATTTTCATATTATTATTTCTGCTATAGTTTCGTTACTGACATTTAATTGTTATCGTATCCTATATAAGCCTGTCATTGCGAGATATTGTGCAATATGGAAAGTTTTTGTCCAAAATCTGACTGATACGGAGGTTAGCGCTTGTGCCAACTTACCTATACGTGGATAATGCAATCTAAATACAATTCTTAAACGAATACGAATATTTGACTTGGCGTTGTGCACTACCGTGCCGTACGCTTGATTTTGTTTGGCAATTAAATAGTTTTTGAAAAATGTCTTGTTTTTGAAGATGTTTTTCTGAAACGTAACTTAAATGTGAAGGGAGTAAGTTGGTACATTAGCTATTTCTCCCCTGCCTCTGTCGGCTGATGAATATTAAGTATAAATAATGTTTTAGGCCCTTACCCGCAAACTTGCAATTAGGTTCCCAAACCTGAGGACTGTCTAATCATTTAGAAACTGCGCATTTTAGCAGTTTTGTCTGTGCTCCTATCAAAATGGAACCTGTTAACTGCGCGGTAGCTAAGAGGAATATTAAGTGTTGCCGTTACATAAAAAATAGAAGGGTAAATATATGTACTATGTGCACATAACATGTTTTATTTACTCTTCTATTTAAAAATTATATTTTTTAACAAATTTGGATAAAGCTTGTTTGCAGGCCATCCAATTTTCTGGCACAATGGTTTTTCTCAACTAATAAGTATATTAATTTTCTTTGTACTTTCAAACCCAACTGTTATCATTAAAATCATTGTCAATAGATACTATTGACCCGAGAATAAGACTACCTTGTTCCTCTTATTTAACGCGTAGTATTTACAAGTGTGTCGCTTAACTTCAAACTCGGATAAAATCCACTCTACTCTTTTATGAGTCATTTAGAAGAAAGTGATAATAATCGTAATTCCGTGATTAATATGGTAGTTTTTCTTTAATCGTGGCAACAATAATAAAATTCGACCCTGTTCAGCAAAAGTAGTATTCAATTAAAACCATTAACCCCTTAAATAAATATATATTTAGATTGGATTTACCTTCGATCGATTTAATCCTTGCTTAAAGCTTGAAATCTATTTATTGTTTGAAAAAAATCAGTAAGGATTTATACAATTTTGATATATTAGATCTATATTTATATATAGCATGTTGAACAAATGCTGTGCGCTGATTGACGCTCAATGGACTTAGCTACATTTGAAAAAACTGTCATGGATCTATTAGACTTTGATAAAATATAATGATTTCAATGGTTTATTTCTTAAAAACCATGCATGCGGATTTATACACAACCGAAAAAAAATATTCCATCCTTTTTTTTTACTCTTAATTTTGATACAAAAATCTTAAATTTTTTCAGAATTGGATTTATCCGAGTTTACAACTAAGCGACACAAGTAGGAATGTTAGCTTTCTTAGCTCGGAATCTAGAGGGCTACTGACCACTCAGTGATTTGCAGCTCTCTAGCGGAGCGCGGGGCGGATAGGGCCAGAAGGTGTGCCGAATATTTCTTGTTTCTATCTGTATCGATACTGACAATTCGACGGCGATACGAAACAAAAAATATTTGTGCTAGGTAAACAAGAGCCCTGTTTTAGGCTGGTTTCAGAGTCACGCTGGCCGCGCGGGTGGGGAGGGCGTCTCGTATGACCGTGTTTTGTAATGTTGCCGCTCGATACGCCAATATCGATTGTCGACAGGCTATCGATAGACAATCGATTGTGAAAACTATCGGTGAACAGCAATACTATCGATAGTATCGATAGTTTCGATCGCTGCTAACCAATAAATTATCAATAGTATTGATACCATCGATAGTATTGCTCTTCAATACCGAAGACTATCGATAGTCTATCCGATATTGAAGAGCAATATCGATAGTAAATTGGTTGGCAGCGATCGAAACTATCGATACTTTCTATAATATTCCTATTGACCGATAGTATTGCACTAACAAAGACATCGATACTATCGATTGTCCTATCGATAGTATAGATGATTTGGCCGTTAAACTATCGATTGCAAAACTATCGAATTTTCGCAACTAGTGTTTTGTATTGTAATTAGCGCGGGTGGTAAGCGCGGGCAGTTTTTCACTATGTAACGGTACAAGGCAACACTTAGCCCTTGGCCCGCGTCGTTTACCACACACGCCGACGTCAGCGTGACTGTAAAACCAGCCATATGTCTGATAAAGCACGCTGACATAAGCGCCTGCTTTAAATGGTTAAATATTTTTGTTGAAAACCTGTCAAATTGACACTTGTTTTAAAAAAAAAAAGCAATTTCCAATGACTGACCTCGGATCGCCTTCTGGCCTATTCCTTTGTGAGCGAAGCGACTGGCTCGCAGTGACTCCTAGTTTCAACAATCAGTGGTGATATTATAAAAATAATTTATATTATGTTTTTATATATTGAATTAACAAGCGTAATAAAGAGTGAGCAATGGCACATCTGAATCGGTGTTTCATTATTCCCATGTGTTTGTGGCGTCTTATTAACAGTGTGAATCAAATAACCCATATAGACTTTAAATCATTACAGTTTCCTACACTGTGGAACTACGAGTAGGTATAAATAGGTTAATTGAAATACCTATATCTACCTAGTATAATTTCCCTAAACGGGCAATCACTGTACTGTTTACCATAAAACGTATTTATTTCTTATCTAGAAAAGGCAAAGGGAACATGACTAAGTAAGTAGGTATATAGGTATATTATGGACCAAGTGATAAATTGGTCAGTATACCTAATGCCCGGGCATTATGAAAAATTACCAATATGTAGGGAATGGCAATTTGATAATAACTATCCAAATAATTACATTGTCCGGGCATTGTACATAATGTCCATAAACTATCCGGCAGAGTACATAAGTAATAAAAATATGTTTCATTACTATTAAAACTTAAAACTTTTTCGTCTATTTACTACTCACAGAGATGCTGCACAAATTCATCAATATGGTAAGTACACACGCCTCAAATCTTTGAAAGTAACATAAAAAATTACCGCATAAAGAACTCATCAGGTCTTATCGGATTTGACGCAGAACGTCATATTCGCAAAATGTCATTGGTAAAAAATTTTCACTTGCAAACTCTAGTAGGTACTAAAACCAATGCAGAAGACATAATATTATTCTAAAAGAACAGTCTGCTATACAAATATGATTAATATCGATATTGTATCCATAAACCTCTATCTATCTCTTTTTAACAAGCCTGCAATACTGCACCGAAAAAGAGAACAATATATTTTGACCTAACTATTTTCGGTAACATCATCAAGTGACGTTATACAAATGCCTAATTGAAGCCGGCTTACCATTTTGGTTTCTCGCTTTAAGTTGTCAATGTAAGTAGAATTTGGAGTGTATTGTGCCCATATCGATAAAATTTGTGATTATAACCTAACTTGTAACATTTAGAGACATCATCAGAAATAAATTGTTCAGACATATAGTATATAAACTAGCTTTTGGCGCACACGCTACGCGTGTGCTTGCCAAAACCCAGCTCTGCGAGGCGGACGCTCCGGGCTTCGCCCTACGCGGAGCTCGGCCTTCGGCCTCGCGATACGCAGCTCGGCCTGCGGCCTCGCTTAGATTACATGGCTGGGTTGGACCGTTCGCAATGGCGTTCTTATTCTTTTTTTGATGCCCTATGTTCCATCAAATGGGTCCTAAAGAACCAGGCCTCCGGCCTCGCATACGTGGTTTGAATTGCGGTCTTGCAAAATTACATAATTTATTTGGCCGCTCCGGGCTGCGCCCTACGCGGCGCTCCGCTTATGGCTTAGCAATATAATATTACTTATTTGGCCGCTCCGGGCTACGCCCTACGCGGCGCTCCGCCTAAGGATTTGAATAATAGCATAACTTAATTGGCCGCTCCGGGCTTCGCCCTACGCGGCGCTCCGCCTAAGGATTTGCATAATAACATAACTTAATTGGCCGCTCCGGGCTTCGCCCTACGCGGCGCTCCGCCTTTACATTCGCAAAATTACATCACTTGATTGGCCGCTCCGGGCTGCGCCCTACGCGGTGCTCCGCCTTTACATTCGCAAAAATACATCACTTGATTGGCCGCTCCGGGCTGCGCCCTACGCGGCGCTCCGCTTACGCATTCGCAATATAACATTACTTGTTTGGCCGCTCCGGGCTTCGCCCTTCGCGGCGATCCCCCTGTGACTGTTTGGCCGCTCCGGGCTTCGCCCTACGCGGCGCTCCGCCTTTACATTCGCAATATAACATCACTTCTTTGGCCGCTCCGGGCTCCGCCCTACGCGGCGCTCCGCCTGTGGCTTCGCAAAAATACATTAACTCTATGGCCGCTCCGGGCTTCGCCCTACGCGGCGCTCCGCCTATACATTAGCAAAATTACATCACTTGATTGGCCGCTCCGGGCTGCGCCCTACGCGGCGCTCCGCCTAGAACTTTGCGAAAATTAAGGCATAATAAATGTGCTCCACCTATGCCCACGCAAAGTTACATAGTCATTTTGTATGATAAAGACAGTACCGCAATACTATGCAACCGTTTCCCTATACAAATTCGTACAAACTTATCTTTGCGGTCGGCTCCAGTACAAAATGTATGGGAAAATCGAGTACCAACATGACATGGAGTTTTTCATTTTTTTCTTTTGACTGTTGATTTATTTTTCAAAATTGGATCGAAATGGAAATATATGGCCAATGTTGACAGATCCTCATACTTATTTTCTACCAAAAGTCGTTATTTCGAGTTTTTACATTTCGGGGTAAAACTCGAAAATTACCCCGAAAATTGGGAAAAAATTATAACCAGTCGATAGGTCTTATAGGGCTCTACAACAAAGGTCATTATCAAAATTTAGCTTTGCTAACTGCAACTGCCCCCAAAACCACTTTGAAAATTCTGAAAAATTCACATTTGTCCAAAATGGCCGCCACTTGGTCCGCCATTTTGATTTTTTTTAAGCCAGTATTTTTTAAGCATTCTACGTTATATACCACATCGAACTGCATTTTTACTTTTTCCCTCCGACGTATAACGAGTCCTCCAGAGCCTCTGGAAGTAGACCATGCCTTCGGAATTCACCTCCCCGCCGCTCCGAGTGTTGCCATGCGAATGAGATAAAAATAGTCAAATGTCATTTTAATGGAACCGCCCTCTAGGAACCTGGCAATGAATTTACCAAAAAGTCATTATTTCTACTTTCGACCTTTTTGAGCCATATCTCGAAAACTACCAAAAACTACCAAAATTTTTTTTCACCTGGCAACACATCTCAACCAGACACACATCTGCCTAGTACATTGAGAAACACTGAAGTGTCGCCATCTGCCCTAAAAATTGAAAATAAAATTTTAAAAAAGTAAAATTTTCACAAAATGGCCGCTAGCGCGTCTGCCATCTTGAATTTCCGAATGCCCATATTTTTCCCATATTCTGGGTCGTATACCCTATCAACCCACATTTTTCGTTTTTTCCTCCCGTGCGTCCTCGGACCCACAGAGAGTTTGGAAAATGACCATGTCGAAAAAATGTTTTGGTCCGCTGTCGCCAGTGTTGCCAGAATTTTTCAACAAAACTACCATGAGGCCATTGCAGGTTGGGGTTGCCATAAATCTGTATACTCGATTTTTCGCAAAACGTCAAAATTTCTTCCCTACTATTTTCTACCATGGCTCGAAAACTACCGCGAATTTGGTAGAAATTCAAACGCATGGCAACACTTGACTAAATTCGCTACCCCTGCCACATACAACGCGATTCTCTAAAATGTTGCCATCCATGCGAAAAATGAAAAACAATTTTTTCGAAAATTTTACGTTTTACAAAATGGCCACCAGCGCGTCCGCCATCTTGAATTTTGCAATGCCCATATTTTTCCCATATTCTGGATCGTATACCCCATCAACCCACATTTTTTGTTTTTTCCTCCGACGCTTCCTCTGACCCACAGGGCTCCTAGAAGACGACAATGTCGAAAAAACGTTTTTTACCGATGATTCCCAGTGTTGCCAGAATTTCCCAAAAAAACTACCAAATAGCCCAAGCGGGTCGGGGTTGCCACAAAACTGCATACTCAATTTTTCGAAAATGCAATTTTTTTTTTCCTACCATTTTCTCCCATGGCCCGAAAACTACCATGAATTTGGTAGAAATTCCTACACATGGTAACACTCGAATAAATTCCCCACCATAGCTCTCCTACAAGCGATTCTCTAAAGTGTTGCCATCCACCCGAAAAACGCCTTCGAAAATTGCCAATTTTTTTGTCGGGACAAAATGGTCGCCAGCGCCGCCGCCATCTTGAATTTCTATAATCTATGGTACGGGTCGTCGAGTCGACTATACTCGCAACAAATGCAAGAAGAAAGTTTTCCACTGTCTATGCGCGTCTCTTTAGTACGACTGCGCAAAAATGACTCTAATTTTTTTTTTCAAACCCCGATTGCACCGCCGCCATCTTGTTTTTTTGACATTTTATTTTTTTTCCATTCCTAACCCATAAACAACAATCACGAGCAGTCTAAACCGCCCCACGTTTCCATACATTTTTTTTTTCCCGCTAAGCCATACTCGGCGGCCATCTTGAATTAAAAAAAAAAAAACAAGAAAAAGCTGCGTTGATTAAAAATCTAAACCCACCCCCCATACGTCAAAAAGTGCAAAACCACCCCCTTCACACTGCAAAAACACCCCAATCAGTGAGTGAGTGAGTGAGTGGTAATTTAGCTTTATATATAATAGACTAGCTTTTGGCGCACACGCTACGCGTGTGCTTGCCAAAACCCAGCTCTGCGAGGCGGACGCTCCGGGCTTCGCCCTACGCGGAGCTCGGCCTTCGGCCTCGCGATACGCAGCTCGGCCTGCGGCCTCGCATAGATTACATGGCTGGGTTGAACCGTTCGCAATGGCGTTCTTATTCTTTTTTGATGCCCTATGTTCCATCAAATGG
The DNA here is from genome assembly GCA_951394215.1 of Glyphodes perspectalis. Lineage (NCBI taxonomy): Eukaryota > Metazoa > Arthropoda > Insecta > Lepidoptera > Crambidae > Glyphodes > Glyphodes perspectalis. Next base: position 4,271 of record OX596208.1, on the reverse strand, counting down.
GTCCTAAAGAACCAGGCCTTCGGCCCGGAGGGCGCTCGGCCTCCGGCCTCGCGTACGTAGTTTGACCTGCGGTCTTGCAAAATGACATGATTTATTTGGCCGCGCTCCGCCTGTGACTTTGCAGAATCACATCATTTGTTTGGCCGCTTCGGGCTGCGCCCTACGCGGCGCTCCGCCTATGGATTTGCGGGAATGCATCATTTGTTTGGCCGCTTCGGGCTGCGCCCTACGCGGCGCTCCGCCTATGACTTTGCAAAATTACATCACTTAATTGGCCGCTCCGGGCTTCGCCCTACGCGGCGCTCCGCCTATGTCTTTGCAAAATCACATCACTTAATTGGCCGCTCCGGGCTTTGCCCTACGCGGCGCTCCGCCTAAGCAGTTGCAGAATAACATAACTAAATTGGCCGCTCCGGGCTTCGCCCTACGCGGCGCTCCGCCTATATCTTTGCAAAATCACATTATATGTTTGCCGCTCCGGGCTGTGCCCCTATAACATCGAAAAAATACATTAACTGTTTGGCCGCTCCGCGCTTCGCCCTACGCGGCGCTCCGTCTATGACTTAGCAAAATTACATCACTTAATTGGCCGCTCCGGGCTTCGCCCGACGCGGCGCTCCGCCTATGGCTTCACAATATTACATCATTTGTTTGGCCGCTCCGGGCTTCGCCCTACGCGGCGCTCCGCCTTCAACTTTGCAAAATAACATCATTAATTGTTTGGCCGCTTCGGGCTTTGCCCTACGCGGCGCTCCGCCTTCAACTTCGCAAAATAACATCATTAATTGTTTGGCCGCTCCGGGCTTCGCCCTACGCGGCGCTCCGCCTATGCCCACGCAAAGTTACATAGTCATTTTATATGATAAAGACAGTACCGCAATACTACGCAATCGTTTCCCCATACAAAATCGTACAAACTTATCGTTGCGGTCGGCTCCAGTACAAAATGTATGGGAAAATCGAATACCAACATGACATGGAGTTTTTCATTTTTTTCTTTTGACTGTTGATTTATTTTCCAAAATTGGATCAAAATGAAAATAAATGACCACTTTTGACAGATCCTCATACTTTTTTTCTGCTAAAAGTCGTTATTTCGAGTTTTTACATTTCGGGGTAAATCTCAAAAATTACCCCGAAATTTGGGAAACAATTTTAACCAGTCGATAGGTCTTATAAGGCTCTACAACAAAGGTCATTATCAAAATTTAGCTTTGCTAACTGCAACTGCCCCAAAAACCACTTTGAAAATTCTAAAAAATTCACATTTTTACACAATGGCCGCCACTTGGTCCGCCATTTTGACTTTTTTGAAGCCAGTATTTTTTAGGCATTTAACGTTATATTTCACATCGAACTGCATTTTTACTTTGGCCCTCCGACGTATAACGAGTCCTCCAGAGCCTCTGGAAGTAGACCATGCCTTCGGAATTCATCTCCCCGCCGCTCCGAGTGTTGCCATGCGAATGAGATTAAAATAGTCAAATGTCATTTTAATGGATCCGTTCTCTAGGAACCTGGCAATGAATTTATCGAAAAGTCGTTATTTCTACTTTCGACCTTTTTGGGCCATATCTCGAAAACTACCAAAAACTACCAAAATTTTTTTTCACCTGGCAACACATCTTAATCAGACACACATCTGCCTAGTACATTGGAAAACGCTAAAGTGTCGCCATCTGCCCAGAAAATTTAAAATAAAATTTCGAAAAAGTAAAATTTTCGCAAAATGGCTGCTAGCGCGTCCGCCATCTTGAATTTCCGGATGCCCATATTTTTCCCATATTCTGGGTCGTATACCCTACCAACCCACATTTTTTGTTTTTTCCTCCCGTGCGTCCTCGGACCCAGAGAGAGTTTGGAAAATGACGATGTCGAAAAAATGTTTTGGTCCGCTGTCGCCAGTGTTGCCAGAATTTTTCAACAAAACTACCATGAGGCCATTGCGGGTCGGAGTTGCCATAAATCTGCATACTCGAATTTTCGCAAAACGTCAAAATTTCTTCCCTAGCATTTTCTACCATGGCTCGAAAACTACCATGAATTTGGTAGAAATTCAAACGCATGGCAATACTTGAATAAATTCTCTACCCCTGCCACATACAACGCGATTCTCTAAAATGTTGCCATCCATGCGAAAAATTAAAAACAATTTTTTCGAAACTTTTCAGTTTTACTAAATTACCGCCAGCGCGTCCGCCATCTTGAATTTTGTGATGCCCATATTTTTCCCATATTCTGGATCGTATAACCCATCAACCCTCATTTTTCGTTTTTTCCTCCGACGCTTCCTCTGACCCACAGGGCTCCTAGAAGCTGGCAATGTCGAAAAAACGTTTTTTACCGATAATTCCCAGTGTTGCCAGAATTTTCCAAAAAAACTACAAAAAGGCCCAAGCGGGTCAGGGTTGCCACAAAACTGCATACTCAATTTTTCGAAAATGCAATTTTTTTTTTTCCTACCATTTTCTCCCATGGCCCGAAAACTACCATGAATTTGGTAGAAATTCCTACACATGGTAACACTTCAATAAATTCCCCACCATAGCCTTCTTACAAGCGATTCTCTAAAGTGTTGCCATCCACCCGAAAAACGCCTTCAAAAACTGCCAATTTTTTTCTCGGGACAAAATGGCCGCCAGCGCCGCCGCCATCTTGAATTTCTATAATCTATGGATGGGGTCGTCGAGTCGACTATACTTGCAAGAATTTCCAAAAGAAAGTTTTCCGCTGTCTATGCGCGTCTCTTCAGTACGACTGCGCAAAAATGGCTCTAAAATTTTTTTTCAAACCGCAATCACACCGCCGCCATCTTGTTTTTTTGACATTTTATTTTTTTTCCATTTTTAACTCGCAAACATCCATCTTAAACAGTCGAGTCCGCCCCCCCATCCCCTACATTTTTTTCCCCCCGCGAGGCCATACTCGGCGGCCATCTTGAATTTAAAAAAAAAAACAACAAAAAGCTGCGTTGATTAAAAATCTAAACCCACCCCCCATACGTCAAAAAGTCCTAAACGCCCCCCTTCACCCCCAAAAACACCCCTGATCAGTCAGTGAGTGAGTGAGTGGTAATTTAGCTTTATATATAATAGATAGATAAGTAAAGTGGAATGACACTACGCAAAGGCAAAAAATTGGGCCTAAATTTTTCGCTTTTCGGTAGGTATGACATCGACATTGGTTTCAGTCTTATCAGTCAGATAACTTAATAATAATAAAATAAAATAAAAATAAAAATATCTTTATTTCTCAAATTTTAAATTACAAGTTAAGAGACGCCCCAGGAAGTAATAAATACTTGTGTTGGGGATGTCTCGCTGTTTCCAAATTTGTTATTATAATATGAGATTTAAAGTGAACATTTTAAATTTGACTTAAATTTAACAATCTAACTTGCAAAACGTTACTTTCGCAGGTGTCATTTTCGCAGGATGTCACTTTCGCGTTGTTGGTATTTCCTTTGCTTTAATGTACAGAGAACACCTCACAGGAACAAAATTGTCAATGACATTTTGCAAGTGATATTTTGCGAATATGACCTTTTTGCGAAAGTGACATTTTGCGAAAGTGACTTTTTGGGAAAGTGACATTTTGCGAAAGTGACTTTTTGTGAGTGACCAAATTTTTCTCGATAAACATTTGCGAATATGGCATTCTGCGTCAAAACCGACTTATCATCTGCTGACTTGTTCTGGTAACGAAAACGGGTAAAGAGGTTCAGAAGAATAAAACGTTGTATTGAATAGTTTTATAATTTATATTATCACAAAAGTAACTACCTACTTAGAATAAACCTATCTAACTGTGAATGTAGTATGTAAAATCGGCTTTGCAATAAAAAATAGATTACGCCTTATCGCAACAACTTATTTGTAATAAATATTAGAACATTCTATCAAAGACAATGTGTAAAACAAATGTAAAGTTTTACAAAATAAGTAGCGAAAAAAGTGTAATCACGTGCAAAACTGTTTACAGAACATTTACGAGCTAATTAAAAAGTGATACATTAATCCCGACTTTAAATATAAAGCCTTACAATAAAACAAAATTTCATTGCTATAGGTTGGGCTTATCAATGTCAAGTTTTATAATCTAAAGATTTATTAAATGCGATAGTTGTAACGACTGAATTGTAAAACATAGGCGTGAGTTCTTCTTAAAGAACTGTATGTGCCTAAAGAGTAGTTTGTACCTAATTCTTCTTACTACTAGCTATCTATTTTTATCATGGCTTATGAGATTACGGTAAAGAAGATTCTTGAAGG
>CATOBJ010000002.1:51493-81775 GCA_951394215.1 Glyphodes perspectalis | reverse complement strand
AAAAGACGAATCAGTTTTGCATGCCCAACTGATTAACTAATAGGTATAAGTACGTTTTAAGGAGCAATTTAAAAATAAAACGTGCACATAATAATTTAAATCGATAAATTATGGTGTCCATCATCCGTACTGTCACGTGCGACAAACGGTATAGTTACGCCACTGGCTAGTAAATAAATTTCAATAAGGGGCGTTGGCATGTTATCCGGCGCCCTATCGCCCTGGCGCCTATGCGCCCTATGTCCCCACAGTTCGCGCACAGGGGCGGCGCGTCCCTTCATCCGTTCACTGAGCGTCTCACCGACAAGGAGCAAGGCACAGAGTTCAGCGCCCTCGCCAAGTCTATGGGTCCTATGCATTTCTCGGGCAGTTGGTAAGGCGGCATTTTTTGGCACAGCACGGGATATAACGGCTCTACGGCTATGCTGCAATGCAATGTTTATGAGTGATATATTAAACAATAGTGTGAGCGAAGAGTCTCATGTTTAATAGGATGTATTTTTTGGACAGTTACTGCCATTAAATCACTTAAAAAGTTGCTTCATGTCATTTAAGTTTGAATAGAATTAGTCTTTTGTAAATTAGGGAGTTTAGAAAAAAAAGGTTCAGAAAGGAAAAAGGAATGACAGATTAAAATATCTCACAATTATAAAAAGTAAAAAACATAAACTTAAAAGAGGTTAAAACTAACTTCGTGGTCAGTTGGTAACAATCTTATTTACCTTTATGGCAATAATACACTGACCCATTTCTATTTCTCCACTAGACATGCTTACTTGGATTTACTTTATGTCTAAGTAATTTCAGTTAGGTATTCTATTCATATGAATATTGTTTATTCAATAGTTATAAACATTCTAGAATTTTCAATACAATAACGGATTGCCTTCTGGTCTTTTAAACAATATATTTTTTTAATCAAAAGTTATGTACCACCATAATCAACCTATAAGTAAATATGATCCTTCTATCGATCCTCTATGAATATTATATTTATATGTAAGGTAATTAATATGAAAGTTAACATTTCACCTATGAATGTCAATAACCTTAGTTTTTTGGTTTAGAAATTGAGCTATGTTATACTTAGCTATATAGGTGAACTCAGTGCATTATACCTGGCATCAGCTTGCATGAATATCTCCATGTTGAGGCAGTTAGCAGCTGACCCCATTACACATACAACTTCGCCGTAGTCCTGCAAAAAAATATTTTGGCGATGTATTTCAATAACAATAAAAATCATTATGTTGTGTTGTGACAGATTTTCGAAGGCAGTCGGTGAACAGCGACACCAGCAGCGGCACGTCGCCCGCTCGATGTGCGGCCGGGGGGCGCGTTTGTTGTACGTGCCTGCATGATCTGTATCATGAGCTGCACGGAGCGCGCCGTGCAGTCGGTGAACAGCGACACCAGCAGCGGCACGTCGCCCGCTCGATGTGCGGCCGGGGGGCGCGCTTGTTGTACGTGCCTGCATGATCTGTATCATGAGCTGCACGGAGCGCGCCGTGCAGTCGGTGAACAGCGACACCAGCAGCGGCACGTCGCCCGCTCGATGTGCGGCCGGGGGGCGCGCTTGTTGTACGTGCCTGCATGATCTGTATCATGAACTGCACGGAGCGCGCCGTGCAGTCGGTGAACAGCGACACCAGCAGCGGCACGTCGCCCGCTCGATGTGCGGCCGGGGGGCGCGCTTGTTGTACGTGCCTGCATGATCTGTATCATGAGCTGCACGGAGCGCGCCGTGCAGTCGGTGAACAGCGACACCAGCAGCGGCACGTCGCCCGCTCGATGTGCGGCCGGGGGGCGCGCTTGTTGTACGTGCCTGCATGATCTGTATCATGAGCTGCACGGAGCGCGCCGTGCAGTCGGTGAACAGCGACACCAGCAGCGGCACGTCGCCCGCTCGATGTGCGGCCGGGGGGCGCGCTTGTTGTACGTGCCTGCATGATCTGTATCATGAGCTGCACGGAGCGCGCCGTGCAGTCGGTGAACAGCGACACCAGCAGCGGCACGTCGCCCGCTCGATGTGCGGCCGGGGGGCGCGCTTGTTGTACGTGCCTGCATGATCTGTATCATGAGCTGCACGGAGCGCGCCGTGCAGTCGGTGAACAGCGACACCAGCAGCGGCACGTCGCCCGCTCGATGTGCGGCCGGGGGGCGCGCTTGTTGTACGTGCCTGCATGATCTGTATCATGAGCTGCACGGAGCGCGCCGTGCAGTCGGTGAACAGCGACACCAGCAGCGGCACGTCGCCCGCTCGATGTGCGGCCGGGGGGCGCGCTTGTTGTACGTGCCTGCATGATCTGTATCATGAACTGCACGGAGCGCGCCGTGCAGTCGGTGAACAGCGACACCAGCAGCGGCACGTCGCCCGCTCGATGTGCGGCCGGGGGGCGCGCTTGTTGTACGTGCCTGCATGATCTGTATCATGAGCTGCACGGAGCGCGCCGTGCAGTCGGTGAACAGCGACACCAGCAGCGGCACGTCGCCCGCTCGATGTGCGGCCGGGGGGCGCGCTTGTTGTACGTGCCTGCATGATCTGTATCATGAGCTGCACGGAGCGCGCCGTGCAGTCGGTGAACAGCGACACCAGCAGCGGCACGTCGCCCGCTCGATGTGCGGCCGGGGGGCGCGCTTGTTGTACGTGCCTGCATGATCTGTATCATGAGCTGCACGGAGCGCGCCGTGCAGTCGGTGAACAGCGACACCAGCAGCGGCACGTCGCCCGCTCGATGTGCGGCCGGGGGGCGCGCTTGTTGTACGTGCCTGCATGATCTGTATCATGAGCTGCACGGAGCGCGCCGTGCAGTCGGTGAACAGCGACACCAGCAGCGGCACGTCGCCCGCTCGATGTGCGGCCGGGGGGCGCGCTTGTTGTACGTGCCTGCATGATCTGTATCATGAGCTGCACGGAGCGCGCCGTGCAGTCGGTGAACAGCGACACCAGCAGCGGCACGTCGCCCGCTCGATGTGCGGCCGGGGGGCGCGCTTGTTGTACGTGCCTGCATGATCTGTATCATGAGCTGCACGGAGCGCGCCGTGCAGTCGGTGAACAGCGACACCAGCAGCGGCACGTCGCCCGCTCGATGTGCGGCCGGGGGGCGCGCTTGTTGTACGTGCCTGCATGATCTGTATCATGAGCTGCACGGAGCGCGCCGTGCAGTCGGTGAACAGCGACACCAGCAGCGGCACGTCGCCCGCTCGATGTGCGGCCGGGGGGCGCGCTTGTTGTACGTGCCTGCATGATCTGTATCATGAGCTGCACGGAGCGCGCCGTGCAGTCGGTGAACAGCGACACCAGCAGCGGCACGTCGCCCGCTCGATGTGCGGCCGGGGGGCGCGCTTGTTGTACGTGCCTGCATGATCTGTATCATGAGCTGCACGGAGCGCGCCGTGCAGTCGGTGAACAGCGACACCAGCAGCGGCACGTCGCCCGCTCGATGTGCGGCCGGGGGGCGCGCTTGTTGTACGTGCCTGCATGATCTGTATCATGAGCTGCACGGAGCGCGCCGTGCAGTCGGTGAACAGCGACACCAGCAGCGGCACGTCGCCCGCTCGATGTGCGGCCGGGGGGCGCGCTTGTTGTACGTGCCTGCATGATCTGTATCATGAGCTGCACGGAGCGCGCCGTGCAGTCGGTGAACAGCGACACCAGCAGCGGCACGTCGCCCGCTCGATGTGCGGCCGGGGGGCGCGCTTGTTGTACGTGCCTGCATGATCTGTATCATGAGCTGCACGGAGCGCGCCGTGCAGTCGGTGAACAGCGACACCAGCAGCGGCACGTCGCCCGCTCGATGTGCGGCCGGGGGGCGCGCTTGTTGTACGTGCCTGCATGATCTGTATCATGAACTGCACGGAGCGCGCCGTGCAGTCGGTGAACAGCGACACCAGCAGCGGCACGTCGCCCGCTCGATGTGCGGCCGGGGGGCGCGCTTGTTGTACGTGCCTGCATGATCTGTATCATGAGCTGCACGGAGCGCGCCGTGCAGTCGGTGAACAGCGACACCAGCAGCGGCACGTCGCCCGCTCGATGTGCGGCCGGGGGGCGCGCTTGTTGTACGTGCCTGCATGATCTGTATCATGAGCTGCACGGAGCGCGCCGTGCAGTCGGTGAACAGCGACACCAGCAGCGGCATGTCGCCCGCTCGATGTGCGGCCGGGGGGCGCGCTTGTTGTACGTGCCTGCATGATCTGTATCATGAGCTGCACGGAGCGCGCCGTGCAGTCGGTGAACAGCGACACCAGCAGCGGCACGTTGTCCACCTGCTCGATGTGCGGACGGATGTTCTCGATGCCGCGCGGCAGCTTCGCCTGCACACATCATATTGCACATCAAGTTCAGGAACTTAGGGGTAATATAATTCCTAAGATTAGGTGTCTTGTATTAAATTTAAATTTATTATATGCCTATGGTACCTTCTGTGTTACAAGCGGAATTGATTTAATACGCGGATACGTTTCCGGATATCTGGCGCGTAAGTAACAAAATATTAGCTGGCTCACCCGGTTGCTCATGTCGAAGTTGACGGGCGCGGAGTGGTCGGTGGAGTCGGTAAGGCAGGAGAGCGAGCGGCACGCGTCCACCGGCGACTCGCCGCCCTCCGCCGAGTCGTCCAGCAGCGAGTCCGCTGAAGGGTGCGACGTCGCGATGCTGCCGCGCTGATAAACAACAAGCGAGTCGTCAAAACAAATCGTTTTATTTCTTAACAGATATACATTATAGGCGTAGTTAGGCGAGCAGGAGCGGTCCGCTCCATTCACCAATTTAGGGGTTTAAGTGATCATCGTAGTCTCCCAATGATCACACACACATAATGTGGCCACCATCAGGGAGCACATAGCTCGTATTTTAAGATAAAGAATTGCCTGACTATGGCGCTGTTTGAAGCCAGCTAACTCCCCTAGCCCCTGTGGTAGGGGGAGTCCTAGAAAGCTTTTTTAACTAATATTCCCGAAATTTATTCTGATATGGACATTGCACATTAATGAAGAACTATCTATTCTTCAGCTACTTTTTTACCGTACCTTGAGTCCGTTGTGTGTGGTGATGGAGTGCCTCGCCTTCTTGATCTCGTTGTCAAACTTAACCGTGGTATGGTCAAGGTTGATCGCTCCGGGCGCTGACATGGACAGCGCCTTCGTCGACGACATGTTGTTGCTACAACAGTTGTTGCGTTAGCGAGTAGTACAACAACGTTCGTGAACCGTTGAGCTCTGCGTACGTCGGCGATCGAACATCGATTATTGGAAAAATCGATTCTTTCCTATACAATAATTTATTTCCAATTGTGAATCAACCTATGTGTACCAATCTTAAAATCCGATCTTCAGAATTGATTTATTTATAGATTATAAATAGGAATATTTTTTATTTACCAATAAATAAAAAACTATCAATATTTTTATGAATCGATTATTCGCACACCGATTACAATCGATTCAAAGATCGATTACCTTTTAGAAGAATCGTCATCATTCCTGAAATTGCTCCAATGAAGACGTTATGCGCCGTTTTCGTCGCAACATGTCTTCTCACATATGATAGCATATTGACACCAGTTTTATTCCTTGCAACTTACGCTTCTCTAATACCACTTTATTAGAGATCCATTGCATTTCGCAGAGCTCAAGGGTTCGCGAACGTAACGAATACCCACCCTCATTGAACGCCGACGCGGCGGTAGATATGTGTGTGAGTGCGTTGTTAGTGTGGCGAGCGGAAGCAAGCAACATAGCGATGGGTGTTCACCTGATAATCTTAACTTTGCTCACAATTTACAAGAAACATATTAGGATATCTATCCTCATTAATACTAGATTGGTCGAGGATCTCGATATTTGTTTCTGATTAAAAAACCCTCCCTTCTGGTTGTCTCACAAAATTAATTTACCAAGTGAATACACATCTATGTATAGGAAATAAAAATAGGTAATCAAGAAGCATTATTTTACATACAATTGGAAATTAAAAATATATATTCAAAAGGAAATACTAATACTATTGCTGCTTAGTTCAATAGTAATAAAACAAAACTTATTCAAAAACATAAAATATTGAAGAATGTTATGTGTATGTACCTAAGTACATATACTACACGATATACTACGACACATATATACGGGCACATTTGGATAACTACTACACGAGCATTCTCAACAGGCACAAACATACAGCCACTGTCTAATATGAAAATGATGGGTTAGTTGGACCAATAACATGTAAGGTATACATAATATTTTAGGGTACATTTAATAATTGAAATAAAATGATAATTCATATCACTATTATAAATATGCTTCAGGCCATGATAAAGAATCATAGAGCATTAAGAATTTCTACAAAATGAGGGGGAAGTAGCAGTAAATTTCAATATTTCAATATGTACCGGAGCATGGGAGGCGAAATGGTCTTTTTTCTTCTAAAATATATTTTTGCAGTCTATAGACAAATAACGATAGCAATGAAATAGCTATGTTTGAGAAATTTGCAACTACTTCGGCGATTATACGTCCTAGGGCAAATACAAACGTATTTCCGACAACCACTAACACTTCCAATTGTAGAACAATTGTGGAAATCGGTGTCGTAAATTACTGCTGTTACTTATAAAGTCAATAATATGATACAAAGATACAAGCGTTATTTATTATCGAATATACATTTCTACACCCAGGACTCCTATCAAATTTGAAACGTAAATGATCGCATTTGCGTTATGCGACGAAAATAAAATAAAATATTGAAGCACTATACTGTAACTTTATAAGGTATTTTACAGTTATCTGGCTCTTCTGCAAAGTAGACATTTGTATCTGCAAAGTCGATTCGCAAACGCAAACGTGAACATTAATATTCAAAATTAAAATAAAACCTCGCGGGACAGGTGCCAATCACCGATGAGGCGGGTGGAAGAGAGGGAGAGAGACAAACCTATAGAAAAAGGAGAGCGCGTTGTCGTCGCGCGCGGCGCCGGGCGCGCGGCCGCCCGCCAGCGTCTGCGACGACAGCGGCGACCCGCCCCTGCTGCGGGAACCACGCCCTACTCTACTCAGCGCTCGACTACTGCAGGCGCGGCGGACGCGCGAGCCTCCCGGCGTCGGACTGGGTCAGACGGGCCCGGGCGGCTCCCCACAATCTTGGGGCTTCGAGATATTTTCCGAGACCCCCTACAAGCCCGGGGCTCCGAGTAATTTTCTGAGGCCCCTATAAGTTATTTAATTTTCAAGCCAGGCTCGTAGTGGGTCCGGCAAATGCTACCTCGACTATATGGCCAGTCCGACGCAGGAGGTTTCTACCAAACGATCGTTCGGTCTTTTTGCATTCATCGAACACAGTAATTTGTATGTCATGAATGCAACATTTAGCAGCAATTGTGAGTCGCAACACTAATTAAATTAACACGAGTGAACTTGTATGAAGTATAATTTAGAGCAATCAGACATTTAAATATTTGAAGTAACTTTTACCAGCAGTGTAAACGAGACGGTAATACTGCGAAGGATATAAGCACGCGTCTAGACGACGAGAGTTTTAGGAAATAAAAAAAACAAATTTATCAAAGTCTACATTTGGTGAAGAAACCTTGGGTTAGGGAAAATCTATTATACAAAACGCTGCCTTATTCCTCCCACATATTAAAAGTTTATTGAATAAGTCATTTGATAAACCTTTTTATCAATATTAAGATCAATATCAGATCTCTTGAAGGAATGAAGCAGCGATACCTACGTACACACCAAAACTATGTAAAACATTTAAAAAATCAAACACACTGAGAAATAACTTCCAAAAAATAGAGGAAGATCTAAATTGTAGTGTGTATGTTTGTTTAGTTGATGATTCTGATGGGTGTGCGGGTTACAACACCTTGTTATACAATAATGACAAGCTAGCCGGTTAATAAGTAGGTACACCAATTTGAAGCTACACTTTAATGCTGGTGGGTGTTATTTTATTATTATTTTTGTTTTGGTGTCGCCGTATCCCTATATAATACTCAAATAATTAAAAAAAAATTTGAGGCCCTAATGTGGACATAAACATATGAATTGAGTTATTTCTTACTCAGAATATCAAATAAGACAGTAATATTGTTCTTTTTTGTTTGAAATTAATATGAGATTCGCTGTAATTTGATATACGTATATAACAAGAGTTTTCTATGACCATTTGTTACAGAATTTACGAAACGGAGATAAATTGCTAACGGTTCTTTTTAGATGACTTATTTATGGGAACATAATTTATTTTTATCAACAAAGGATTTAAATATTGGAGTCTTGACGGTCTAAAACCGAGTTAAAAACATATTTTACCATCCTCGCCCATTGGGGGCGATTGTCCACCTTTACACACGCTTGGGCATATAACATTACAGCATTTTTAACAAATATCTTATGTAAAGATAAGTGACTCGGATTGTTTGTATCATCACAGCCCTAGCTTCAGCTTTGCGGCCACTGGCTAACTATCAAGTGACAGGTTTGGCTGAAAAAAAGAGACCCCTGAGGCCCATGGACACAGGTGACCCTCTATGCCTTATTATTGAAACCGAATATTTAATGAATTAAATTAAATCAATTGGCATGTAATTTGGCCAATTTAATCAATTGGCATGGATGGGCCTCATTGGGAATATTCAATTGCGACTTGCTTGCAAAGCATTGAGGCCCGTGTCAATTAAACCGGTTGGAATTCTTAACCGACTAAATTAGCAGGGGCCTCCAGTTCAGTTCCGCTAGTTTGTGCTTGGGTACCTGGGCTGCGTGTCGTTGATAAGCGAGATGTGGCAGTTCCAGCCGGACTCGAGGCCCATCTTCTCGCTGAAGACGCGCGAGCGCAGCTCGTTCTCCTTGCTGAAGTGCACGAAGCGCACGCACGCGCGCTCCAGCCGCTCGATCAGCTCCACCATGTCGCTCTGCGCCTGGTACTGCATCGTCACCATGCCGATGAACACCTGCGAGCATTCCGAGCTTGTTATTTGTATGACCCTACCTATACATATAGTTGATGTATAATAGTGTGCGAACTACGCGCTCGCACTAAAGTGGAAGTACTTCCGCCGAGCTAGGTGTTGCTTGCTCGGGGACCTAGGTCCGACTAACCGTCGCGGTGTATTGTATATATTCTTAGTGGCGATAATAACTTCGTCAGCGCGATGCAGGATTGTATGGAGTTTCTCTATGTTCGATCGACGTCATTTGTTTACGTATTACTGGCTATTATAATCTTGACTATCTTGTGGCGCAGTCGCCACAATAGTAGCTGTATAATACAAACTGTACATACATTACATGATGTCCGTCATCAGGGGCAGCAGACCCCTTTAACCACATTTAGCCAGAAATAAAACTAAGCTGGGTTAGATGGAATTGTGAAGAAGTAGTGACAAGTTTCCAGCTCGTGGCCTACACAATCACATACCCAAAACCCGATATAGCATTAGTCGCCTTTTACGACATGCTAGGAGAGGAACACAGTTGGCGCATAATTTTTAAGTTCCAGGCGATGCTGTAATATTCCGCACCCAATTTTTTTTGGTAGTATCCAAAAGTAGTGTAGTTTGGCCAAATATTAGTAGGCCAATAGTAATTCGGTAAATCGTTGAAGGTCAGGTGGACAACCTGATCCACAAATATATTGCTAACAAACCTGATTACACTGCATGTCAAAATATCCTTCAGCATCATTGACGTCGTCATCTGTCACTTCATTAAACAGCAATGAATCTGAAATCACAATGTTGTGTTAGTTACATTTTATTTGAAATATTTTAGCACATTATTAAACATTATTGTTAAGGTTTTAAGAACCTTTTTGGTATGTTGGCCATAGCGGCCATAAATATTCAAGATAGAAGAAAAAAGAAGACAGCAAAATGTCTGAAGTAAAAACCAGTTTTGTAATATTGATATTTTTGCTACAATATATTTTTTTTTTGATAAAGTTTATGTAGTATTCACATCGTTTTAAATTATAATCCTTTAATGTTCATATAAATACACACTTATATATGTTAAACTAAAGATTAGTCCACAAATATAACATTACGGCGGCAGTCGGCCGGCAGCTCCAGGTGCATGTGCGACTACCTTGATGCCCAGCGACACGCGATACGTGTGTACGGTAGCGGGTACAGTGTACGCACCGGTGGAGTGGAAGTGCAGCGCGGGCGCGTCGGCCCACTGCTGCGAGTGCGGCGCGTACAGCCGGCGGCTGTCGGCCGGCAGCTCCAGGTACATGTGCGCCAGTGGAGGCGCGATGCCGCGCGTCAGAGGTCTGCGCAAGCGCATACATAGATTAAAAATTATAATTTCTTAAAAATCTCCTGTCCAACTCGAGGGACATTTCAAGGAACGTAGAGGGTTCTTACAAGAGTCACTTAATTTTATTTATTGAGTTTACCATATTAATCGTAAGTCTTACACAACTCAAGATTAACATGGCATGCCAACAGTGCAAAATCGCTTGTATAAAAAAGATTATGAATTTTAAAAAAGGCTAGTGAGGTGTGTAAGGACCATGCTCTGCCTACCCCGCTCGGCAAATGGCGTGAATCTAGTTTGTAAAATAGCAGTTTCTCCCTGACTTCCGAATGTGGTAACTTACTTGTAGGCGAACGCGGTGCAGTAGGCCGTGAGCGAGTTCCGCTGGTAGAAGTCGATGATCTTCTTGCGGTCGGACGGCGAGATGGGCGTCAGGTCGCGCCCGTTCCAGTAGTCCACGCACGAGTCCAGGATTATGTCCGCCGTGCCCTAAACAACGCAAATAAAATATAACATTTTAGACCTACATACAAATGTACGTACATACATACTTCGGTTTCATTTCACAAAAAACACCCACGACGAAACCTTAGTTTTTGGCTTACACCGATAAAAGCTTAAGGTTTCGCCGAAACATCGAACCGTACGTGTTATATATGTCAGACTAGATCTGAATTCATCATATACATTGATCCGACTCCGAGATAAGTAGCTTAAGCACTTGTGTTACGGATATCAGAATCAACAGTGGTATTACAAATATATACTTAAATATTGGATATTAACACCCAGACACAGAACAAACACAAGTATTCATCATACGAATGTTCGTCCTGGGTGGGGATCGAACCCACAACTCTTGGCGCATGGGGCAGGGTGATTACCGAATGAGCCATCGCGCCAGTCAAAATCTGTTCATTATTACTTAAGATTTTTGTAAACTTCGCGACCCACTTAAATATTGATTTGTAATGTGGGATTCTGCCATTGCCATTGCATCCCATACACATCATGCTCCCCTAGTGCCGCCCGGGGTGAATCTTATAAATACATTTAAGAATGCAGTTTTTTTTTAACCCATTTAATTTGCAGTCCAAAGCCATAGCCCTGTCCCCTAGCCCACTGCAGCCCCCTAACTAAGCCACTGTTGATAATAAGCGTCGGCAAGCCACGCCACTAATATAAGTATCAGCTTCACCCGATAAGAGCGTACCTGCGTGAGCATCTGCAGCTGGCTAGCCTGGTCCTTGACGAGCACGGCCACTAACTTGAACAAGCACTGGCCACACCAGCAATTATAAAAAAAATAGCTTTACCCGTCGCGAGCGTACCTGCGTGAGCATCTGCAGCTGGCTGGCCTGGTCCTTGACGAGCACGGCCACTAACTTGAACAAGCACTGGCCACACCAGCAATTATAAAAAAAATAGCTTTACCCGTCGCGAGCGTACCTGCGTGAGCATCTGCAGCTGGCTGGCCTGGTCCTTGACGAGCACGGCCAGCATGTGCGGCAGCGGCACCTTGACGCGCGTGCTCAGGTGCAGCTGCCGCACGAAGCGCGTCTCGCGCCGGATCGTGTCCGCTTGCTGCCGACACACGGAGACATTACACCGCGGTTAAAGTCTAAAGCAAGCTCTACATCCCACCTGCACTCCTTCTAAGTGCCGGTCCAAAGCCAGAATTAGGTCGGCGCGAGATAAAATTTCAGTGCCCTTTATGCCGCTTAAAAATATTATTGTTTTTTTTTTTAATGCATTGTTTGACTACACCTACATAAATGTCAAGGAAGGTACGTACGGGCGGAGGAGGTAGCAGTAAATTGCTTAAAGGTATGTGACTCTTCCTGTGTAAACTAAATATTTAAAATAAGGAGGAATTAATTAGTAAATAAAGCCAAATTTTAATTACGATAATCTCACGGTCACATAAAAAGTAGGTTAAATACTCTTGTCTAGGTAGACCTATAATTGCGCCCTACAGGGGGGGCTCCGAATACTCCTGTGGTATCCCTGCCTGTCGTAGGAGGCGACTAAAAGGGCCTTTGGGGCTGTGGAGTGTTTGCGGGGGGGCCTGCATTCACTTCGTTAAGCAGCCCCAGAGAAGATGACGACACGTGGATCCTCGTCCGTTAAATAGGATGGGGTGACACTGTGGTCTGTGCCGTCATAAGCACCGCGAGGTGTTCTGGGGGCGAGGTTGCCTCTCCCTCGAGATGGGCCGCATGGATCGGCAGCGGCGTAGACGTAGATTTCGCGTAGAGTCCCGAGTGGGGAGCCCGGAATCTGCGCCAACGCCCGAAGAATGACCACCGTGAGGTTTAGTCGGTAGTAGAGTGCTTTCCCGGCCTCTGAGCCCGACACATCCCTCGTAGGCCGAACCTAGGTTTACTTGGACGGTGCGTAAATGCATTCCTCACGTAAAAAAAAAAAAAAAAAAAAAGGTAGACCTATAATTAATAATATGCGCACCAACATTCATCTAATTCCATTAGTACAAACGAGTCACAAACATCCATACACTTTCATATTTTCAAAACTAGTAAGATTTGCACGATGATCTCTTCCATATTACTTAAGTATTCCGTGAACCAATAGACAAGGTGACTAAAAAATTCTGTTTAGTCTGTCAGTTAGATTTTTAAAAATATGGAACACGTATTTTTTTAGTTATTTGTCAAACTAACATTGACGAAGATACAATACAATGCATTCAAGTTGCGCGTGACGTCACACATTCGTACAATTTTTACTTAATAGTGACGTCGCAAGGCCCCACTCTAAAACTTTAATGCTTTTTATCTTTGTGATTTTTTGTAATTTGATAAAGCGTAAAATATGTTCCTAATATTTTTGTATAATTTACTGACGGACTAAATAGAATTATAGTTATTTTTATGCAGTTATCATCCCTATTATACGTTCCGTACAACCTATATAATCGAGAAACAAGACAAGAGTATGCAGGGCCAGAGCTACTATAGGGGCTTTTTGGGTAGTCCAAGACTCCGTGGCCAAACAGGACCCTGTTAAAAACAATAGTCTTATTTAACGAACAGAACGAGGGTCCGTAGTAGAAGAAAACCAATACAGGCCCTAAAGATGGATTAGCCCAGCACATTAAAGATCCGCCTCTGAAAGTATGCATACCAAGTGCCTAAAGACTGCAAGGCAGTCGTGCACGGTGTAGGAGTCGGCGACGGCGTCCGTGAAGCCGATCTGCTTGGCCAGCTCGCACAGGCAGCGGCGGTTCGTTACCGGGACCAGGTCCTCACTGCAACAGGTCAGTGCAAAGGTTGCAAAGGGCGTATTTAATGGTTGTAAGCCCACAACAAGGCGAATACAAATAGAATATATACAAAGTGGCTAAGGTGGTCGTGTCTGGTAATGTAAATGGCGGACTCAGCAAACAACTGCGCCACAAATGATTGCATCTTATCCTGATCCTAAAGGACAATACTAGGCCACTTTATCATTAGCGAGGTGCAAACAGGTTAGCAGCAGGTCAGCGGTGATTGAGCAACACAGGTCAGCATTACTGGTCTGGAACATATCTGGAGCAGGTCAGCAGTGGGTACTCGCCTGCGCCTCGCAGGTGAGGTGCGCGCAGAAGTGAGCGTAGGTGTGGCGAGGCGCGGGCGCGCACGTGTTGAGCAGCGCCGCCAGCCCCAGCGGCTTGAGCCGCGCCAGGTGCTGCCGCCAGCGCTGGGTAGTGCCAGTACTCGCCTGAGCTGCGCCTCGCAGGTGAGGTGCGCGCAGAAGTGCGCGTAGGTGTGGCGCGGCGCGGGCGCGCACGTGTTGAGCAGCGCCGCCAGCCCCAGCGGCTTGAGCCGCGCCAGGTGCTGCCGCCAGCGCTGGGTAGTGCCAGTACTCGCCTGAGCTGCGCCTCGCAGGTGAGGTGCGCGCAGAAGTGCGCGCAGGTGTGGCGCGGCGCGGGCGCGCACGTGTTGAGCAGCGCCGCCAGCCCCAGCGGCTTGAGCCGCGCCAGGTGCTGCCGCCAGCGCTGGGTAGTGCCAGTACTCGCCTGAGCTGCGCCTCGCAGGTGAGGTGCGCGCAGAAGTGCGCGCAGGTGTGGCGCGGCGCGGGCGCGCACGTGTTGAGCAGCGCCGCCAGCCCCAGCGGCTTGAGCCGCGCCAGGTGCTGCCGCCAGCGCTGGGTAGTGCCAGTACTCGCCTGAGCTGCGCCTCGCAGGTGAGGTGCGCGCAGAAGTGCGCGTAGGTGTGGCGCGGCGCGGGCGCGCACGTGTTGAGCAGCGCCGCCAGCCCCAGCGGCTTGAGCCGCGCCAGGTGCTGCCGCCAGCGCTGGGTAGTGCCAGTACTCGCCTGAGCTGCGCCTCGCAGGTGAGGTGCGCGCAGAAGTGCGCGTAGGTGTGGCGCGGCGCGGGCGCGCACGTGTTGAGCAGCGCCGCCAGCCCCAGCGGCTTGAGCCGCGCCAGGTGCTGCCGCCAGCGCTGGGTAGTGCCAGTACTCGCCTGAGCTGCGCCTCGCAGGTGAGGTGCGCGCAGAAGTGCGCGTAGGTGTGGCGCGGCGCGGGCGCGCACGTGTTGAGCAGCGCCGCCAGCCCCAGCGGCTTGAGCCGCGCCAGGTGCTGCCGCCAGCGCTGGTCGTCAAACTCAACGCAGAACGGCGCGTTCTGGTCGTGCGTCAGGTCCAGCACCTGACGAACCATAGAATTGATTAACCCTCTTTCGAAATGAGATAGTGAACTGATATAGTCTACCCTGGGCACGAACACGAATTTCACAAGTTTGAGTCTTGCTCGAGAATCGCAGCATGTGCAAAGCTTCAAATTTTGCATTGAGCAGCGATTAGCGCTGCTTAATTTCTCTTAAAATAAGTATATTCATAATAAGATGCACATTATCTCTCAGTAACCTCGACTATGGTAGACGGCTCGGGGTTCTGCTTGCCGTCGGCGAGCTGCTCCAGCGTGGTCTGGCTCTGGTGGCCCATGGAGCCCACGAGGCTGGTCTTGCTCGAGTTGTTCGACGACGGGCTCGAGTTGCGCAGGAAGAAAACTTTCTCCGCCGTCGGGTTGGGCCACGATAGTATGCCCTTTTTGTCCACGCAAGTCAGCGCCTATAAATACATAAATTATAATTATAAAGTGATGTTTAAATTGATCTGATTTAGGTTAAAAAAATTACCAAAATCAATTAGTCTGGTTCGATGGTCATATTCACGTAAATCATTCTGTTCCGCAAACACTGAGTTACGGTATAAATGGAAAGATAAGCATTATTTTATATTTATATTGTCGATATATATTTTCTTACCGACAACGAACCCAGAACGTGTACAATATTAGCTGTTCTCGACACCATATCCTCTCTCCCAGTGATGATATTGAAAAACGTCTTCCATAGGGACTTTAGGCTCTCCGGCTTAAGGTTCGATTCGCTAAGCGCCTGGAGGAGTGGATCGCTAGCATCCTCTGATATGGAGCAAGACTTTGGACGGATGTATTTTTGCCGCGTCTCTGAGAGAAGTTTAAACCTGAAATAATAAAAATATATTAATTCAATTATAATACGTCAGTATTTTTCGCGATCGTTGTCGAGCTTCGTTGATAGTGGTCCTTCGAGTCGGATATTGCGAGATAGTGCATAATGTTAGTTTTTGAAACTAAATAGGTAACAAGATAAGAATCCTGTAAAATTTAACAAGTTCGAAACTTGTAAAATTTTCTTAAAGTTCTATTCAATTTTCATCTTTTATTATCCACATATTATATTATATGTATAATAAATACGTCAAGACGTACCAGACGATTTTAATAGTAATATTATTACTATTTAAAAAAATATATAAATCATTCAGTTTACAAAATCTTTAGAGCAATGACAATTCACTAATATATTTTACCACTACATCAATTAATTTGTCCTGAAGCATTACCTAGCCAATCCATAGCAGTTGAGTGTGACCCAGGCTATAGGGAAGACTATCTGCAGCAGGGGCAGCGAGGCAGCAATCGTCTGCAGGAAGTATATTTCGGTCCAGTGCGTCACCCCGGGCAGGTGGTACATGTGCCGCACGAAGCTGGCGATCACCACGATGGCTATCACCAGCGGAAGAAGAATGCCTTCCATTACTTTCACTGTGCACTGTCAAAATTTACACCAATGTTAACAACATTTAACACTTTCTCATTATGCAAGTATTATCTAGAAATAACACCAACACGGCGGAAACGTTAATCTGTAAATATAATGCATATCACATTCAGTCAGTGTTAGGTCTAGTTCATATTTAAATAAAATGTATAAGTACAACAGGAATACTCATTTATATTTTGGAACTCAGAATGAACAAACGTTCGACGAAACTACTGGATCTAGGACCACAGACTAAAAAGAACAACTCCGCGCCACTAACTAAACATTGTGGAGCTCCAAATTGACACGCAACTTACATCAGACATTGACATAAGTGCTCCAAATACGCTCACAAATCTCACTCACACATGCATAAGGTTGGCTTTACGCTGTAGTATGACAGCGCAGTCCTTCTTTTTTTACAAGTCCGTGTCTAGGACCTACAAATATTACGCAGATGTCACTCACATAGTCTTCGTGAATTCTGTGGGTTTTTTGAAAACTTACCCTTCCATTTTTAACTAAAGGAGGGAAATTCAAGCCAGAAAGTTTGAATTAAACTCATTAAAATAGATTTTAAACTTTATAACTATGCTACTGGTACATTGTCGACGCGGAAGATGCGGGCTAGCCGTGTGATAAATGTATCTATAAATAAATACATTTAATGTATGATCTACTATAATACTCACCAAATACCTTTGCTTCTCAAACACTGTAACAGGACGGGTTGTAGCCTGTTCTAGGGCCATCTTCAAGTTCTTTAAATATGGTGTCTCCAGCATCCTGTACGCCTTGTTTTGATGCGGTGTTCTAATACGTGGAGTGCTAAAATTCTCTTTCTGCTACAATAAAACACTTACTTTTAATATTTATGAATACAATTGTAAATCATCTCATCATCTATAAAAACGTCTATATTATTTTCAATCTCATCAAAAGACATGTTAAGTGTAAATAAATAAATTAGGCTGGTGTTTATTCAAGGATACCTGTGAACTTGGTTGAAAGATTTGACCAAAGAATAGTTCAGGATCTTCAGGCTGTAGACCCTGGCAGTGGCCTGGCACCTCTTGACCTGGCCTCAGGACTATGACGTCACCTTCCACGAGGAGCGCCCATGGGAGATTCACTATTGTTGCTAAAGGTTTCATAAAAGATAAATTGGGATGTTGACACCATTTATATATATTTAATTTTGAAATATCAATTCTGAAAAAGAAAGTATTGTAGTATGCTGTTAAGCCTTATTGATTTTGTATCATATTGAGTCTAAGATTTTTAATTTAACAAAAACTGCTTAATATTATGTCAGTTGACTATACAAACTAGTGACGTCACACGTTGACAAGCCCATACAAAATCTATGAAGTGATTTCGTTTTGACAGCTCTTAAAAAGTATCTCAATTGACTAGCCAGTGAATGAATTTTTTTTCAACTTGGTATAGGACTTAAAAGGTGAAACAATTGTTTTCCTACCCTAGCATGTCATAGAAGGCGACTAATGATGTATTGATTTACTATTTCATGTCTCTCCTCTTCTCAAAGTTGCTTACCATCTCTGTAAGTCCACTGCAGGATCACACATGGAGAATATGGGGCACAAAGGTGTGGATAATGTTCTTCCTTCCATTTTGATTCCTCTATTGCCTGATCTAATGTTTCTGAAAACATTAAGTAAATGATATTAAAGGTATACATACAAAGTTGAAACAATCACTAACAATTAAACTATGTTTCTTTCTTTTATTACTAAAATGACAAATAAGGAGCTGGTTAATATTAAGTAATGGGTTCCAATAAATACAACAAATTCATATTAAATATGTCATGCACATACATTATATCCATCTTATGAGATAGGTTGAAGGCAGATTTGAGCATGACAATTTGATATATCTAGTAGATAAAGATGTAGATGTAAGTATCATCCAAATACTGTTTATTATTGTTATTTCATCATCCTAGCATTATGTCCCGTGCTTAATCAGGGTCCGCTTAGAACATGATCCAGGATTTAGCAAGTCTGGTAATTACGTTGAAGCGACTGATGATTTGACCTTCGTAACCCTTTGATAGGGGAACCAGACAATTTTTGGATCATAGTTACACATCGTTTATTATTGTTATTTGTATCAAATAAATAGGCTAGATTACTAAAAAATATTTTACAGTCCATTATAGATATTACAAAAAATATTGCTCATGTATTTTTTCTTTTGTTCAACATACCAAAAATATTGTCACTAGGTGCGTACAAATGTTACCATCCAATGGAAGTCAAGCACCCCATTTCAGATCTTTGAAGCGTGGTATCATTCATAATTTTTCGAGTACTAGATAAAGCAACAATTCTTATTCAATATATTTTTGATGATCTAATGTATGGACTATAAAAAATTTGAGTAAACTAGCCTATCACAACATTGTTTATAGTCTGGATATGGAAGCAGAATTACAATGAACTAAAGAATAATATAAACATTAATAACTTACCTAGAACTTTTCTCACTCTGTGTGGTATTTCATTTCTATACAAATACTCCTCATTGAAAGCAACCAAGAAGTTCACAACTAATATGACAAATAGGAAGAGGGCTTCCCATAACAGGAATGCATGTGCCTGCACCGACTCACCCACAATATATGTTAAAATGAGGCACACAATATATAATATAGTTATTGTATATGCCACACCAGACAACAAAACTTTTTCAGAAGAAAATGATATGATACTTCTTAGCAATTCAAATCTGCAATCAAATTAAAAAGAAAATTAGTTATCTTAATGAATGATGATTAAGACAAATACAAATGACATAATATTGATATACCTTTAAAGGAAAACAGATTTGGACTGTACTACTAGACTGATTGGATTAATTTTTGGTAAACATAATATGTAAGTTGGTGACCCAAGGATACGTAACATTAATAAACTAATTTTGAACACCAACAAGCAACTTCAGTGTAAAAAATATTTCTGTAACCATTGTATACTAAATGAAGTTTAGAAGACATTTAATGTAAGATAACATTCCTAAGGTATCCTCTACTACGTTCTTATGGTACGCGAGTCTGATTCGTACTTGGCTGTATGTTTTCTGAACATCATAACAGTAATATATAATATAAAGTTGATGTAGAAATAAATAAACTAAGAAGATAACTGTAAAGTTCGCTAATCTCATACATAAATAACAGACCTTAACATAAATATGGGTCAGAGGGTAGCATAAGACACGTACGTATTACGTAATATTTAACAAAGAAGAAAATATGTAAACAATTACCCTGATTTGTTTTTCTGCATGTATTCCTGTATAGCAGCACGAATATCATCTCGTAGTTTCACCAAAGCTGCTCTAGTTGTATAACCTAATATCTGATGATTACTATCATCCATTTTACAACGAAAAGTATCATTAAATTACACTTTTCATTTAGAAAATTAAAGTGAAAAAATATTTTTATGTATTCGAACTGGAAAATAGATGTATACACCTCTAATAGACAGCCAGATTTTTTGACACCACAGACGAGTGTTTTGACACTACAATATTATCACTTTTTTCGCTGAATTCAAAAAGTAACGGCCTTGGGTTACCTGTTGTTGTAACTAGACCTATCAGCTATCAACAAACTCTTTTGTATTTATATTTATTTAAAGTAGTATTTGTAAAGAATTCATTTATTTCTAAAGATTTTTTACCTTAAATACGTCATACGACAACATTTCAACAAAAAAAAATGGTACCGAACCCAGCCGCAAATGTTGATACCAATGATATTCTAATAAAGCGTTCCCATGTCGACAATTTATACAACAGTGCTGCCAATACAAAATTCTCGATTCAGTTCCACTCTCTGAGTACTGAAACCAATGGAGACCACATAATATTCTATATGAACAATCTGCTATACAAATATGATTAATAGCGATATTGTATTCATAAACCTCTTTATATATCTATATATGTAACAAGCCTACAATACTGCACGTAGAAAGAGACACAATCAAGTGACGTCATAGAAATGCTTGATTAAACCCGGCTTATTAATTTGTTTTTTCGCTATAAGTTGTCAATGTCAGTGAAATTTGCAGTGTATCGTGCCAATATTAATAAAACTTGGGATTCTAACTTAATCTAACTTGTAACATTCAGAAACATCGTCATAAATAAATTGTTCAGATACATAAAGTATGTAAATATGTAACGTAGAATGACGTGATGGTCAACTTTAGTTGCCAACTCGAGTTAAGTTCTCTGTGACTCGAATTAATTTAGTTTAGCCACGGACTAGTAAAAAAAGAAGGACTCCACGGGACTCCGTGGAGTCCTTCTGGATGACTATACTATAGGGTGAAGCCACGTTTATGCATGTGTGAGTGAGATACTTATGGATACCAGATATGGGATATCTGTCATGTGGAGCACTTAATTTGTCAATGTGTGACGTAAGTTGCGTGTCAAGTGGAGCACCTGAGGAGCTTCAATGTCTAGTTAGTGGCGCGGAGTCCTTCTTTTTTTACTAGTCCGTGTCCTTTTCAAATAAATTTTTTTTTTGGGTGACAGTTCACAGATTTGATTGATGATTTTTTTACTCTCTTTATAGAATTCGAATAAATCAGTGAAATCGACTCTTGTCAAATTGGTTTCTGATTTTATTGACAATTTGTGTATCTTTACATACCTAGTATATAACAAAATCGCTGCGTCTGTCTGTTCGCTCAAATCTTTTAAACTACGCATGGGATATTGATGCGGTTTTTAACAAGGGAGTAATTCAAGAGGGAGGTATAAACCTATGTTTAATTTCATATTGTTTTATGGTCACCATGCGAAGCCGGGGTGGGTCACTAGTTGGGTAATACTAAGCTAGTTGACTAAAATTTTTATTAATCCGAATGTTGGATTCTCAAAAAATATTGAATATTATATATTTTGTTTATTTATATATATATATTTTGCTCTATTTTTAACTAATACATACATACTCGAAATATGAAAAAGATATAATATCTAGCACTTCAAAGATCGTAGGGCGCTTTTACCACTTGTTCCAAAAATTTTACGGAACCAGAGACGTCACGCGGAACTTTAACGCGCTATATCTTTATACTTTTTGGTTTGCTGAACAAAAGGAAAAATAAAACCAATGCAATTTGATTTAAATTTCAATATGGGCTATAAAAAGAATTTACTAGCTGATTATCACGAAATTGAAAACGTGATAAAAAATATTAGTTAACAGTTGGTAAAAACGTCATAGAAATACCTAAGTGAAGCCGGCTTACAATTTTGGTTTCTCGCTTTAAGTTGTCAATGTCAGTGAAATTTGTGGTGTATTGTGCTAATATTAATAAAATTTGTGATTATAACATAATCTAACTTGTAACTTCAAAAACATCGTCATAAATAAATTGTTCAGAGACATAAAGTATGTAAATAAGTAAAGTGGAATGACACTACACAAAGGCGCCATTTTTGTTTCTCACTCAAAATTGGGCTTCACTTTTTCGTAGTTATCCATCTCCATTAGTTTCAGTACTCAGAGAAGTCAATATTGTTGTCTCTTTATAAGTGCAGTATTGTAGGCTTGTTAAAAAGAAATAGATAGAGGTTTAGGAATACAATATTGATATTAATCATAATTGTGTAGCAGATTGTTCATAAAGAATATTAAGTCGTCACCATTGGTTTCAGTAGATACTCAGCTCTCAGTACTGAAACTAATGGAGATGACTTAACTACGAAACAGTGAAGCCCAATTTTGAGTGAGGAAAAAATATAGCGACTTTGTGTAGTGTCATTCCACTTTGCTTATTTACATACTATAAGTCTCTGAACAATTTATTTATGACGATGTTTTTGAATATTACAAGTTCGATAATGGTTTAATCACGAATTTTATCAATATTGGCACAATACACTGCAAATTCCACTGACATTGACAACTCAAAGCGAGAAACTAAAATGGTAAGCCAGCTTCACTTATGTATTTCTAAGACGTCACTTGATGATGTTACCAAAAATAATTAAGTCAAATATGTTGTTGTCTCTTTTTAAATTTTCTTAGAGATGGGTTTAAATTTTAATGCAGATACTGTTCTTTAACATGTCATCAGATACCATTATACTCTAAATCAATACTGAAAATATCAATTAATGTTAAGGACAAATAACGACTTTTCACGTTGTTGCATTTCTTGATTTAGGATGATGAAAACTTGGAGATAATATGGACCGCCCCTTCCGCCTCCCGGTTAGTCCGCCACTGCATAGTTGGCAAAATATGTTTGGGTAATCACACAATGTCTTAAATTAATCATTTTAGCCGCGCATTACATTAAACGGCGATTTTCTGTTGTCCATCCATCACGCTCGTGATCCCCTTGGCAAATTCCAAAGAGCAATAAGCTCCTAAAGCCACATTCAACCAAAAATGTAGTTCTGTTATATAGAAAATTATGAAATAGTGTTGACATGTGACTAGATCGTTGCTTACGTAATCATAAATCTAGAACTCCATAGGTACACCATTAGGCGCCTTTTACGGAACACAGTTGATACCTACATTATTTTTGAGTTCCAGACGTTGGTCTGTTAAAAATGGTTCCCATGTTGATGGGAAACATTTATTTTCTACTGTATGTATAAATAATCTTTTTATTATTTTTTATGTACTATGTGAGCGAATAAACAAGAATAAGACGTATTTTTTATTGATATACCTAGTAATAAAATAAATATTAAACATGAAATATTAAATTGAACAATAAAAAACTTATTTATAATGCATTTTAATATTATTAATGTTATTGAATAATGCCGTAAATTAATACAAAGGTATTGCCTATTTTAAATATTATGTTGATAATGGAAGTTATGGTCAAGTTTTTGCTAATATGTAGTTAAAATAACTCAGTCATGGTGTAATCATGATTTACACATGCAGACGGGCATTTATGATATATATATTTATAAATCTTCATCTAAGAAAATAGTTAATTCATCGTGCATGTTGTTCAATAATAGATTTACTGTACTATTATAGTTTTCAAATAGATAATAGCAGAATAAAATAATGAAAGAAAGATAGAAAGAAATAAAACAATTTAAAGGAACCATACAAATAGTCTAATTAGGTACAGTTGTATTTTTTTCATCGAATCAGTAGGAAGAATATACTTTTCGGGGTAACTAAATCGAATTAAGAACCCCCTCTATATTTAAAGGTCGGTTAAAATAGTTTGAGATCATTTTTTATACCATGAATTTGGTATTTAATATATGTAATTGAATGTTGATTAAATTGTGCATGCTATTTTAGCATTGTGAAGATTTTATTATTAACGATAATAATTACATGAATATGTATTCGTATTAATATTTCTCGTCAAATCACTAAATCATTTAGGATACTCCATAAATTATTTATACTCTACATAATCACATCACTACATGACTCTGAAGTTGGCGATTACAAGAATGAAACCAAGTTTTTCTATTTTATTGTAAGTACATACGTTCTATGCGTAATGAATTTTCATAATAGATTTAATAAAGTTCAATTAAAGTGCGGGATTGATTTCCTAAAACCGTGTAATAACCGTTAAAACTATAAAACCTATGTGTTGTGCGGTAACTGATTTAGTCAGTCGGTGTGTGTCATCGTGTCGAGACTGCAGCGAGTGCGCCATTTCCGACAGTCTTGCAATAAAACAAACAAGGAATGTGTCGAATTGTTGTTGTCTTTACTGAAGGCGGATAGGGCAACAAGTGATTTTACATAATAATGGAGTGATAAATAGACATTCATCAACCATGGCCAATAATTGTAGTAATATTAAAAGGACCAAGTGCAGTGGCTTCAAGAGGGGACCGCAGTACGGGTTTTGGATTTGGTGTACGTTAATCAAGTGTTTAGTTAGTTTACCCTGTATATTTTCGACATGTCTCGGCGTCGACCTCTCGGTTCGAGTGCAACCTGAAGGTACCGTGGGCGTCCTAAATGGCGATTCCCTAAGAGTGTTGTGTATGGTTGAAAACAATAAAGGGACCAATTATACTTCAGAAGATTTGGAGTTCACCTTTAAGGGCAATCGGGTAAATAACACAAAAATTATAAATGAAACAACTATTGAGTTGTATTTGGAGAAGCTGGAGAAGCAATTAAATACATATTACTGCGCGATTAGAAACACAAATAAAAAGTGTGCCAGTAGAATTCTAGTAGACTCTGCTCCCATGAATGTGATTGGTTTCAAATGTGTTTCGAAAAATCTTGAAGCATTGAACTGCTCGTGGACAGCGCCAGAGAGCCTTGCAACAATCAACTACTCTATCATATTTCTGGTCAATAATGATCCCGTTCTACCATATCGTACACCAGACAAATATGGATCAACATATTCTGTCCAGTGGGACACACACGGTAAAGAGCCCCACTATAGACAGCTGGATGATACATATCACTTTATGCTCAATGCCTCGAATATGTTTGGTACCAACTTGGAAAATTTTACTATAGACCATTTGTCTATTGTTAAACCAGATCCTCCAAAGAATTTGAAGTTGGAAAAATTGAACCCGCACAGTGTTATGCTTAATTGGGAATTACCTAATCCTATGAAAAATCTTTTGACTTGTGGTGTGGACCATAGAATAGAATACCAGATTGCTAAAATTGACAACAAAACTACATTTCATACTGTAAATGCATCAGATTTACCTCCTGACAATGAGACCTATAGGTTCCTGTTAAAAGATCTTCCATATGCATACATGCAGTATGAGGTCAGGATATACATTAAGTCCAAGAAGGCAGTCAAGGAGGAGTTCTGGTCAGATTTCACTTACAAAGTGTTCACTACCCCTGGTGAGAGGCCGAGGAGGCCGCCAGACCTGGTAGCTGGTGCATTTAGTGAAGCAAAATTTCGTGATCAAAAAATGATTTGGATTTACTGGAAGCAACTGGAGGAGTATGAAGAAGCCGGTACTAACTTCACATACAAAGTGCAAGTGGCGCAAGGTTCAAAGAAACAGATTGTGTATCCTGACAAAAACAAAAGTCTTAGCTATGTAAAGCTAACTGTACCTTGGGAGGCAATGGAAATCACTGTTTGGTCAAAGAATTACAAGGGCACATCTGAAAATAGCAGTCATCTTTATATTCCAGAGAAGGCAGACGATTCTCTGAAAGTGACTACTTTCACTCAACTGGCGTATGAATTTGGGACATACAAATTGTCTTGGGTAGGAAAACCAAATATTTCAAATTACACCCTGTTTTGGTGTCAGTATAATGTTACACTTATCTGTGCTGGCCGTATGAACTTTACAGTTCTGAATGCTACTGAAAACAGTTATGAATTGACTTTGCCTAAAGATCACAGATATCAGTTTGCAATATCAGCGAATAGTGGTACAAAGACTAGTGGTATAGTTTGGGCTACATGTGCTATATCAAAAGACTCTATACCAATGTATGGATTTCCAGTAACTTTGACAAATGATGCTCCTGGGAAATCATTTGTCAAGGTTGCATGGTCTATGACATGTACATTGCAAGAAAGAATAATTACTGGTTATGTGCTAAAATATTGTGTTGTTGTGAACACCAGTAATTTATGTGACCCAGCGTATGATAAGAAATTTGAACAAATCACAAGCCCAGACCAAATGGAGGTAAATGTAACTGGCTTACTTCCTCATAAAACATATTTGTTTACATTGGATCTCAATACCACTTACGGTGTGAAGACTGTAAATGCCTCAAGAGCCATTACTACTACTGAAGATACACCTACTATTCCACAAAATATTACAATCAAAGATATTGAAAGTAACTCAATGGTCATATCCTGGGATCCTCCTTATCCTAGAAATGGTATCATTGGCCACTATGAGATTTATGATTATCGCAATGTGAAATTACGTGTTGTGAATGTGGAAGAAGATAGCAAGGATATCAAACGGAGAACCATTGTTTTAGATCATTTGATTAGTTTTAAAAATTACTCCATAACAATACAAGCATGTAATACTGGAATTCATAGCTGCTCTTCTCATAGTCCACCGGAAGGTATATTTGTGAGGACAAAGATAGGGGCACCTAGCAAATTGAATGTGCCTGCGGTGAGTAACAACCCAGACCTTCTCAAATGGGGACCACCTGAAGTACCCGGCGGAACTGTAGACCTCTACCAAATTAGGAAAATTAAAGATGATACAGCTGCGGAAGTACTAAATACTACTAATTTATCTTATAATTTAATATTGTGTGAAGGAGTTGTTGAGAGAGAAACCTATGAAGTGAGAGCAGTCAATTTTGATAATGACCGATATAGTGGTGTTATAGGTGATCCAAAGTATGTTACACTACCAGAGAAAAAGCTAAGAGATGAAATTGATCTCCCTGGCGATTGGAGCGACCCAAGTACAGTAACTTGTCGAAGCAAGGATGGTATTACTTTGACTCTTATTTTTATGACTGTATTTGTATTACTTGGACTAGGCTATTTAACATTAAAGCTATACAAGAATTATAGAAAAATGGGAGACATAAAGCCTGTACTACCAGATGGTTTAACCATACCCGAAAAAGATACATCACATTCTTATGGTGGTTGGACTCCAGCCGGCAAGGATGAGAAACCATCATCAGATGAAGTTCTCCTTTTACCTAACTCAAAAGGTGTCGTTCCATCCCCAGAAGTGAAACAAAAGGATACTAGTAATTGTGGATCAAGTGACCACACAGACAGCACAGCTCTATCAGACACTTCAAGAGGTGCTGTTGAAAGACAAACCTCTACATCTGATAACAGTTCAAACTCATCATTGAACCTAGAGATAGAGCCAGTCAAAGTTAATGATAAAAACCCAAATCAAGATAGATATTCATTGGACAACTCCGATTTGGAAAGTTTGCAAGAGAATAATCCTTACTTTATTGATAATTTCAAGAAAGAACCTCCACCAGTTGTGAACCCTACCACGGGTTATGTAGAAGCAGTTCCTACAACTAAGATTTTACCTCAAAAATCAAGCAACTTACATCCAGCTGGCTCCAGCTATGTAATGGCCAGTCTGTCGCCGCCAATATTTACCACTGGCATGATACCCACCAGTGTAAATCATCAACCGCCTACCTCATCTGGATATGTGCGTCACGATGACGCTCAGATCAAGTCAATGATGAATTTACCCAACTTGGGCCTGTCGCCTACGAAGGCACTCGGCCCAGAAAGCTTGCCCATAATGCCTAGCTTGCCACAACCATTAAAACATGACGTCGACAGCAGCTACATACAGCTGCAGTCATTGGACGTCATGCCTAGTCTTAAGCCTGCTGTACGCAATACAGTGCCATTAAAACCGCAAGCAGCTAGCGGTTACGTTAGTCCAAGCGACCCTATGGTGAACAAGCACCTTAATATGATTTCTGGTCGGCAGCCTGTCGAAGAGTCAGCGATATTAGACCCAATGATGTCTCCAGATGCCTACTGCCGGTTTTCGTGGAGTAATGATCCCGCTAAAGACAATCTACATACGTTTTACTCATCTAATTGAGTATTTTGTGTAGTAAATAGTGACTGGTACAGATTTGTGTAAATTTTAAAATAGTGACATAGTGATTTTTTAATGAACTTATATGCTTTACAAAGTGCTATAGAATCATCAGACTTAATAATGTTATATACACAAGAATATGGATGTGTTATAGTGATAATTCTTGTGCCTTATTAATTTATTTTAGGTGATTTACAGAAGTTTTGTAGGTAAGAATCTTATGTGTTGCTTTGATTAAACTATTATCTAATAAAAAAATTACCAACTATGACTAATAAAACCGGTTGCGATAGTAAATAACCGTTGATTTGACTAGTGTATTGGCCTAACCTTTTTACATAAAATCAATGATAAATTTTTGTTAGTAATTTGTTGGTTTATGAATATCTTACATAGTTCATGTATATACCTTTCGTGATATGCAATCGCGCTTCTAAATATTACGATAGCTGAGGTTCAATAAAACAAAGAATAATTTTAAATATCTTTGCTAATATTAAATTTAAATATAAAACTATTCTCTAATCGTCATTCTGCTAATTAACATTGAATCATTTTAATTCCTAATAAGTGTAATAATTATAAGATATCTCATAGTTAACGAATGAGAAACTATTATCTAATTAGGTTCTTAGTTAAACTATTATTGCTTAATAGGAAAACGTGTTTGTTGCAGAAAATAATCCATCCAAAGGAATAAGCATGGAAGGTATCTATAAAATCAATTTGGTACCGGCCGATTTGAGTACCGAAGAGACTATACTTCAGATAGCTGATACTCTGGACAATCTCAATGGTGTAGTCGACGACGTATTCGCTAGATTAATGACTAGAATAGGCCAGAACATCGATAAAACGAATAAACTCAAGGATAGAATAGAGACTTCGAGAAAAAAAGTCGAAACTCTGACAGGGATGCAAACTGCGATTAAAGTGTTTTCAAGCGCAAAATATCCCGCGTCAATTACGCATGAGCATTATAAATCGATCTTCGATTTAGATGTTTATCGACACACGCCTCTAAAGGTTACTCTGAGTGGGAAAACTCAGGGGCCGTATAATGACAAAGGAATACAGGTACATACATATTTATTTGTGTATTTAAACAGAACGCATTACCCGTGCAGAGAATTGAAAAATTGCTTTTTTTCTAGGAAAAACTTCATTTTTATCACGTTAAAGTAGCAGCACCGAAGAGTGAAAAACCTAAACCGGACTTTGATCTTAACGCAGTTGTTGAGACATTGACTACTGTGGGAGAACTTTTGGTGTTCAATAGCAATGAGAACCCGTACTTCGGCACCTCCGAGAAGACCCCTGCGTACATACCGAAGGCTCCAGACGTGGACAACAGCAGTTTACTGGAAGATGCACCATCGTCTATCATGAAAAGAGATGTCTTGAAGAGAGAAGTTGATGAGTACATGTATGCACCTGGCATGGGAATGGTAAGTGTAGTAAAAAATGTAATGCGTCTTCTGGGAAGATGTATTTCTTTGTAACTCGTCCAAAGGTAGAAGAGTCAATTATTAACACTTAAATACTTGCCACCAAGATTCTAAGAATGCATATCGATGGTTAGCGGGTTTATAGTAAACAAATTACGTCTGGAATTTACGTTTACGAGATATTATTATATACATAAGCTATAAGATAATTTTATAGTTGTGAAACATATTATGTAGTTTATTTATACCTACTAAGGTATAAAACTGCACCTTTCTATTTGATCATACAATTTTGAAATTCTTGAAGCTAGTCTCGGTATTAGTTTGATAAGCGTCTACCTAAAAACATCCTGACATAATATATTGAAACTTAATATGTATTAGGCGCGACCGGCCTCAACCGGTAGATAGATAACGAGCGATATAGATATCATTGAACGGTAGGTGCCCGAGCTGGAGATGCCGCTGGACCTGCCGCACCTGCCGGGCATCGCCGGCGACGTCCAGTTCTCTATCACGACGGACGGCTCCATCGCGCCGTCCGCGGTGACGTCGCCGGTGGCCCCGGTGGTCGCGCTGCCGGAGGCGGAGCTGCCAGATATCCAGGAGTTGCCGGACGTGAAGCCCCTGGAGGCACGCGCGCCGCCTGTGGCCGACACGCCGGACGCGCCGCCGACCACGCGCGCGCCTGCCGCGGCGCCGCCGCCGCCTCCTCCACCTCCGCCCCTCCGCCTCCGCCCCGCCGCCGCCGCCAGCGCTGGAGCCAGCACTACAACCTGATACAAGACGGTGAGTTCCTTGTCACTAAATATCCATAACTTTTTCGCTTTGTATCTGCCAAATTTACTCTTCTTAATATCGGCAAGTTTTAGTAAGGTTCTTAACAATTTGTCG
>CATOBJ010000002.1:0-51293 GCA_951394215.1 Glyphodes perspectalis | reverse complement strand
TTTTAGAATGGGACCCAAGCAGCGCGGAAGAGGCGGAGCTGGGCTACGGGCAGCTGTTCGGCGCGCCCAGCCCGCTCGACCTCTACCCGTTGCGCTCCGGTATCGCTTACGGTACTACTTTTCGGTCTATGACAAGTCGAAATTATATGAAATAATTAGTAAAATAAATAAAATATTTAAATAAAATTTGTTAGATTGTGTGTTTGAAGATTTTAATCACATCTTCTTATCAGATTACGACGAGGACTTCTTCATCTCGTCATCCGCTCGGCCATTCGAGAGCCTCGGCATCATGTCGACGACGAGCCAGTTTTTCCCCGGTATGTATGTGAAGGGCTCGCTGGAGCGCGAGCCGCCCGAGGACGTCGCCGACTACTTCCCGCCGCCGCCGTCGCCGCTGCCGCCGCCGCCGCTCGGGCCCACGCGCACGCCCTCGCTCGACCTCACCACGCCCGACTCCGGCGTCGAGGACGTCACGCCCGGCTCCACCGGCGACGACGAGCCGCCGCGGCGCGCCGCCTCGCCCTCGCCGCGCCGCCGCGCCGACAGCGCCGGCTCCGACTGCGCGTCGCCCGCCTCGCCCGCCTCGCCCGCCGCGCCCGCCGCGCCCGACGCGCTGGGCGGCCTGCGCCACACGCGCGACCGCCTCAAGCTCGACCTGCCGCCCAGCCCGCTCGCGCCCTCGCCGCGCCACGCGCGCGTCTTCAGCTTCGCGCTCGACAAGCCGCGCCGCGCGCCGCCCGACTCGCCCGCCGCCCTCGCCGCCCCGGCCGCGCCGCCCGAGCCCACTTTCGGCACCTTCGGCAAGGCGCCGCCCGCGCCCGCGCACGACCCCGAGCCGCGCGCGCTCGTGCTGGCCGAGGGCGCCGCCAGCCCGCCGCCCCCGCCGCCCCCCCCGGCCGCGCCGCCCGCGCCCCCAGCGCCCCCGGCGCCCACTGCGCCCGACCCCAAGGGCGAGGGCACCGTGCTCGACAGCGGCGACGAGGACTCCGGCATCGAGAGCAGCTCCAAGGCCACGCTCGAGCGGCCCGGCGCCGCGCCCAACGTCTCCTAACCGCCCCCCCCCCTGCCCTGTGTCGACGAAGCCGCGCGGGAGGGCGCCGGCCGCCTCGTCCGGTAGTCGCGTCGTGCTGCAGCTTGTCGCGAGGCGACAGCGGCAGCTGGCGGCGCACACGGTCCAGCGGGGCGAGCGCGGCGACTGCAGCAGCCTACTCGTAGTATTACCGGCGGTGTCGTATTATTTAGATACTTTTTTAAGTTTCCTACTATAAAAAGAACGTCTTTGATATACATATCGAAATAAATTAACGTCTCTCGGAAGCGCAATCACGAACTAACCCCCTCATTATATTAGTCGACTAAATAGTTTCCTTAGATCTCATCCGATATTTCTTACGTGGTCCAGATAATTTCGAGTAAATAAGTCTATTACCGTGGGTTCAATACTATTCGAATACGTTATCGGCTTCGCGAAAACTCCTCATACAATACTCAGAACCGAGAAAAGGTTATTTATATAACAAAACATGGCACCAGTGATCATCTCGGTGGTTACGCAACATGGTACAAATTGTCGTGAGCATATACAGGTTTAGGTGTATCGCTTTCATTGCCACTATTATACTACGGACTAAGTGCTTTGATACATTTACACTCCGTTAGGAGACATTCTAATTTTAAACAATATTTATACAGTGTTACCATGAATGAAATGTTATGTTTATCCCGCTGAAACCGGGAATGTTTGTGGTAATATTGTTTGATGCAGCTAAAATATCAATGCAAATATTTATGGTGACACTGTTCAGGGGAAATGGCCTATCCATTTGTGCCACTGTGACCGCCCACATTATACATGCTAGAATTTTAATACGTTAACTTTTACTCTTATTTCGTAATGTCGTAGTGGATTAGAATATACTCGCGCGCTCGGGTACACGCTCCGCCCGTTCGAGTGTCGCGGCGGCTCGCGTGCCCATCGAACTAGTGTTAATATCAACCTGCTGTTGATCTCTTGGGCACGGTGTTCAATTTAAACAAACGCCAGCGATGTTTCGGAGGGGCCCCTTTTAGTGTTGTCGTTAGGACGTGACGCGGAGCATGTGTCCGGGCGCAACAAAATTCGATGTCTAAATTATGTTATTTATAACTAGTTCTACGCACAAGTGAGTATGCATCTTCCATCTTTAGAACCTCGAGGTATGTTAAACTATCAAAATTGAAATGTTTCGGTCTATAAACGTTTTGAGGTTGAAAAGCCAATTCTTAGTTAAGTAAAAAATTATATTAGATAAGTGTAGAATTAGTTGTATTAAAATGTGGTGACAGTCGACATTGCGTATTTATGTGCTCTCACCGACAAGGCGCGGTCGGTTAGTATAATAATCGATTCGATCATATTTTTTACCTTTCAAACATTGTATATTCCTCAACTTACTCGCATTTTGAAAATATACAAACTATTTTATGGCTTTCCCCACTTTTTCAGTTCTAGTTTCCACTAAAACGTTGCGGAAGCCGCGCCTGTGTCGTCGTCTGCACTCCTAAGTATGTGCCACTAAATAACGTCATCAATATAGTATGCAATACGTCCAAGTGTGAACCTGATGTGCAATTCTTCTCATTTCCATATCATTGCGTTTTAGTTGTTTAGTTACTGCTGTAAATATAATTTAATGTTATCGAAGAAGAAATTTTTGAATATGAAAATTTATTAATTGTATGATTACTACATGTTTATTGTTCTGAACATTATTTTTTACAGTTTTAGAAAGTTTTCGTTAATGTACAGTTGTAAATAGGTGATAGATGTTCATTTTGTTACGTAGGGGAGGCGCCTAGTGCGCCCGAGCGCGGCTCTACCAAAAGTTATTAGATGCCCATTTCCATGCATGTAATTATGGTCTCATCGTTTACGATAAATAATGAGTTATTTTTGAAGTTACTTTTTGATTTGGGATTTTCCAACTTAACAGATTTGTTGCTTACTATTTACAAAAAATGGAATTAATGAATTGTCCAATAATGATGATATTTATTGTTTGTAAGTTGTTATTGATTTGTATGAGCTGTCAGCAGTATTTAGTGAATGTGAACGCATTGGAAGTCATTTCATATTGTGACTTTGTCGAGTCTTTTAAAAGTATTTCTATGAAAAAATAAAATAATGAATAAAACTTATGACTCCATATAAGGCTTTTATTTACACTTACAATTACATTAAGCTTATAAAATAGTTCATGTAAATAAGGACGATTGGCAATTGCAATATTTTTTCATTTTTGCAATATTTCCCTATTTACAATAGACGAACAGTATTGCAAAGATCCATCACTGTATACTCGCTGCGAGCGCGGGCGGGGCGCGCGGGCGTCAACTGCGGCGCCAGATGATGACGAGGCCGGACACGTCGCTGCTGGCCAGCAGGCTCTCGTCGTAGCTGAAGCTCACGCCCAGCACCGGCGACGCGTGCCCTGCGCACACGCAACAGAACGTGTTATCTGTATGACGACTACTTGCTACCGCATATTTGTGGCCATAAACCTGATTAGTAACCTTGGAATGAAACCATCACACAGACCTAGAAATATAAATGCACTATCCGTAAAACAATCAAACGAATCGAATCGAATCGTTGTGGACATCAATAGGGTATCGGAGCTCCAGGTTTGACAAAATATGTATGAAAAGAGGATCGACAGCAATAATCCATCGATTGTACTGATATGGTAATTACGCTATAGAAATAATAAAAGGATTAAATAATACCTATAAATATCTACCTTTTTATCCAAACATTTATCAGACAGCTGGAAAGGTTTTTTTTCGAACCAGATCTCGGGAACTATCGGTCAGATTTGAAATAAATTCAACCTATATTACGCGGACGAAGTCCTATGCGGTCGCTTATTAATGATAATTAGCGCTAATCCGAAACCCTGCATTACAACATTGAGCGATTACGCACAAACAACAATAGTTTCCCGAATTATATCAAGGAAAATTAAGTCTTATTGTTCAATTTATAATAAACTGTGTTTGACGCATCTGTATGACTCATATTCAATAACGATTTTAATTAATAATTTCGATTAACGAAAGCTTCAAAAAAGACTTCTCTAAATTAGCGATGTTTTTATATTTCTTAAAAATTCACTCGAGTTAGTTCATTTTATTCAAATTGCGACTGCAAACAGTTTGGCGAAGTCTTGACTACCTATTCGTGGCCAAATATCATCTTATCAGCGGTTTGACATCAAAACGTACAAGAGTAACTTTATTGTTGTGTATATTAGGGGAAGGTTTATGGGGGTTTATATTAGTAAAAATAGTAGAATATTTTTGTATAGACCTAAAGATTCTTCAGTTATAAACGAGTATGCTATTCCATGAACTCCGCCCTACACCTTTGTATATTGTATCTATACCTAATGGCAGTATAGCACTAAAGCACAGACTAATAACTAAACTAAACATCAAGCTAGAAAGGGCCTGGCCTCTAAAAATTCGGGTAGGCAATAAGACTCGTATCCCACTGGCATCTGCAAAGGTATAAAGCTAGGCGTTGTATATTTGTTGGTACCCTGCAGTTTGTTGACGACGGGCTGGTCGGCGTGGCCCTCGATGTCGAGGAAGTAGACGCACGAGTCCTCGCTGCCGGTGACGACGCACACGCCGCGCCGGAACGACATGATGGGGCAGAACGTGGACTTGACCGCGTGTTCGCTGTGCAGCGTCGCGAAGCGCTTCTTCAGCGTCAGGCTGCCCTCGCGGTCTGCGATGCTGTGGGCCATGATACCATTTTTTTATTAGAAATAGCAAATATTTATTCATGCAGACTAATAATCCTTGATAATCAGCATCTTGAATACCAGCTAATCGAATGAGCCAATTAGATTAACAACTGCAATGTCGTTTTCGGAACTTACATTTTTTTTATTACATTAAAGTGTAGGCGACTCATGCACAGCTGATTAACGAACGGGAAATCTTAGGTAATAAAAAAAAATGCTGAAGCACATTTTGTACATACGTCCCCATTGATACCTATCTTCTTAGTTCAAAAAGCGGATGAGCGTATTGCTCGCGTACCGGAAGAGCGAGAGCGAGTTGTCGGCGGCGCTGACGAGCAGCGCGGGGTGGCGCGCCAGCCACGGGCTCCAGCTGAGGCACGTGACGGCGCCGCCCACGCTCGCGCGCCGCAGCTTGCTCACGCCGCCCGCGCCCTCGATGCGGTAGCTCGTGATCACGCCCTGACACAAATATACTATCACGCCCGCAATCCCCGAAGGGAGATGAAGCCCATTTAACCACAATAAAAATACCGTAAGATTTGGTTAGCTGGAAAAATAGGCTTATACTTACTAGTAACATAAGCATAAGTCTAGTTACCTCAGTTGGCTAGCTCGATCCCCCCCGCTGGGGTCTTCGGTTTAGCGTACCGGGGGGGCTTAGTAGGCCTTGGTGCAGGACAGGGCCGAAGCTAAGAGAGACCCCGAGGTGAGCTGCGACTGCTCGGCATTTCCCACCGAGCAGTTGCGGCACCGGCCGCAGCCCCCTGCGGCCGGACTAGGATTGCCGAGGAAGAGGAGGAGCTGAGTGTGTCGTTGGTCGCCTCCCTATCCTCGGCAACCCGACAGGGGCGCGCTGGGTCGCGCTGTGGTGGGTCGCAGAGGGATTGAGCGTCTCGATGCTTTCCCTCTGCGACGACAGGGCTAAGCCCTCAATCTGGGTCGCCGGGCGGAAGGCGGCCCCTTCGACGAGGCGCTCTACGCGTGCCCCTCTGGCTTAGCAGAGGGCACAGCGCGAGAGTGGGCCCACGACGCCGGTCACGGGGATGATCGGCGTCTGAATACTGGGCGGAGTGGTTGAGACATGCTGGGTGGCCTGGCATGTCTCGACGCGCGCGCGTGCTCGGTGCTGTGCATCCGACGACTGTTGTCGTGGGCTGCACAGCATCGACCACCGCCGCGCGAGGTGGGCCGCGTAGCGCGGCACGCGCATCACCGGAGGAGCAGTCGTATAGTCCCGACAGTGGGGATACAGGCTCCTCCGGAACTGCGCCGCTGGAGGCCACGTTGGGGTTTTAGTCGGTTCGAGTCTGACACACCGCCCTCTGCTTCCCCGAGCAGAGGGTGACGGCTCGTGGGAGTTTCCCCAACTAAAAAAAAAAAAAAAAAAAAGTTGGCTAGCTCGATAGTGCATTCGGTAGTGACCTTGCCCTATGCGCCAAGAGTTATGGGTTCGATCCCTATTCAGAACAAACATTCGTTCATATCGAGTTGACCAGTCTGATTAACTTAGCACAAGACTATACCTACGCCTATGCCCCAAGCAGAGGGTGACGACTCGTGGGAGTTTCCTCAATTAAAAAAATAAAAACGCCATAGGTACCTATGCGTAGATATAAATGGGTGGGATATTTAGTGCGCAACAGTCAAGCTATTGTGTAAACATCATCGTCCTTACGTAATGTCCCGATCCAAAAGCTCCTAGTAAAAATATTACGTAACAAAATAAATAAATGTATGGATGTAACAGTAGAATTAGTAAGTAACATACTTTCCATATTTATCGGGCGGATTTTACTGAAATGAATGTGATTCTCATTACGCATGTTACACATTAAAAGCTTAAAAACATGATAATTATATTCCCACAAGTGTCGCGCGATTGCACTACCACGCAGCTCGTCCCGTAATAGTTATCGGTTTGAAGAATTGTATCTATTGCAGGGCTTCCCGGGACGGCGCGACGATAAATACATCACTTGTGTAGCCAATTTTGTCGTAAACAAATGAGACATTTCCATAATTGCGACTAGCCAATCGTAAATTAGCATGTGGATATTTAAGATCAAAGCAGGGCCCAATTATCAATTAGGCAAAGTAGACTTTAAGGGCCCTGTTCATATAGGCGCCCCGCACCACAATTTTTTATTTTATTTTAGAGAAAATAGGTATACATTAAAAAGTCGGATAGAGGAGTAACCGTTTGTCTCCTGTTACTGGCGCAAAGGAGCCACAATGCTTACAATACATGCACTACATAGGGTGACCAAGCTTTATGGGTTATCCTGTAAATTTCGTAATTTTGTTTTTCCAAAAGAGAAAGATTATGATTCCCAACAAATTTTTCAAGACAGTCCCGCTCATATCAGGCCGTGTGGTCGCGTAGTGCTGGACGCACCTTATCGTTGGCCGCCCAGAACATCCGGCCGCTGGACTCGCACGCGATGGCCAGCACACGCCCGCCGAGGATGCTGCTGCCGCCTGGAATTACAACAATCGACTATTGGACACCTTAGTTACCTTCAATATTTATGGACTATTTGGATACCTTACGTGGTCTCATCTTGGCGACAAAACCATGGTCGCGGGTTTCAACCCCGCTAGAGACCATTTTGACCTCGAGTCATAGATGTATATGTGTAGGTATAAATGTATATATGTATGTCTATCTGTTACTTAGTTTCCATACCGATCGAGTAACTATCATTAAGGACACATTTCTGACATTTGCAGTTCACAAGATATCCGGTAACCGGTATCCGGTATTCGTCTAAATGTCTGTCCGTTTCATCTCTACTAAGAACCAAATTGGATACACACAACAAACACATTTGCTTACATAAATACTGATATTGAAACTATGTTACGTACGCTTCATGACATAGTCTCAATATCAGACATACCAGAATATGTTGTATTTAGCAACCCGTAATAAAACATTTTTACTAGAGCATAAATTAAACCAAATGATATGGTTGCTAATAAATATAATACCTTTTGTACTTACCTCTTGGGTATATTCCTGTTGACACATTTAGTACTTCGACCATTCCTCTTGCATTTCCCGCCTGATTATCATTTTTTAATTAAGGAGAATTCATCAAGTATTAAAAATTTTTCATTAGCATTATCTTCTTAAACCTTTATAAAAATAAATTGCTGTTAAAGCGTTTGCCTTGCTAAAAATCGAGGTCGATTTAGCAATTTTTTTAATACGTACATAATGTCACGCCTTTTTTCCATGGGGGTAGGCAGAGATCACAACCTTCCATTTGCTACGATCCTGACCTTTCGCTTCTTCTACATTCACTTTTCTACAGTCTTTTCATACATGTTCGTCGGTTAAGGGTGCGCTTTACCTGACCTTTTATTAACACTTTACCAATCTGGTCATGGGAAGTCTGTCTAGGTCTTCCCCTCCCGACGGCTCCATTTACACTTGCCTTATATATCTCTTTCGTCACTCTTTTTTCATCCATTCTCACAACATGTCCAAACCATTCAAGCATGCCTTTCTCAATTTTAGTCAGTACATCTTCTTTCACTCCATATCGCTCCCTTATTTCTTGTGGAAATATAAGGAATCTAGAAAAATGTGATAAAGATAAAACACATATATCTCGTGTCATGATGTTTGCGGTCTCACTCCTCCGAAACGGCAGATTCTTTTTGTATATTTGTTAGGTATGAGAATAGGTCGTAAAATGTTTTTCACCCTCCTAACCCCCACCTCCCATTTTTATCTAACGGGGCAATACAAATTTGGCCGGGACAGCTCAAAGCATTTTTGAAATATATATCTAATACAAATAATATATGTAATTAAAAATGCCCTGACCACCACATTTTTTGACTGACACCCGGGGCCATGCTTCCTGCATTGCAATTCCCGCGTCGTCACAAAGGATACAATGACCATGTTGTTGTTGGCGGGCTGGAAGACGCAGCACAGCATGGGCGCGGCGAGCTGGTCGGGCACGGCGCGCAGGCGCCGCCGCCGCGCCACGTCCCACAGCGACAGCACGCCGTCCAGGCCCACCGTCACCAGCAGCTCGTTCGACGCCGACCAGTCGCATCCTGACACGAACAATGCTGTTACTGCCCTTTATTGTGTCAGGAATATTAGTGTAGTCACACAAAACATAAATGATAAATGTATCCTTAAATTTATGAACTTGTTGCTATTGTTAATAAAAAAAAAATAAGTATATTAGTATATTTTATAATAATAGAACAAGAGTAAGTTGACTGACTGGTGGAAAATAATTACCCGTAACAGCTTTTGTGTGTCCCTCCAATATGAAACTGACCTTCGGAGGAGAAGCCGTCACATCACATATTGACACAGTGCCGTCATGGGAAGCGCAACAAAGCTTTGACCTATCATTGTTGGCAAATTTCACCA
This sequence comes from Glyphodes perspectalis, assembly GCA_951394215.1. Taxonomy (NCBI): domain Eukaryota; kingdom Metazoa; phylum Arthropoda; class Insecta; order Lepidoptera; family Crambidae; genus Glyphodes; species Glyphodes perspectalis. The sequence goes on along the minus strand of CATOBJ010000002.1, from coordinate 42,098 downwards.
CACTCACTTGGTCTGTGTGCTGTAAATTACAAATGCACATATAGTTATAGGGAAACAAACAAATACAATTCAAGCAAATTATGTATGATTACCTGGTCAAATATATGATGGACTCCTGAGAAAGCATAGTTCTCAGATATGGTCATATCATTTTTTTTCTTACTTGAAGATGCTGATAAATATGTTGACTCGTCTAATGGTAAACTTGCCTGCAAATTTGTTAGCGAATTTCATTATATTTACATTCTTTAAATAATATGTACCAAATCTCATGTGTGATCATTCTACCTTGCTGCTAGATCTTGGCCTCGATGAACTGGAGCTGATTGAGATATTGTCCTGGACGCCATACCGTCGTTGCAATAGCTGACTTCTTATATTTATATATTTTTTTATAGTCTCTATATCCTAAAAATATGAATTGAGTTCTTAATATTTGATGTTAAATTGCTCGGTGTGCCTATTTTGATAAATTATTTAAATAAGAATATAATAATAATATAAGAAAATAATAATAATAATATAAATATCTGACGACATCACATACATTGATCTGACTCCGAAGTAAGTAGCTAAGCACTTGTGTTACGGATATCAGAATCAACAGTGGTATAACAAATATATACTTAAATATTGGATATTAACACTCAGACACAGAACAAACACAAGTATTCATCATACGAATATTTGTCCTGGGTGGGGATCGAACCCACAACTCTTGGCGCATGGGGCAGGGTCACTACCGAATGCGCCATCGAGCTTCTCAAGTTGTAAATACATAGGGTATTTAAATAATTTATCAAAATGTAATATAACAGTAATTATTTAATAATATTAGCATTCATATTTTACCTTAAACTTTGCGTTTTCCCGAAGAAGTTGACTTCGACGACGAATATAAAGTGTTTCTAAAAAAAGTAATAGCAAATTGTATCATGTTATTTATTGAACTGAGTCATATTTAACAGAAAGGACTAATTAAGTGTCGATAAAGAACGCCTCTTACTAAAATTAGGATTGTTTGGTGCCCTGTAGGCGTTGAAACGAGCGTCGAGCGCGAATATCTGTTGCTGGAACGCCGCCGCCATATCTCCTTTATTAAAATACACAGAACAATTCAGTCCACTCACTGTATAATTTTACTTAGCATAAAATATAAATAAAAACATTGCACAAAAACAAACACGATAAATGAGTGATGACGTCAAATTCTAATAAATCAATAGTTGGAAATGTCAGTGTCAGTGTAATTTTGACAGAGATCAGCTGTTCGACGGTCCGAAATAGCTTGATCCACATTTATTTGAAAATCACCAAGCATAACTAAATAATATGAAGGAATGTGATAAATATAATGTTTAAATAATGTTAATGATTTTTTTTCAATTAAGTAATTAAGATTTCTTATTATAATTAAACAGCTTTACGCCATTTCCCTAGCAGCGTATGTAAGCGTATATTGTACTTAAAATTTATTTGTACACATTAGGCAAAGTATAACGCTTTATACGAACCCATTTTCTGTCAAGAAAAAAGTGATCAGTTCTTAAACTAATTCACAGTTCAAGGGAAACATCGTTCTTAATTTGGTTTTATTTTATTATCTTAGGACTGCGTCCCAGCAAGACGTCCCCGCGGGGCGCCGGCTTGACCTCGCAGTCGCTTCGCGGCAGGAGTTTGCACGTGTCTGTCCAATGTACGGCCTCTTTAAACATGCGTAAATTTCATACTTTTACACCCACTACTTCCAGTTACTTCTCCATAGTAAATTATGGACAATATATAAAATAAATCTAAGGGTCGGAAATTTATAGGGGCTTTTTGGGTTAAAGCATAAGGAACCCGTGGATTAAAAGGTCGCCGAGTTAGGCATATAACGCCTATCAAAGAGCACGCTAGATCCCAGGTCGCTAGTATTATCCGACTACCTTCAGTATTTTGCATTTTTTCTTATACGACGCGTGGCTCATGAAATAATGTTTGAGCCTCCAAGTAGTCTTAATAGATGTGTTTTCTTGATATTTGCGTTAACTACTTTCTACATCCTACTCACTTTCACACAAATTGCTTTAAAATACGCAGCTTTGTTTGAAATTTACAAGAACTCCCAATGTTTTCCACCCGCCTAACAATCATCATAAGAGTACTAGTTAAAGACTTTGATTATTAGTAAAATAACTACTAAATTCCGTTATATATTCATCCTATAGATTATTCTATTTTGTTAGATTCTTTACGTAAGTATTTCATACAAAGTTATATGTTTTTACTCACTACTGTTTATTGTGTTTCACACAATCTCAAGATTTTACGACGAGGACTAGCGTAGGTATAGCGCTACAATGCGAGGCCTGCACACACGCTCAGGGCGGCGCGCGTGTGCGCGCGCGCAGGCCACGAGCGGCGACCGCGGCGCTCGTCCTCGGGCGGTGAGGCCAGCGATTTCCCGGAATCCTTGTTTCCGATTCCGAAATACCCGACTCGGTGTTACCGAGAAATCTCGTCGCGCGTTATTCTGGGGCAATGCCGTGTAAAACCCGAAACACGTAGCTTTCTAGCGAGGTGGCTCTGCCGTTATAAATAATCAGAATGCGTAAAGAGAAGTCGGTGACCCTCAATTACGGACATTATTTGTATTACCGAGAAACACTTTCCGCTTCTCTAAAACCGATTATGCGTTTTAGATGAAGCACACGCGCTGACATCGGGGTGGCGACGGGGGGCGGGGGAGCGACAAACAAACAGTTGAATAATTAATTCCCATTTAATTAGTGACCATAGGTACATCGTAACATTTAAAATTCATTTCGATCATACAGTAAACATGCGCGGCGCTAACAGGCGCACTGTGAGGCCGCGTAGCGAATACACCGACAATATGTACAGATCGTTATAACTATCAGACGGATTAGCGCAATAATATGCAAATTCATTCGTGATTAACAAATAACTATAAATATCATTAAACTATTAGGAGCTCGTACATTATTTGCTTCAAATAAATAATCATCATCACTTATATAAACAGGTCGGCTATACACTAATCCATCTTAAAAATTAAGACAGTTGTTGACTATTATTTTGTTGTACCTAATTAGCGTTTAAAATATTTGCATTAACAAAAACTGCATGGGGTGTAAAATACTAGATACAATCATAATAACACAATAGATCATGTAAAGCAATCAGTCAAAACTTAATGTAACACTATAAAGGCAAGTAGATATTTTATTTCTAACATATAAAAGTAGCTAGGTACATCCTAAAATATTTATACAATTACAACGTTTATACGACTATAGTATATACATAATTTGTTTACAAATTATATTGATAATATCAACAGCTGCAATTTCATTAGCTGATTTAATAATAATAATTTAAATTTATGACTTACTCTAGGATCTGATTTAACTCAATCATACAAATTATAGCTATTAGTATAGTCGATGTTAAAACTTAACTTTTAAATTATTAGGCTAAAATGGCATTTCGAAATAGCCATAAACGGCGGTTGTGAACATGAAGAAGGTTTATATAATCTCTAGCGTAACCGTGAGCGGGCATGACCGCGTGCGCGCAAAACTAATTTCCTTTCGTACATGCTACTGCCCGGCCCACAGTTCGCGGCGCCCATTACACCGATAGGACCCGCTGCATGCGATATCTACCCTCCTATCTATATAACATTCCACATTAAACAGCGATTTAAAAACAGACGCGTCCGCATAAAAAGCGCAAGATATAAAACAAATAGGCGCGAACCATTCCGACAATACAGCGAGCAGCGCAGCGGCTCGAGAGGGCAGCCGCGATGTTATCGTGCAACATGCAATGTCAGCGTTAAATAAATACCTCGATCATTAATCAAAATATTTCACATTCTCGGAAACAAAGGTCAACCGGCGGTTACTCGGAACAAAAAGTAACTATGGGTGCAGGTACTCGGAAAACTGAATCATAATAAGAAATTGGTATTGTTAAAAGCTTAAGTATTGTTAACGATTAAAACAAATGAGGTCCGAATTACGTCAGCTGGCAAGACCCGGCTCCTACTAGCTGTACGACACATGCGCGTAACTAATTTAACAAATGATTAACAATTAACCAGATATAACAGAAGACAGTCGGATTGTTCAACTTTACTACATACAATTGGCAATGGACTACTTCGCTAAAACATGAATGACAGTGTAGATGGAATTATGTATTATTTATTTCATACTGTTATTATTACAAGGAAAGTTTACTATGAAGAATATTAATACACTTATAATTATTAATATACTTTCCCCAGTTATAAATGTTAGTATTCGAGACATACTATCATTAAATCGCATATATGAAGACAGTACATATTGACCGTCGTCAATGACACACAAATATTTTAGACACGTTCTATTACGTAGGCACATCTAAGAATCAATTCATAAAAAGTGAATGACCATAATTTACTTTTACTTGATTATAAAATATAAAAAAGACAAAATATTTACATAGACTTACTGAAGCTCAAAGTTGCAATAAGTAATGAACATTAGTCCTATTTCATACTTATTTTGCAATAATTGTTGAGCTAAAACCGATACTGAGTGCACGTGCGATCATCGCTACTTTCAAGTTAACTTGTTTACATAAATAATGATGTGAACGGACCTAAACCGTCATACACTGAAAGAAGTTGTATACACGATTGAAACAATTGTCCTGCGCTAACCCGCGTGCAATGCTAAACGCGGAGCCACAGCTATTTCATCGGAACTAACTGTGAAGCGGCCGGGCCGATACGCGGCATACAAATGTGACCGAAATAAAGAGGGTACCGCGGCGATTTACCTAATGCGCCCATGCCGGACCCGCGTCACGTTGCACTCACTAGAGTAACATTTGGAACGTTGTAAGCGCTGCCGCGCAACAACGCAGCGGGCATGCAAAAGCGCCCACATCCTCTACTTGACGTACAACATAGTACGGGCCGCCTGACATGACGCGCTGCACCGAGATGCTTATCCGAAGGTATTCACCTGGTCGTACGAGCGCGCTCACCGCAAAACGTACATCAAGGTAACGACTACGATCTTTAACAACGCAGGTTTACCATAGGCTTATCCTAAGATATATAAATTCGTTGAATACACTGTCGATTATAATACATATAAAAAAGTTTGGAAAACCAAAATATAACTAAAAAGTTATACATAAAAGAAGCGAGTACTAATAAGCGATAACATGCCGCACGATTCTTTCAGTATATATACTATCCATTGGCAGTTCCTAGTATAACAACATTCGTTAGTTATTTATTGTACCTGCATGATATTGGGTGATTCAAGCGAGTGGCAACAGGTCTGTCGTCAGTGCGGCGTCGCGCAGACAGGCCGGCGCAAACAATACGACCTACTGCCCGCTAGCGACGATTGTTCGGCACATGGCGGCCCTGCGGGCGGTCATCATACACTTACCTAACACAAGGGCAGGCTTCGAACCCGAAGGAGCGTAGCTAAATGGATCGAGCGGGAGGCTTACAAAACAAGCTCGTTTACACTCTCCGTAACATACACTATATATATTGCTGAATCCACAAACATTATCTATCGAACTTTCCTCGAACTCGGGTTACGAAACTTCCCTTGATAGCTAAAACGACTAATAAATGTTTCCCGATAAGCAGGAAGCCAACAATGAACACTGAACAGTAAATTACAAATCAGTCGGGTTTTACAACTCCATCTCATTGAAATTTCTAACAAACGCGTAAATTTTGCATCACACTTCACAACAAACAGGGCTTACAGAATCTCAAAAATTTAACAGTCTCAGTACTGACCTTCGTTAGTTGTAACAATTTGTTTTATTATCATATCACATTCGCACAAAATAAGCATATATATTATATAGAAAGAGATACAAATAAAATATACAAAGATATTGTATAATATAGCACCCCCAACAATAGGCACTCACATCACATCGCTTGTTCTTACTACTTCTTACCAGTTTACAGCCATACCCTTATTCACAGATCTACATACTTAACATCTTCAATAATTATTGTTATTATAACATTTGATTTCTAACTAAATAATAAGTATGCTACTTTTTATTACCAAACGATTTGTTCGTAACGATAAAAAATAATCCTATCACCGGGCGGAAATAGCGCCGCTCGTGAATACCTGTTTTAATGTTCCCTACTCAGATCTCGCACCGTGTCCAAATTCGTCGAACCCATTCATAGGTGAGGCGTTATTACTTAAACTATGTAATTACAGGGCGATCGGAGCAACAACAATAAGTAGATATAATAAACTAATTGTATGACGAAACGTCGTATAATTAGCGACTTCCGCGTAAGTGGCACGCGATTATGCGCTTCTATCTGTTTCTCGATTCTGGAAATCGGGTGATTAGCCGAACCAGTTGATAGTTTGCGGGGAAGACTTAATGCGCCGCGCGCCTTCTCGGAAACGAAAGCGAGATAGCCACTAGTGGGAAATGCGATTATCGTAATAACCTCCCGGAACGGGCGGGCCCTTTTCCGATCTCTGGAAATACTTGCGAGTAAAAATGTCACGCCGAGCGCGAAGCCGCGGCGCCTTACTTAAAGCGATCCCGTCGGACACTTAGACGGGGTCTCTAACAGAAATTGGCGAACATTTTCTAGCGTTAAAGCATATTTGACAAAGTTACAAATGTCTACACGATCATTATCCAGTTTTCAAGTTTCTACAACTACACTTTTTAATGTTCTTCGATGAATAGCACTTGTAAAACACGCCACACGTAATACTTCCAATGTATTCATTATATTTAACCGTCCGTAGGCACTGGGTATACCAGAACAGAAACCACAGCCTGATGGATGTGGAAAAATATTTGATTTTACTCAAGTGGGGAATCCTAAGTGGGAGGTCTTATGATTTTTACTTGGAAATTATAAGGAAAATGTAAACATGATAGGTGCAAATCTATTAGTAATTTTATCAGAAGTCGTAAGTAATCAACACTAGAAGTACGACACAATTATTACTAGGCCAGTTTTGACACAAGGCTCATAATAATCCTGATAACAACTTTCGATTCTTTTAAATTGAAATAGTAACAAAGAGCATGGATCCTACAGTCGCTCAAGGATTACTGGACCATGTGAAATGTGGAGCGGATTGTGTTTTCTCGGAAAACATACATTTTATGTGACCTTAACTTGTTATTTCGTTAAGCAGACACATCAGCGATAAAGTTAATTCCGCGAATCTGCGACTGGAAATTAGCTACGTCTCCGCAAAAATATACAATTCTTATAACATCTGAACAAATTATCTGCGTTTGATAAGTAACTGCCAGTCGCTATTGATTCTGTTTGGTGGCAATAAGGTCGAAATCCGCAAGAGAGCTGTTGGCATCGTTTGTTCAGTGGTCACCATTAACTGCACCGTTAAGGTCACAGCTAATTTGCACTCTTTTACATCGTCCATCGCACTCTGCTTTGATAGTCTAAGCAAGTGGACACTGGAACGCAGCAACGAACGCTCTGGGGGGTTATTGTCACCTGTTATAGAAGGCTTACTAAACTGTGCTATTTATTCGTATTGAATAACAGATGGATTCAATCTGAATAAACCGCGCAGTTGCAGGCATGCTATAGAAGGTCGCAGTAAACCCCCCTGGTGTGGGGTAATTCCGTACATATGGGTGTTTTCGGAGTGTCCTGGTGTAGGTGTTACTCCCAGTCGCTGCCGCTGTCGGAGTGCTGCGGCGAGGAGTGGTCGCCGGGCTCGGGGATGACGCCGGCCAGCGCGTGCAGCACGGAGCCGCCGCGCTCGGCGCCCGAGATGCCGCGCCGGCGCATCTGCAGCTTGGCGTGCAGGTCCGCCATCAGGTCGCCGGTGGGGGCCGGCGCGCCCTAATCAAACAAGCACGTGGGTCAATTACGGGCGCTCGCCTTCTTAATCCCTCTTCCCAATTATTTCTAAGCATTCAATTCCGATAAGCACTTTCTTGTATAATTATAATGTTAAAAAAACGTAGGGTTGGTAAGTCCTAGTTAGGTGATTTTATTACATATGGTAATAAAATATCTACTTAAATAGCGACCTTACTAGAGCATAGACTTATTTTTTGTACCGGAATAATTTATAGATCTGGCGGAACGCACGACAGAGCTTGAACAGATTGATTTCCGAGCTAGAAAAAAGGCTAGTTTATAATGTGGCAAAATGCAAAACGTCTGTTATGGAAATCGTATACGTGACCGGACCTATAGGTACGTCAATAAAGTTAAGTGACCTTACAATATAAAAAAAAAATATTCTTGTAATAGTATATCTGTGTACAATTAAAATACTCCTATCTCAAAATACAAAAACAAGTTATCCGAAATCGCCTAACCTCTGGGCAACAAAACAACTTTATCTCCTACGCTAACTAAATTGGACATAGAAGTTCCATTTAGTTTATTGTCCTGGTATTTAGTTCGACGTTTACCACTTAATATATTGATTTTACGCGTTTGCTTCAACTCTGTATAATTCTGAATTGAAACACTTCTCGGAACACGGCGTAACCGCATTTTTGTTTCCAATAAAATTAAGCGATTTATGGCTTTGGGGACCCGAGTTATTGATAAGGAAACATTTTCTCTGAACGCATAGGTTTAGCGGACTATTATTCAATAACTTATCAATTAAGCAGCATAAAATTAATACAACCAGTTAATGGTGGCTTTGATGAATGAATGTATGAATAAATTAATAATACTACTTATTTATTAAAATGATACGCCCATAAACTAATCTGCACGATGAAAGAGAAATTGCTGGCACCTAATCAAGTTAAATTTTTAGCATACCAAATAAATTCACGTGACGAAAAGAGGGGTAGTCTCTAAATGTCCACCACGTATAAACAGAGGGAGAGGAGGGGGTTGAATATTAGCTGAAAAAGCATCACGTCCTCTTATCGGGGTGAGCCAAGGGGTCAATGGCAAGCAGCGTATTATCTGCAGCACACAAATACCGGCCAGGGGATGCAGCTGCGCGCAAGGGCTGCCAAGCGCTCCGCGAACAGCGCTGATCATCACCACAAATACGCTTCGCACTATTTATACGGTTACCCACATTGCCACGGGTAATTCTATGAACGAAACAATCGGTTACCGTGTCAAGTCTAATAGTGTACAGCAAGGGCAAACTGTAAGGTCTGCAGTACGCCTACAAATAAAAGATCGTCCGAAAAGGAAAATATTATATTTATTATAATTAAATTACATATTCGCCTTCGGTGCGACACTGTTACTTACGCAAACATTGCAAAAATGTAATAATTGTCCTAAAACAGTTTCTCTTTTGTAGTACACATAGTTGATTATGTACTCGTAATGTATATAAGTATAAGCTGTTTTCACGATGTATAAAGTATCATGTTTTATATATATAAAAGTTTTAAATGCATCTTCTGAAAATTGAATTTTTACATGAGTGACAGTCGCACCGCGGCTGCGAATACTGTTTTTGGTAGAACCAATGACGTCATACCATTTACTAAATGAAATACAGTTTATGACATTTCTTAACGTCATCAGAAATATTATGTAGGTATATTGTATTTTTTAGGGTCGAATGAAAAACAAACTAGCCGTATTTTCTAAACCTAAATATACGCTGCACGCATATAAACAGCATTCCCCTAATTTTACTTTCAGGCAATTGTCATTTGAGACAGCTAGCAGCCCTAATATGCCTGTTTAGGTTTTGTAGGCTAGGGGGACGGAGCCAGGACGGGTTTCTAAACTTGTTCCGGTGTCCAATCATAACACCGCACCACTTGAAATGTGTACTGAGAATATTGTCGTCGCTGCCTGCTCCACTGCTGCCTACAGTACTACTGGTCCAATGTCTAACTACCGGCATACATCTTACGTGACTGAGACACTTTTATATTTAGCAAAAGGTAAAAGAAAATAGATCCTATGTTTATCAGTGTGCTGTGCGCGTTTAGAATTGAATGAATCATGTGGTTACATTGATTTGAAAGTTTATCTTATTTGTATTGATGAAATTCGAAACTATGCGTCAACCAACCTAAAATACCTATTAAAAGATTTCACCAAATCCGGGCATTGAAGTCTGATCATTGAAATAAATCAATTCGCAAAATATTTTCATCTATTCCTGATTTAGGGCTCACAAATTGATTTACAAACTATGAACACAAAAAACCAGTGTGAGTTCATCGTTTATAATGTATGTATTTTCCAAGATTTGTATTATTCCTAGTAACCCTAGAAAGCCGGCTAAATACCACAACTTGCATTCAACGTCTTCAGTACCATGGACTCGACTTGAGCGTTACACAGAAAAATTCGGCGCGTCGAAATGCATTCTATGAAACGCACACCGGCCGACCCAGCATGGTGCATCAAACTACACGCGCACGCCAAATTCAACCTTACCACTAACATAACAGAAACGAAATTAAGCTTATGCTAATTTAATAAATAAAACATCTAGTACGAGAACTCGCAACGTCTCCAACCACCTCATTTTCAAGATGGTGCTGCATTATGAAGCAACTTTTTGTAATAAGCCAAAATATGCAGCATACATAAACATTACTGTTACAGTATAAAGATTTCTCGGATCAATATGAAAAGAAAACTAGTCTTTATTATATAGTGGAATTTCAAAAAGATCTTTTGTTGTTTCTATCAAAAATTTCGGGCATCGCGCACGCAATGTAGCCGCGTAAACCACCTGTGATGGCGATGAATGCAGTAATTGTATTCGTAAATAGCGAGCGGGTCCATTGAAGGCATAAAGCGATATCAATGAAAGCGCTCAGCCCAAAACAGGTCCTTTGTCCGAGCCCGTACCAGAGCCCCGCGGTGTCGAAACGAACAAACGCCAATGTCGTCCGAATCGTATTTTCAAAACAAGCGTCACGCATTCTACGGAACTGCGGATTGGTTTTGGAATTATTAGGAACAATAAACTTTTGTTTCCTTTGTACTGCAAACATAAATTAGGTACCTACGTATGTTGGTGGAAGTTTACAAATCGTTCGCGAAAATTTTACTACTTACTGCACTCACATAAGCTTGATAATTGCAAAAGAATACAATATGAAACATGCAACACGGGTAACAATATAGTTCTAAAATAGAAGCTTGTTTAAAATGAAAACAGAATTCGTAATCCAGATTAAAAATATCTCACCTAGTTGAGAAACTGTGATGCGGATTTTACATTTTGGTGATCGTGAAATGATCCAAAACCGATCGATTTATAATGTCACTAATAAATCAAAGTTAAATTGTATTGTAACAATGATAGGCTAATAGTAGTTCAACGAATAAAATTATTAGATACATATTCCAATTATTAGAGCTGACTAATGCCATATTGAAGCACGTAGGCTTATGTAACGTAGAGAAGTCAATTCATAAAAACAAGCCGTTTAGTCTTAGATTTTTGGTTAAAATTTTGCACTGAAATTCTGTTTAGCTTCATATACATATTTGTCGCTGGAGACCCGGTTTCGTATCAGCAGTTGTGTCGCTCACAGCGCGAATCACCGAGGCGATGTCATAACAGCTCGTTAGCTGGCTACGCGGCCGGCTCGGCTCTTCGCGGGAACCGGCCAAACAAACGATCACGGGAAACGCGCCTTCGACGGAATCCGCGGAACGGAACACAAGCCGATTTATATAAATACTCCCGAGCTAATGCGCTTATTATAACATCATTACCAGAGACGGCACTAGGGTATCGACATTAATGAGACGTTATAGTTTAGATGAGGTAGTTAAATTCCCAAGCAAATTGCTTACAACTAAAATATGTTTAATATTGGTGAAGAAAATACACTACACCATACTTGATATGACTTACAACCTGTCTGCCTACAGGCTAAAAGTCATTCTAAAGAATAAACTTTATTTATTTTCATATTAATCTTACTCAGAAAATATCAAGATAACATTTAAGTGATTATGTAATAGTTTTAAAATACAATAAGTTGGAGTGTTTTTGGGAAATCTTGTGATCAAGTAGTTATAACATATTTCAACCGTTCGTGGTAAGCCGATCCTCTTCCTTCCGATTGAACTGATACTCTTTAATAAACTTTAGATATCATACGACATTATCAGCGCGACTAATGACGAGCATGTTTGTTATCAGTTCTCGTAATACAATCTAAATGGCTTTGTTTAGGTTTAAGTAGGAGAAATAAATTAATAGCTATTTTAAATAAACACGTTCCTTTGTGAATCTGTAATGTAAATACTAAAAAGAGTAGCCTAACTTTTGTCTATTACCAACCAAATGTAGCATCAGGGTGAATTATCGTTTTATGAAAGCAATATTACACCCTCAATGCTTTTGACCAAAGAGTATCGTAAAATATATCAAAACAATTGATGAATGATAAACCAAAATAATGTGGCGTTTACATAAGGAACATTATGAGTTCGTGTACTTATCAATCCGATGCCACTATATCACAGTTGTTTAAATTCTGATAAGTACATTCGATACATTCTTAGTTGGCTTGTTTAAAAATGTCAAGTCCAAATCCCTTGTCCATATTCCTTTACATTTAGAGCGTAAAATTTTAAGAGTTATTATAAATAGGAATAGTGCCCGTACCAGCTTCAAGCATAAAATAGCAATTCGTAGAAGAAATTCAATGTGCGCAAGCGTTGTTACTTTGTATTTAAACGATATTTTATTTACTTAAATAGAATGCACGAGATAACTGTGAACGAATTTAGTATTCGTATAAATGATTAAATAAAATGAGTAAATAAACTATTAGCGCAGTTGATGAATGAGTGACGTCAAAGGTGTCGGTGCGTTGTTTACAAAACGCGCTCGCGCTCGCACGCGGCGCGTCAGGGACAGGGACAGGGCCACTCGTCCGCCGCCAGCGCCGATATTATTATCGCGACGTTATCACGGAATATTGCAACGGCTTTTCTTAGAAGCGAAATTAGCCGTGTACACGAACAATTATCGGCACTTCCTTGAACCGAGAACGATGATTACAATGCGCTCCGAAGGATCGCCGGCCCGCCACAGACGTGACGTAGTCAAATTATCATCTCGCGTGACGCGTCCCTCAACTCGGATACATATGTCGACATTTAAAAATACGTTTCAAAACATTAACGCTACGTCGGACTTCATTTCGTCCCACCAATCACCGTACATTGGCTGTTTAAGGGGAACCTACCCTCACACATAAACACACATGTTGGAAAAAACTCAGACTAATAGCTTTTAGGGAGTAGATCATTACACACAAACACGAGTTACAATTTTTAAGATAAATAGTTTTATATGTTGAGTATGAATTGATCAACATTGACGACGATAAATTTGATTAAATTTTTATTATATTCATTAATATTATTAGATCGAGTGAACTCTGTACCACAGTGTCACATAGTTTAACAGTATATCACATTGGCAGTAAGAAAAGGGGCTTTCCTGAACCTGTTTACGATAATTACACATTGTGATAATACAAATATAAACTTAACTGAACCTGGCCCAGTTAAAAATTGAACACAATTCCAGTAAATACATAACGTAAAGATAAAAAAAAATACAAGCATCCAATATAGACACTTAAAAATACCACATATGAATCACTGCGTCTGCGCAACCCGCGCCCGCCGCGGGGCGCAATACACCCGACGTTGAATTGATATTGACAACTTAAAGATCTCTTCACATGAAAATTCCACGCTGCCAACGTATTCCATATTAAAAGGGGTTTTCAGATAAGGCGAAGAATTTGTAGTCGACAAACACCTGCATAAAATAACTTTTTTGTGAAACGAGTTTTCAATTCCAGTCCCGTCTAATGATGTGTGGGCAGGCGGCGAAGTGTTAACTTGGTTATTTTATTTTCCGAGAAGTTACCGAGGATAAAATTGTGATAACATCCACGCGGGCCGAGCAAATACCGGGAGTCGAATGTTTATTGCTAATTCTCTGATCATCGGGGGACTATAAAACGTTAATTGGTCGTTAATACGGCGATCGTTCAACCCTCGCGGAGCGCCGCGCTGCCCGCGGCCGAGATGAGTTCCGCACGCTACAGCGGAAACGTTCGTCAAGGCGTTTCTACACCATTTCTAAGTAATTTGCAGTTCCCAATAGTTCGATAAACCCACAATTCAAGGAAACACGATAGACAAGTTTAAGTTACTCCCTTTTTCTATGAATTTTTATTTACGATAACAAATTCTCTATTCAACAGATGATAGTAATAGTATTTAAATGTGACATTATTAATTAGTCAACTTATTAAACACTTTAAAGGAAACCGGTTCGGAAACAAAATGTTAACCTTTTGAACTTCTGCCCAACTAGTAGGAAAATAACAACAGCCTATTGTTAATAGATCGTTATATAACATTCTAATAACCGCGTCGCAGTAAATGTGTAATGACAAGGATAAAGAACCCGGTTTAATTATCTACTCACTCTAGTGTTCGGGGAAGGTCACTAATAGCCAGTCGAACCTCGAAAGGTTTCAATTCCTAAGAACAGCAATTTCTCGTGGCACCATCGGTAGTTATATTTCGAGGAGCGAGATCAGTGACACGTAATATTGTTTACTTCCTCCACGTAGCGGGCGCATGACGGGCCTATTGTGCGAATGAGGATGGCGAGAGGCCTATCAAATCGCATGTCCACTGATTCAATCTTTATCAGCATATGGACATCTATATATTATATATATTAATACGTGAAGCATAATCTTTGTACTCCGTTTTACGAACATTCCGCGGACGGAGGAGTATGCGATTTGGCACGGTTGAAGTTTATATGGAGGAGTACAGAGAGGAAATATTTTATTAAATATTGTGTTAGAAATTCATAAAAAAGATAAATGAATTATGGTCGAATTTCGATCACTGGGCGACCACTAGTCCTTTTGTATCCTTTGCCGACCCTACTAGAGAAATGGCGTAAAGAGAGTTAGTTAATATCCACTACAGGAAAAAAGCTAGACCGGTTACAAATCACACAATAAACAGATTTGTAGATTACCTAGTTTATCGCAATCTCTTTCTCAGTTTCGAAAAGCATTTATATACTTCTTATGACGTTTGACACACACAAGCAAGGGCGCATGCGTACGCATATACTGAAGTATGCTTAGGAATTCTGCTCAACTATTGCACCTGCGAACAGTAGGAATATATTATGTTTTTTTTCTGAAATAACTTGAACGGCTAAGAGGCTACAAGGATTTAGATAATGTAAGCAAATGAATACATTTTCATTCCAGAAATTGAGTAACTGTACCACACAAGTCCAATAGGAGTTTTGCCTTTCAAATCAGTTGAACTACTTTTTTGCAGTAATGAAAACACATTTGTTTCGCAAAAAGGCCAGACCTAAACAATGTGATTATCATATATTTTGGAAGCCCAGTGACCTGCAAAAAATTGATGATTTTGTAAACAGAAACTTATGTTTTATGAGGCAATTTCAAATGACGCTTTCAGGCCAATCTTTGTGTACTCTATTAGAAACCACAATCTTGTCAGAAATAAAATTTTAGGTATAATACAGTAATTAGCACCATCACTTTATCGTAGTATTGTTGACCATCACATACTTAATATTTGTGAATCACCATGTCTCAGGGATACTTCCGGCTAACTGTTGTACATCGAGGCTTTGAGTTTATTATGCACTACTTTATAACTTATCTGCAGCTTACAACTCAGCTCCCATTCCCGTGGGAACATGGGAATAATATATATAGCCTATGTTATATGCTGATAATGTAGCTTCCCATTGATGAAATAATTTTTCAAATCGGACAAGTAGTTTTGGAGTCTCTTCAATGCAAACAAACAATCAAATCTTGCTATTTTGTAATATTAGTGTATATGTATAGATTCTCTAGACTAATATTATATCACAGAGTAAAATAATTTGCTTTGCCGATTGTTTCGTAGTCGTCGTCGCGGTGGGTATAAGAAAATTAAACATTGTTATCTTCTACAGCGCAACATAATTCGGATGGCGCTGAGCGCCCTTGATGCGATTCGGCGCCGCGTCCATTTAAGGCCACCATCAGATTCGCATGCAGATTGTCCGCCGCGCCTTTGTTACAACGAGCTTATATGGGACCACCGAATAACTACCACACATTTCATTACCACTCCTTTAGTGTAAGAATGTAAGTATGCCGTTTAATTGTCCCCGGTTTTGTCGCAAATTACGTCATGTAAATATTAGCATAATTGTTCAAGCAAGTTACGCTCTAACTTGCGTGAAACATTATGCAACTTTACTATTTCACAATTATTTAGATTTTTACGTTCCAGTCTTACCGTGTGACTAATTTGGAAAACCCGTGCTGCAAATAGTAACCCTCACGATACATACTTCATATAATAGGAACAAGTAGAAATATAAAATATGCGCTCGGCTCCCCTATGCTTCGTCAAGAGATAATTGCGAGGTTTTATGTTTCAAAAACGAAATCACGAGACTTTTTATCTTTGTATGAAATGGCATGCATGTTATACATATATTACCGATTTACTTTAATCTCTCTGATACTGTCTCTATATTAACAATGCTTAAAAGTATTCACTGCACTCTCATAGTTCGGTGAGACGGCTTAACGTAATTAATAGGGATGATGACTGCATTAAAAAACTATAATTCTATTTAGTCCGTCAGTCAGATTATACATAAATACTAGACACATATTTTTCGCTTTATCAAATTAACAAAAAATCACAAAGATAATGAGCATCAAAGTTTTAGAGTGGGGGCTTGCGACGTCACTATTTAGTAAAAATTGTACGAAAGTGTGACGTCACGCGCAACTTGAATGCATTGTATCTTCGTCAATGTTTGTTTGACAAATAAATAAAAAAATACGTGTTCAATATTTTTTTATAATCTAACTGACGGACTATACAGAATTTTTTAGTCATCTAGCCTATTGTCGGTACTAAAAACTAAAGGAAGACATTATGTAGCCTTTGCCCGTAAGTCCGTCCGCATAAAATTCTATCTGTTACAGAAACGTCGTGTCGTGGTCGTGTGCCCCGTAGGATCTATAAATTTCTCCGGAACAAAAATAACCTAGGCCCTACGCCCAAATTTTATGGCAATAGTAGTAACGTGAAGACGTAACAGAACTAACAGACAAATAGTCATAGTTACGTTCGCTTATGTGATACATAGAACGGTTATATATTAAAGTGATGATTAGTAAGCGTAGGTTTGCCTTACCTTGGCGTCGGGTTCTGAGGCAGGGCGCAACTTGGCACGGCCGGCGCCTCCTGCCTTCCGGATCGCCTCCATGAGGTTAGCGTGCGCGTCGCCCGCCGGGGCGGCGCTCGCGCGGCTCGGAGCCGAGGGCTTCTCCTCACTGCTAGACAACACAATACACTATATTAAACAACGGAGACTAATATCGATAGAAGACTACGAATGTATGAATAAGTAATTAAAGTTAATCATAGATTTCTAAACAAAAGGGGCAGGCTCCCCTACTTTGTCGAGGGTAAAACGTTCAATGTATTTTTACATGTAGGAAAAACCTTATTCAACATACTAGCTGTGCCAGCGGTGTCACCCGCGTTTATGGTTAATATTATAAATACTATTAAGGCTGCACATGCGACGGAAGCTTAAAAAATGGAGTAACTTCTCTCGTTTTCCCAACATTTCTCTTCACTACTCTGCTCCTATTGATTGTAGCGTGATGAAAAGTATACTATAACCTGCCCAGGAGTATGAAGAATAATTGTACCAAGTTTCGTTAAAATCCGTCGAGTAGTTTTTGTTTCTATAAGGAACATACAGACAGACAGACAGACAGACAGACAAAAATTTTACTGATTGCATTTTTGGCATCAGTATCGATCACTAATCACCCCCTGATAGTTATTTTGAAAATATATTTCATGTACAGAATTGACCTCTCTACAGATTTATTATAAGTATAGATTAGCTCCATACTTCTATTAGTTCTTTGGGTCATTGTTCACTTAAATTAGGACGCCCTACCTAAAATGCTATTATAGCAATAGACAAGCGGGCTTCCCTTTATTAAAGCGGAACATTTAACCAAGTCGGTAAAAATAATTAGGGGTGAGAGCTTCCCGCTCCCCCGCCAGCCCGGTAAGTAGTAAAGGCCGCCTTCGGACAACTACCGATAGTCCTGTCACACAAAAAAAAAAAAAAAAGAAAATTAACCAGCCTATTGATCTTACATTTTCAAGTGGAATAGTTTTACGTATCCCTCACGCTATACCGCGGCCGTAGATGGGTGCATATCATTGTGACTCAATTGACAATACAATCGTAAGAAGGACTAAGAGGAAATATGGTGCAAAATGTTTTGCGCAACATATTTCTGAATTAAATATTAGCAAGGCATTTTGTCCAAACACATTACTAAGTAAATATCTTAAAATGCCTTCATCTAAAATCTATTCGTTATGTGCAGTTTTGTTAAAAGACCATGTAGATATTTCTCCAAATCCTAGTTAAATTTGGCATTTTAATCATTATAAAAATAAATATATTACGAATAATTTACGTTCGTGCAATATTTCTTCGCTAAATTCCCATAAAGGATTTATTCTAAATTAATCATCGACTTTGCCTGTTATTACCTAATGTGTATATGTGTCATTTTTTTATATTTTATTCAGTAATCAAAAAATATTTGGTGTTATTGTAGTATAGATAGATTAGGGGAACTACCTGCTCACTTTAACTAATTTAATTATCAAAATACTGATTTTTTTATTAACCAATTAACCTCACAGTTTGTATAGATGTGTGACCATTCTGTATAATTATAGTAGCAATTAGCTAATGAAATAGTAGCAGGTACGATATGCAAATACATAGTAGGCTAGTGGTTACCTATGCAAATAGTAAGTGAGCGAGTGAGGTGGCATCCATTGTTAATTAGCACGGTCTAATTTAGCGCTGACCTTTGTGAGCGTATCGATTCGCGAGTCGCGACTCCATCACGTATGCAGACACCAGAATTAACCCCCACCTCTATGTGCTACAGACTGCTTCGGCAGAAACGCCCACGTACAAACACGAAATGTGTTATCGTTTTCCTTAAACGAAACATTCTTCCATCGGACCGGACACAATACAATAATAGCAATATTAATTTAGAGATACAATTCAATGCAGTTAAAATACGTGCGGTTTATAATTGAGTTAAAAAAGTAGAAATGTCATAATATTTTTTGATTAATGTCCTTGAACAGTAGCCATGCGAACACAGGAGGAAATTGCGTTTGGATTTTATTCTTTAAAGAAAGACAATCGAGATAATAGTGCCAATTCGCAGAATATACAAGATGAATGATCAGAGATCAAACTATAATAAGTGCTAAAAGACACGAAGTCCTATCCAACAACATTACGCAGTCGATTGAATGGCAAGATTTATAAATCTTATGTTTCTGACGAGGCAATTAACAATCCCAACTCAAACATATCTGTACTTATATTAAAAAGAGGAAATATTTGATTGTTTTTTGCATCGAATAGGCTCCGAAACTACTGGACCGATTTGAATAATTCTTTTACCAATGGAAAACTACTTTATCAGCGAGTAACATAGGCTATATTTTATCCCCGTATTACTACGGGAACGGGAACCACGCGAGTGAAACTGCGGGGCGTTAATTGATATCATAATTTCCAACAATTTTTAACAAACATTTCGTTTATTTTAAGTTGCTTACAAACAAAGCTACACGGGTAATATACGTCATAGATTCTATTCTAAAAGCAAATTCCAGCAAATGACTTCAACGCTATTCGCCAATGTTATTAAACAACACCAATGCGAGAGCTGTTTACGGCGTCATTCCATATGGTGCCAATTAGAAATAAGCAATATTATATTCATAAATTTGGCTTGGCACCGAGATGTAGAATCAATATGAAGGTTTATGTTAAGTGGGCAGTTCTGCGAAAGACGTTAAAATCATTCCGAGGACTGGCTGGCGGTGTTATTGCGTCAAACCAGCTTCAAGAATCACCAACATTGTTGCTCGTTTACTAACAAAACATTTTTAAATGACCAAAATAATATCATTATGTTTAAAATATTCTAACATTTCAATTTTATACACAAATATCCTGGTGTCGGTGACCTTTCTTAAAAAAAAAATTGATTTTTCAAAGAAGACGTCACAAATTCAGACTACTTAAATATTGTTTTTAAATTACATAATTAAGTTCTGCTCATAATTAATAACACGTATACATGTCGCAAAGTGAAAAGGGCAAAAACTGTATGCAATCATTTTTTATTACTCTCTAAGAAACTACTACGAGGTCTAAACAAACAATCGTGGGAAACTTGTCTCGCTTTTTCTGGTGTTCCGTCGACTTAGAATCGAAGTGGCTATCGATGTTAGATCGACGCCACGACGCCGCGACCCGTCGTGAAAGTGTAAGATACGTTCGTCTATTTATATCTGCCATATGCTTTCTGAGAATATACACTATCGTGAATTAGTGACGACCATTGCAGGAATAGTTCGTGGTACTATGTAAACGTTTGGGGTCAGTTCCTTTATTTTAACGAGAAATGTGCAACTAGAAAATATGTCGTTGTGGATACGAAAACATTGGCAGCTATAATAACGTTAAATCGAAACAGTTTCATAAGCGTTTACGTATTGATTTTGTATGAGGAGTATTTCCATGAAATATTTTACTTGTAGCTAACTGCTTTAGACAGATAAACGACTAGCCTTTCAACTTGTTACAGTAGAGTATTTTTTATATAAGATTATTTTAATTAAAACCATACTCCTATGATCAAAACTGGTGGAACCCAAGATTCCCACACATGTGTTTTATCATTATGATGCAATTGTGTTAAGTATTTTGTTGTCTAAGCCTCCCTGAACACAAGGCGGACTCTTCGCTTTAAGGCTGCAAAAGCCAACCAAAGTACTGTAGAATGCAGTTACATACATTTAATATGAACTAGCAGGACAAGGTTGTCGCCAGCGCCACACACCTTTAAAGGCCGACATTCGCTCCTTGGGACCACTGCCACCTCTTTCACACTGCGGCATTTCTTCTACCACCATACTTTCCATCTCCTACCATAAACAAGCAGCGGCCACCAACCACTTTTGTCTACTACTGACTCTTGTATATTCTGAGTATTTCCGCTCCTACTTCAGCTTTATATTGCGTGGTGGCTCGACGTTTTGTGGCCGTATCTCGAGTGCGGCAAGGTCGCCACGAATACGTCATACGCTTTGATGTCACATCATTGACACGCTGACGTAATAAGGCACCGTTAATAATTGCAACACTTCTATTTTGAAAGTAGATTTAGCAGATAAGATTTTTTTTTTATTGATTTAATTATCTGATCAAATTATCTTCGCCCGATAAAGTATAACGTCACTAATTTGTAAATGGCATTAGATATTTTAGTTACGAAACAAGTAATGATATTTAAAAAATCCGTATTGTTATAAACTCGACTGTTATATTCTATCTAAATCTAACTAATGTCAGAATCAGGCCTAAATTATCTATTACTAATATTATAAAGAGGAAAGTTTTTTTTTGTATTTTTGTGTGTGTGTATGTTTGTAATTAATAAACCCAAAAACTACTGTGCCGATTTCAAAAATTATTTCACCATTGGAAAGCCACATTATCCGGAAGTAACATAGGCTATATTTTATCCCCCTTATTCCCACGGGATCGGGTACTACGTGGGTGAAACCGCGGGGCGCTGCTAGTATTATATAAAACAATTGCCGCTTAAAATGCTGTCAACATTTTTTACAGGGGTCTGTAGACCAGTAGGACATCAGATAGATGACAAAACAATATTTTGATCTCGGAGGATAAACCGCTTTGCATAAATTCCATTGTAAGATTCCGTGTAGTTACTGCATTATGCAATAAGCGTAAACAGGTATAAAGCTGCAATTAATATACTAATACTCACGAATCACAACTCACGCGATCTCACGACGCCAGCATCTTGAAATAATTACCAGCTTCCGTGAACTAACAGGTGCCGACATTCTTTGATGTTAGTGGTAATAGATATAATGAATTCATATTTTGTAGCTATAACGAGTTCCCTATCTATATACTCGTACACCAAAAAACATCATTCACCTGTTGTAAGAAACGAATGACCATGGCTACCGTATTAATTTTCCAGTTTGATATATATTTTTTTTGACCCTAGTTACCTAGTATCAGTAAGAAAGTAATCAAAAATCTATCTGATCATCTATAGTATAGGTTCCCAACGGGGTCGGTACCACCCCTAGGGGGCGCTGGAGATTTCCGAGGGGGCGATAGCGAACCCAAAAGGTAAATGGGTGACATTATGACAGTTATGGGGATGTTCGCGACGTACTACCTAATTAGAAATTTAACATAATAAAATACTTGCCTCAATTTTCAGGAAAAAAAAACATCGTATCAACCCCTTTAAGATGTTTATCTCTCAGCCACGACCGCAAGTTGCACGATTACAGTATAGCTAATTTAATGTGTAATTATTAATAGATAAAAATATTATTAATAAGTCTGTACTTATTAAATTGGTACCTATATTTTGAAAAGGGTGTTGTTGACTGTTGCTCGTATGTTTTTCTTGTAAAGGTAATAGAAAAAAAGTTGGCAACCTATGATAAATAATATCAGTTTAGTCAATAAAGGCACAAAGTGTTGAGGGTCGAACGTTTTTGTTTCGTGTCATATCCGTAATGTCCTACCTAAGGCTTTTTGGTAAAAACATAATTTGAAGTAATAATATTACAGAATCTGTTCCAAAATAACTTTACTTTATGAACAATCTTCAGACATTGCGTATTTTTTTAATTTATAATCACGGTCTAGTAAGAAATCTACTAGTCCGTGTTTAAAAAAGTCGCTCGTTAATATATGACAGACATACATAATTAAGCAATACAACACCAGCATAATAATTCATTTAACTGAATCATATTGTATTCAACACAGCGTCATCGTAACAGGTTAGTCGTAGGATCTTTTTTGTTATGACTCACATTAGCCGGAATTAATAGCGAAGTATTTATAACTATTCATTTTAATCGATAAATTTAAAATTTATTGTAATAATAGACATTACCTACATACTCACAATGGGGTACCATTTAACAGCGTTATCCGTAAACAGTTAAATTGGATATTTACGATAACACAATATATTTCTTTCATCAATAAATTTCTTGAGGAAATCCATAGATAATATATATAGTCAACACGGACTAGTAAAAAAAGAAGGACTCCACGCTGTCATACTATAGCGTGAACGTGAAGCCAAGTTTATGCATGTGTGAGTGAGATACTTATGGATACCATATATCGGATATCTGTCATTTGTAGCACTTATATTATGCCAATGTGTAACGTAAGTTGCATGTCAAGTTGTAGCACCTGCGGAGCTTCAACGTCTAGTTAGTGGCGCGGAGTCCTTATTTTTTTACTAGTCCGTGATAGGCAAGTAAAATTCTAAAACTGGACTATAAAATAAATATATAAAATGCTGCCAGATTAAACTGACCGAATGTACTACATAAAACAATATACAATTTCGAATCACGGTCCGAATTTTGATGTAATAAAAGATTCTTATTAAGCGGTTCGTATGAGCGGTGGTAGCTCAATGGTAAGGACACGCGCCTTATGACGGAGCGGCTCGGGTTCAAACCAGAGCTCACATCGGCAGTCGCTTCAATGTGTTTGCCAGACTCGCTAAATCCTGGATCATGGTCTAAGCGGACTCCGTCTAAGCACGGAAAAATACAAGAAAGATGAAAAGATTCTTTGTAACAAAATGATACAGTGCTGGTCATATGTCTTACTACGATTCG
This sequence comes from Glyphodes perspectalis, assembly GCA_951394215.1. Taxonomy (NCBI): domain Eukaryota; kingdom Metazoa; phylum Arthropoda; class Insecta; order Lepidoptera; family Crambidae; genus Glyphodes; species Glyphodes perspectalis. Next base: position 18,175 of record CATOBJ010000002.1, on the reverse strand, counting down.
AATTTTGTGGCGTCTGCATTATTCTGTCTTTTGCTTTATGCAAACATATTATGTATATTTCTATTATTCTGTAAAAGCGTACAATGTATTTATTGATACTATGCCAAAGTAACTATGCCTGTTATGTCTTGACATCTATTCTACTTATTTGATGAAATTATGCACCCTAAGAAAAGACATAGGCTACTTTATGAAGTAGGCTATTTTAGAAAAATTTATGTAGCCCACGATATAATGTCTCTATAATTTAAATCTAAAGTATATTTCACGCGAACATCATTCATCATATACACGGAGCTGCGGGTAAAAGGTATTATACTAAAGAGCATTAGCCGATACGTCTAGCGTCCTAATAACTCCACAAACATAGACAATTAGTTTCAACAGCAACAGATACAGGAAAGGTGAGACTTGAGTGCCAATTTTGGTACGGTTGCGTGACGAATACCTACTACAAAAAACCGCATTAAAGAACATTTTGGCAACGCTATTTATTTAGCCATCTGAAATTGGTTGCAAATGAAATATACGCAGGTCACTCAACTTCTTCAGCCCAACTGCTAACAAAAAGATGCAGATTTAAGCAAGAGAACATGTGGTCATACCACACGCCTATATAAAGTATAAAGGCATCGCTTTAGTAAATATTTACATAGGCGATGCTTTTACCCAAAAATGAAGAGACTAATGAAAAATGTTATGGGCTAACGTTGTGGCAATATAACCAAGAATTCGATTTTGTATTTAGACTACTGCAATGAACAAGAGACCCTTAAAAAGTGACGATAAGGTAGGTAGAATGAAACTATGAAAAAAAAAAAAACTTTAAAAATTATTTAGTAGGTTTTTATGTTGGTTTTTTACATGTATTTAATAAACATAAAATATATTTATTTATCATATTCAAAAACCCATTTTTAATTTATGCATTCGTATCTAAAATGCTTCAAGTCCGGTGTAATTTTTGTAAACTTCATACTAGGAATTCCTAATCGCATCAGATATTGATAACTGCTCAGGATGAGATATTTAATATAATTAAAGTAGGACGGTATAATAAAACCAAAAATAAAAGGTGTGAGAAATTCTCCTTTAAAATGACAAGTCAGACAGTAAGTTCCTGCACTAGACCACAATGTCAAAGGAATGCGAAGATAGGAGTTCAAAGATATTATCATAAAGTTCATACGATAACCACCCGATAACTACGCACGCGTACACGAGCCTCACAACAATACATAATACTACGAATCAACCGCTATGTTTTAACAACTGCGATCGCGTATTTACTTTTCTGAGAACGTAAGATAATATTATCAGAAGATAATAATAGTCCAAGAAAATAGACCTTTAAATACGAATTTGAGGTAAATACTTGAATTTTTGATATAAGTTACTTTGAAAGATTTAAAAACGAACTGTGAAAGTTTTTTGTAAAATCACCCCCGAGAACATTTGAAAAAAAAATAAAAAGTATTTGTTTTTGAAATTTTGGGAAAACGGTAAGTAGTAGAAAAAAAAGGTTTAAATAAAAGTTGTAGAGCATCATATTTTATAAAGAAATGCCCTGTTTATGTTTTCGCTAGTATTAAAATTATCCGAGATAGGGCGGTTAGAAGCTTGGGGATGATAGTAATAGTCCGGTCAGTTTTCCATTTTGATCTGAAAGGATAGGACCAACGGGAAAATTTGTGTGTGTATTATATATTTAACAATCCAGAAATTCAGGTCTCTGACACATCAGGTTAGCTAAAAAAAAAAGCGCGGAAGATCGAAAAAGGCAAATAACTCATGAGTAGTGCAAAATATTGTAAAATGCTAAAGGTAAAAGTTATAGATAATTGAATTTCCTACAAAAATGGTATTTGCATATTTTTTCATAAGTGCGATACTTTTCGCAAAAAACACGCCTAAGTGTAAAATTATTTAAAAATGTTTTTTATCTTTCAAGTTTTTCTCAATAAAAAATAATGCGTATAGCTACATTATTAAGTCTATTTTTCAATAATAAGCAGCACTTTAAAAAATATTTTTTTCTTACTAAGATGATTTTTTTTTCTCATCTAGACGGGTTTTTAATGCAGAATTAAATCCTTTGATTCATGCGAAATCCGTCTACTTAGTACCTGTAATTTATTAACTTTCATTGAATAAAGAGAAATGATCAGTAGTGACTGCCTGACCGAGTCAGGATTTCTTGCCAAAACCGAAACCGAAACCGAACATTAGGCAGCTCTCTTAGTTTTGGCTTAGGTTGACATAGCATGTTGAAATGAAGTGTATCTATACAAGCTTTTATGTCTATCTGTAATAGTGAGATTAGAAAAAAAATATTGGTTACGTTTTCTTTCTTTTGTTCAAATAAATTTGAATGACAAATACAGCGCGTTAAAGTTCCCTGTGACGTCACTTGTTCCGTAAATGCGCCGCGCTCCAGATTTTTGAAGCGCTGTATCTTTGTAATTTTCCAAGTATTCGATAAAGCAAAAAATACGTATTCAATATTTTGATAATTTTACTTACGAATCAAAACAAATATTTGAGTCAAGTAAACAGGAGGAATCACCAAAAGCAAAAAAAGGCCAAAGAACCCTTCACAGTCTAATATTTTATCAAGAACAAAAGCCTAGAAATCCAACTCACTGAACAAGTTCTTAAGCTAGACAAACTCATCGACCAAACGGATATACCAATATACCAATACTGAGGAACCTCTTAATAACAGTAATTAATAAAATTATAATAGAGTAATGCCAGCTTATACTGTTGCTTCTTGGAACATCAATAGCCTGGTCGTTTATGTTATTATGTTGAAATTCTACTCCCATTGCATAACATTGATGTACTGCTTGTCTCTGAAGGACAACTAATATTCAATCACATAAGTGCTTTATTGAAGCCTATGTAAATAAAGATAAGTTCAACAGCATTACAATCAAGGACTATCACATTTACTCAATCCAGACGGGACTGCTCATGCAGGAACTGCTGTGATTGGGAAAAGAAATATAAACCATAAAATACTACCAAAATATAAAACAGTACATCTGCAGGTAACATCTGTCATGGTGCAAGATGAACATGGTCAGCTAAAACATACAACATAGGAAAATCAATTCACTGACTATTTTAGGACCCCTTGTCATAGATTTATAAAGTCAGACGTGACTCCCATGCAAAGAATGTTGCATTTGAGTCTGAATTCTTTGCATGGGAGTCACGTCTGACTCTTCCAAGAGGACGAGAGCTGAAGAAAAGCCTTGACAAGAACAACGTCTACGTATTCAGCACAGGTCAAACAAAATATTCGACAAGCTTTTTTTCCGGGTGTAATCCGTCATGGATCTCTGGGGAACTGCGGGAGTATGTCAGACTCCTACTGACTAAAACACCCGGGGTGTTCCGCCGCATCGCTTCTGGAGAGGAGCCCTGGGAACGCTATGCCTACCAACGAACCCCTCCCACCTGCGGTCGCTCTTGCGAGCACGACTTTAACATTGCTCCATCGAGCTATACTTCGACTAGACGCCCCGGAACACAAGGGACGTCTACGTCTGGCTAGGATGCCGGTGATGGACCCCCCGATTCATCACTAGCTAGCGCAGGCTAAGGCGGCATTCGTGCCGTGAAATGCGCACGACGCCGACCGGGCCTACTGCAGCGCATGGGCTGGGAGTTTGGGTCTCGCTCCCGCTCCCTTTCTGTCGTCTCCTTTTGCGTCATGACGGTGTCGCAAAATGTCACCATCGCGCGCCACGCCGCCCCACTGCCCACCATAGTTCGTGTGATTGTCGGCAGTGTGAGGTCTCCACCTATAACCGCAGACAGGTGACTGCGCGGGATTGACCATGCTGGACACAGCTCCCGGGTGTGCTGGGCTGAGTCTATAGCTCCAGTATGACAGTGATGGCAAACTGCCGTCGGTTCGCGTCCTGCCACCTGGCACAAATATTTACCAAAACAGCCATGGCCAGTTAGTATCTGTGCCAGGTTAAATGTAATTTCGCCAAGTTTGCAGCTGACCCAGTCTCGGAGGACTGGCTTTATTGCATCAACTAGTTCCCGGCTAGCTCCCGGGTTATCAAGTCTTTCCGACCATATGACGAGAAATGCTTCTCGCGCTTCATCCCGCCATGCTTGGACCTCGCGGGGGTAAGGACGAGGATTCTCACCCGATTCGATGGCTGGGTCTGGGTGTTAATATCCAATATTTAAGTATATTTTAGTATTACCACTGTTGTTTTTGATATCTGTATCAGAAGTGCTTAAGCTACTTACCTCGGAGTCAGATCAATGTATGTGATGTCGTGGGATATTTATTTATCAAACATATTGGCCCACAGATCCCAAGAAACTACCAGTCCTAGACTTTCTGGTTTTTAATGGATTCTCAGAGCGATATTCAAATATTAGAAGTAAAAATACAGACTGATACGGTACGCCTTTAGAAAACACATAGACTTAAATATAGTTATAAAAGTTCTACTTAAAAAAAGTAATGACATCGACGAGGCATATATTATAGTTTCCGGACATGGCGGTCCATAATTGACGCTCTGTCCTATTTGAAGTCGCCCATTCCAGAATCTTGGGATAGGGGGATGGAATCTTCGCTATATCATTTGATATAGCCAATGCATTCAATTCCACTACTCAACTATAATGGAGGCACTGCTGTACTATTGGGTACCGTCATATCTGCGGGTTTTGCATGGAAGTAGAATAAGCACGCGGTCGAGGTGCGTGCACTGCGTAAAATCTGCGGTGTATCGCTCACAGACTGCGTTCGGAACAATGATGAAAGAAAAAGAGTTGGCCTGAAAGACAACGTCGGAGTTAAGGTAAGAAGAAGCATGCTCTGGTGATCCGGACATGTGAGAAAAGTAGATGACGAAGGATTGAGCGAAAGTGGAAGAATGAAGGAGCCGCGGAAGGTCCAGGCTTACCTACCATGACCAGATTGGTCGTGCGGTAACAGAAAGGTGAAGGTGAAAATGTTAAAGTAGCAAGTGAGGTATGTAAGGATCGTGCCATACGACGTTTGGTTCTCCTACCCCACTAGGGAAGTGGCGTGAAGTTTAGTTTAGTTTAGTTCAAAACCATAGAGCTTGTATGAAGGGATTATTAATGTTAAAGAAGCGAGTGAGGTGTGTAAGGACCGTGCCATATGGCGTTCGGTTCGCTCTACCTACCCCGCTAGGGCATTTCCCTAGAGGCGTAGGCATAGCGAACTTACTTCACGCCACTGCATGAAGTAAGGTATTAACGCGACTACTATGGAGCGAGCTGTGCTCAGGGTTTCTTTGTGTAAAACAAAGGGGGGTTATTATATATCCCTCAAAATATCCACATTATACGCCACACAATACGCCATAAGCATGCTAAATAGCTAGTCTACAGAGTTAACTGTCGGGAAAGAGATATCCTTTAGTATAATCCACATCCAATTGAAGTCATCCAGGTCACATATTAAAGCCTGGAATCATTAGGGAATAGGGGACTTGTGAAACTTGGTGCCACTGCATCATCAGATGTCTTGATAAAAGCTTTGACCAAACATTAGAAATAATACTGACGGGACTAAACTAGACTAGAGCTCAATGGTAAGGACACGCGCCTCCGAGGAGTGCGGGTTCAAACCCGGGCATGTACCTCTGTATTTTTCAAATCTATGTACGTATTTATTAACACTAGCTCTACGGTAAGGGGAAAACATCGTGATGAAACCAGCAAATTTAAACAACTTGGATTTGTAACCATGATCCAAAATTCGTCTGGTTCCCTTATCTTAGGGTAACGAATGTCAGATCACCAGTCGCTTCAATGTAATTATCAGACTCGCTAGATCCTGGATTATGGCCTAAGCGGATCCCGTCTAAGCACGGGACATAACGCTATTAAGATAATGACTGACGGGCCTAAACGCGATATGAATTATTTAATACATGAGTACTTACAGTTTGATGTTTCGGCATATCGTGTTTAGTCCAGTCAGTATAATTTCTACTGACAATGCAACGTGAAAGTTTAAAATCAAATATCTATATCTATATCTATATATATTGAGTATTCAACAAATAAAACAAACCCAAACTCGATGGGTTAATGTTAAAATTTTTTGCTATATCGAATACTCGGAAAATTACAAAGGTACAGCGCTTCAAAAATCTGGAGTGCGGCGCATTTACGGAACAAGTGACGTCACGGGGACCTTTAACGCGCTGTATTTGTCATTGTTATTTTTCTGAACAAAAGAAAAAAACGTTACCATTATTTTTTTCTAATCTCACTATTACAGATAGACATCGGGTCAGGAGACATAAAAGTAAACATACACTTCATTTCAACATGCTACGTCAACCTAAGCCAAAACTAAGAGCTGCCTAATGTTCGGTTTCGGTTTCGGTTTTGGCAAGAAATCCTGACTCGGTCAGGCAGTCACTACTGATCATTTCTCTTTATTCAATGAAAGTTAATAAATTACAGGTACTAAGTAGACGGATTTCGCATGAATCAAAGGATTTAATTCTGCATTAAAAACCCGTCTAGATGAGAAAAAAAAAATCATCTTAGTAAGAAAAAAATATTTTTTAAAGTGCTGCTTATTATTGAAAAATAGACTTAATAATGTAGCTATACGCATTATTTTTTATTGAGAAAAACTTGAAAGATAAAAAACATTTTTAAATAATTTTACACTTAGGCGTGTTTTTTGCGAAAAGTATCGCACTTATGAAAAAATATGCAAATACCATTTTTGTAGGAAATTCAATTATCTATAACTTTTACCTTTAGCATTTTACAATATTTTGCACTACTCATGAGTTATTTGCCTTTTTCGATCTTCCGCGCTTTTTTTTTTAGCTAACCTGATGTGTCAGAGACCTGAATTTCTGGATTGTTAAATATATAATACACACACAAATTTTCCCGTTGGTCCTATCCTTTCAGATCAAAATGGAAAACTGACCGGACTATTACTATCATCCCCAAGCTTCTAACCGCCCTATCTCGGATAATTTTAATACTAGCGAAAACATAAACAGGGCATTTCTTTATAAAATATGATGCTCTACAACTTTTATTTAAACCTTTTTTTTCTACTACTTACCGTTTTCCCAAAATTTCAAAAACAAATACTTTTTATTTTTTTTTCAAATGTTCTCGGGGGTGATTTTACAAAAAACTTTCACAGTTCGTTTTTAAATCTTTCAAAGTAACTTATATCAAAAATTCAAGTATTTACCTCAAATTCGTATTTAAAGGTCTATTTTCTTGGACTATAAGCGGACAATATGAACGTACATTTTAGGTAAACTAGACAAGCCCTTTAAGGTACCTATTTGGTTAGTTTGGACTGTGGAAAATACTGCTTTGCTTTTTTACGAGAATTTCTCGCATTTGGTCAGACCTAAGAGCACCTAAATACATGTATTTGTTAGATTTTGTTTTGGTATTTTTCATTCAGGATTTTTTGTCGATTCGCTCCACGAACTGTTTGTCCCATGTTACGAATCGCACAAGGAGCCTTTTTGAAGTTATCGATGCGCACCATAGTATCAAACGGGAAGGATATTTTTGTACTTCGACGATTGGTACTGTAGTGCGAACCACCGAAGGATTCATTTTGGCTTCCCGATTCGCGTGCCGTGGCGTGGGACGAACAGCTCGTGGGGCGAATCGACGAAATACCCTTCACTCAAGCTTCTAAAGAACAGGTCGAAGAAGGTAAACCTTCACGTAAACAAGTTGTTGTGATCGTAAGGTTAATGATTTCGATTATGCGTTTTTATTAAAAATACAAGCAAATACCATATGACTTTCGTATTCTTTAGATAGGCGAAGCTAGAAAATTGGATTATGTCCGCAAATAAAATATGGATACTAATTAATTATATTTGCATGTACTGGTTTGATGACGCCTAAGACTTAAAGTACGGGCGTTTGTATCAACACCCCTCAAAGCGAGTTGAAGTGTCTCTTACACTGATCTGTCGCCGCTCTTTAAATACATATATGCAAACTATGCTTCATTTTATTGCCAATATAAATTAACGGGCATACCATTATGCCCCTCATAAGGAAACATTAGCATACTTATTTTAGGCAATGCTAATTTATGAGGCTTTGTTTACGTTCCATGTCGCAGGAACGATAAAAACAATTTGTTCACAGAAACATTTTCCTCATCTGAAAATGATTGTCGTTATCAAGAATTAGTTCTAGATAAAGAAAAATAATGCGGGTGATAAAATTATGTATTTTTAATGATTTACAAGGTTGCTATCTGCGCAAATCATAATGTGAAATGTTTGCATGTCTATCACTCAATCACGCTAGACGACTCATCGTAATCCCGGACAGATAGTTATTTAAAAATAAAAATAAACAAACTAGTACATGCTATAGATTCTGCAGACTTAGACACACAACACAAACCCCCAGTTTTAACGTAACGGGTGTCATGCGTTTCGATGTTGGATGTTTATAAAAGTACTAAATAACTTTTGCCCAGAACAAAAGCTAGTGAAATTCAGTCTGTTACAGAGACTATCGTGATATAAATACACTATGAATAGGGAAGATGACTAAAAAATTCAGTTTAGTCCGACAGTTAGATTATAAAAAAATACAACACACGTATTTTTTATTTATTTGTCAAACAAACATTGACGAAGATACAATGCATTCCAGTTGCGCGTCATGTCACGCTTTCGTACAATTTTTACTAAATAGTGACGTCGCAAGCCCCCATCCAAAACTTTAATGCTCTTTAGCTTTGTGATTTTTTGTTAATTTGATAAAGCGAAAAATGTGTGCTAGTATTTTTGTATAATTTAACTGACTCAATAGAATTATAGTTTTTTAATACAGTCATCATCCCTATTGATATAATAAATTCTCCAGACTGACACACCAATTCCCTAGTGCCAAACTAAGCTTGTGCTTGTGATATGACTACTAGGTGAACGGATAGGCATACTTAAATATGTTTATACAAATCCATGACTCGAGTACCAATGTCCATGTTCATCACACGAAACATTTGCCCCTAGCGGGATTAGAACCCGCGACTAGGGAATGCAATCTCGTTCTCGCGAGATCTCGTTTTCGCGAGATCTCGGCGTTTTGGGCGAGATTGATCTCGGTCGAAAAAAGGGGCGAGATCTCGCGAGATTAACGAGATTGTACTGGAATATAAAACCGTCTCATTCGAAACGCGGCAGCGCGCGAACTGACAGGAACGGACCTTCGATATGCGCGGGAGGCGGCAGCCTGAGGTTGCGCTCGCGGGACGGGGTCTCGCTCAGCGTTGCCTCATGCGTGCGTGCGATTGGTCAAAAATTAATCCGAAAATAAAAAGCCGTTTAGCAGACGACTCTTTGGACATTTTGTGCTTCTTAAGGAGCTATTTTCAAAATAATTCTGAAATTGTAATACATAGTGATTTGTGATTTTAATTGAACAAATGTTTCATTTAATTGGTATATTTTGTTAATTATTAATCTGTAATTTTCGATGTTCTCAGTAGATATTGTTTGATATAATTTATTTTATTGTTATTTGATAGATAAATACGTAAAAGCGTATAAGTATACTACTTAAAATTTTATTTAAAAAATTTAGACAGTTACGTCAATCTATGTTTAATGCATAAAAAAGTCTTGAAAAAAATTGTGAAAATAAATGTTTTTATAAAACATACTTATAGTTTTTATTATTATTTTCCTCATTCATTCAAATATTGTTATTATTTGAAAAAAACAAACACAAAACTGCTAATCTCGCGAAAGATTGATTTTCATACTCTCGCGAGATCTCGCTTGAGCCCAATCTCGCGAGATTTGCATTCCCTACCCGCGACCCTCAGTTTCTTGGCCAAGGTCTGCCGACTCGACCAATGGGCCAGTCATATTACACTAACAACTGAACTAACTAGAGTGGTAATCCTTTCATCAATATAAATAAAACAAAGTCGGGTTAGTTACACCATGTATAACTCAAGAACGTCAGATTTTGATGAAATTTGGTATGGAAGTAACTGACACCCTGGATTAACATATAATCTTCTTTTTACTCGACTCCCAAAAAAGGAGGGTGTTTTTAGTTTTTTATCTGGAGAACGAGGCGGTACCAAGGTCTCCAAGATAGTTATTATTGTAATAAAAAAAACCTTAACTGAACCCATTAAAAAGCCTTTAATTTACAAAACTACCAAGATTAAATTATTTACGTTTGCACCGTCTGTATATTTGAAATTAAAAACATTATAGCAGACTAGCTTCTGCCCGCGGCTTTGCTCGCATGGTACATCAATAAATCACAGCCTATATGTTATTCAGATGTATAAGCTATATTATTGTAAAGTTTCATTAAAATCCATTTAGTAGTTTTTGCGTGAAAGAGTAACAAACATCCATCCATACTTACATACTTTCGCGTTTATAATATTAGTAGGGATAAAATGTTTAGAGTGTCAAGTAAACAATTGTCATATTTGTATGTGACAGTACGCTATTTAACTTAGTACTAGGCAAACTATCACGCCACTTCCCTAGCGGGGTAAGCAGAGAGAACAGAACGCCATATAGCACGATCCTTACACACCTCACTTGCTTCTTCAACATTCATAATCGTTTTCATACAAGCTCTACGGTTTTTATGGCTCCTAAGATAATATAATTTTCATAACGGGAAGCCAAATAGTAAATATAACAATCTGTCGGTAAACCTTACTATGAAATGTAAATTATTATGATTATTTTTGAGAAATTACATAAATCTGTCTGTTAGGTTTTCACAGCTCATTGCGCTGTGAAAAGTAACTCAGTTAAAATATAGCCTATACCACTCAGACCATGATACTAATTCTATTCACGCCCCATTCACCATAATCGCTAACTACACTCGCGAGCAACCAAATCGACTCAAGCGTTGCCTCTACATTCAAACATTGTTATAAATAAAATTATACAACATTTAAATAAAGATAATATGTCATTTGAAAGCTTGAAACTTCAGCTTTTATGAGACACTAGCTGTGCCAGCAGTGTCACCCGCGTTTATGGTTAATATTATAAAAACTATTTCCGTCATACATGATTTCTATGTAACTTTAACCATTAAGGCTGCACACGCGACGGAAGCTTAAAAAATGGAGTAACTTCTCCCGTTTTCCCAACGTTTCCCTTCACTACTCTGCTCCTATTGATTGTAGCGTGATGAAAATTATACTATAACCTGCCCAGGAGTATGAAGAATAATTGTACCAAGTTTCGTTAAAATCCGTCGAGTAGTTTTTGTTTCTATAAGGAACATACAGACAGACAGACAGACAGACAGACAGACAGACAGACAGACAGACAGACAGACAGACAAAAAAATTACTGATTGCATTTTTGGCATCCGTATCGATCACTAATCACCCCCTGATAGTTATTTTGAAAATATATTTCATGTACAGAATTGACCTCTCTACAGATTTATTAGTATAGATTACATATGTACGTACATACATAGACTGCTAAAATCGTAACGCTTCCCTTGCTCGCCATGGTCGAATAAAATCGCGATAGGTTGAAAAAGTTACATTATAGTGATTAAATTGTGTATTGTTACAAATTCATTCGCTATCAGCAGCATCTTCAATATAATCTTTTACTTTTACTTAAAAGAAAGTCCAGAATAAATATCGTTTTATGTAAATCGGTGAGGATTGTGATTGCGTATATTTGCGTAAAAAAACGAGTGACAAATTTTAATGAACCCGTTGCTAGGCAACTGTATCATCAACAAATATGAGACATTTCGTTGCTTTGTTTAAAAAGAAATTCAGTACCATTAATCGAGCATATTGCCCATAAAGGGAGATATGGATAAAACAATGTTCCGGAACACCGGTCTGATATTCGCATGACAAAATGTCAACTAGTCCAATCGAACAAAACGAAATACTCGACTATTCAACATTTTGCTAGAAACCCATCAAATCTAGTGAGCCAATTATAGAGCAGCGACTGGAACATGTTTTGGCAGAACTATTCTCAAATAAACTCAATAGCATTCCACACAAAAACACGAAACATTTGGGGATGTATTTACATAAATAATGAAAAACAAAATTAATTAAAATATATTTCGTAAATGTAACATTAAATGCATTGATTGTTGCCTAATACGTATACTAGTAAAACATATAAGTTAGCGCTTTGCAGGAAAATATAATAAATACATCGTGACTGAGTGATTTCACATATTTATATTCACTTAGTTAAAAACTCTTTGAACTTGTCAAATGGACCGGAATTTTCCCTTTGTTTTGATGCAACTATTAAAAATTCCCATCATAATTAATATAAAGCTTTAAAGCGAAGCATTGAAAATAAGCGAATATTACATTGCTTTTTTCGCATAATAAATAAATTGCCATTTACTGACAATACACGCGTCGTAAAACAAAATGTCTGCAGAAGAACTCGCCAGGCTTATGAGGTAATGAGTAGTTCTCCGTGGGAAATTAATGATGTACGCACTCATTAACACAGACAATAGATGGTTTAATTATGAGTTGAATGCATAATTATACTATTCCCGATACAGCAAAAACCTATTATTTGATTCAGTAGCTTTGTTGACAGTTTGGTTTCTAGAGAAATGCGCGATCCGGCCCCGGATTGATTTGTAGCGAAATCACACGATAAAATGTATGTGTATGATGATATTATAATATTTTCCGAGAATCCTTGTTGAATTATTTAAAACGATTTGTTTACATGAAAGTCAGAAATTAATTAGGTTTTAATTGTCCGTTCAGGGCTGTGCATAAATCAGCTCTTACATGCAAAAACTCCGCGACGAGGACTATTCAATATTATATTAGTATAGTGAACAGCAAGAAATCTAAAGCTTGTTGTAATGTACGTAATGTTGTCTATACTAATATTATGAAGAGGAAATATTTGATTGTTTCTTTGTTTGCATCGAATAGGCTCCGAAACTACTGGACCGATTTGAATAATTCTTTCACCAATGGAAAACTACTTTATCAGCGAGTAACATAGGCTATATTTTATCCCCGTATTACCACGGGAACGGGAACCACGCGAGTGAAACCGCGGGGCGGTAATTGATTTTTAAACGATTTGAAAAGTTCTTTCACCAATGGAAAGCTACTTTATCAGCTAGTAAGTAGGCTATATTTTATCCCCGTATCCCTACGGGAACGGGAAATGCAAGGGTGAAACCGCGGGGCGCTGCTATTATATATTTATATATTTGCTTATGAAACCTATACAAAAAGCCCTAGTCTTTATCTGAAATACTAATCTAACCAGATGCATTAGTTAATGTAAATATTCAGCACAATAGTCAATTAATAAGCTGTCATCTGATTAAGAAACAGATAAAATTTCATGAATTATTGAAGAGTACCTGAAGATTACCAGTCGATGTTACTCAATGAGCTTCATTAACGTGCTAGCAAAAAATGAAACACTTGTGAACTGCATCTAATACATATTTCATCTTATCTTTTAGATCATATTATATCAAGGCTGCCCCAGCAGACTTCGTAGCCCTGTTCCCGGATTTTCTATTCTTACGGATTTACCCTATTATTTTTCCTTTTAAATCTTTACCTGTGTTGAAGCGAACGGAACTAAAACATATATATTCAATCTGTTTCTGATTTAAAGCAATTCTAACGAATAGCAATTCATTCAAGAAGGTCGTGCAGGCAATGCATGAAATATTATGATTTTTTTTGCGTATTTTATACTTTACCTAGGAATTGTATAGAATGCCCAGAGATTGTATAGAATACCTATTGAAGCGCAGGCAACGTATACAATAGAGTGATAGACTAGTCTAGGTTAAGGTTTTATGTAAAAAAAAGAATTTGGTTATAATTATATACATACAATACCTAGGCAAATATTGAAATAAATAACATTTTATATTACCTGAACGCTTTAGGCATTCTATAGAATGTATAGGTATTCTTAACAATACCGGATTAAACAGATTGCCGGTTAATAAAATCCATATGAAATCGTTAAATCAATATCAATTCACTTCTAAGGAATCCTAATTAATATCACAAATATTAACATCATAATGAAAAATACTTGGATCATGAGACGGTCATTGTAGGTAGTTTGAGTGTAGGCACATATGTTATTAATAGAACATTGGAGAGAGGTAAAATGACAACCAGTTCAGACAGCCGTTCCAGAGAACAAAAGAGATGAATGAATAAACTTATTTATGTAAGCCCAAAAGATAAAACCGAACAGATGCTATTTAATGAATTTCTAACGATGATCTGATGCAGAATAATAAGGCATTATAGTATCTGACTGGCCATCTCGGCATATTTCTTATTGCAAACAAACCTGTATTGTTCCAATACTACAAGAACATATTCGAAATTCGAATGACGAATCAAATGCTTAGATAAAATTATCAAACCTGTATGTTCTACATCATATAGATCGAAACATGATCAATCGAATAGTAGAGACTGTTTATTTGCTTACACGTCTTACACCACAACCCATCATCGTGAATTTTAGCAAACACGTTGTCAGAGGACACATATATACAATCGCGCACGTATTCCCCGAAGTTAAGAGTAAAAAGGATAAAGATTACATTCAATCCCAAGATTTTTTTTCCAATTGACAGATAAATAACTTTTTGAGGGTAAGCCGGGCAAAACAATTTAATTGACTGACTTCGCATTCAAGCAAGCCGCGAGCTAAATGTAGTCAAGATGTAACGTAAAAAAACACAGAGTAAAACCACTATATGTTTTTGTAAACAGTAATAAACGCTCTGTAGTACCGCTATCCGCTTATCACTTACATTTAGTGATATCTAATTAATTTTATCATACTATGAATATCATTCCAAGTAGGACAGTGACAGAAGTCAACGGTTATCGTGTATAAATGTACTTGAATATTGTCGCATTATGCCTTACTTGTATGAAGCGCACACAGTCTAAATGCAACAAAAGAGTACCACCCACTACCCTCCACAATTCTTTTTTTTTTTTCAATATAAATTCAAATCAATATGTAATACGCGTAGGCTTGCAAAAGAACGGGCAAAATGGCTCATCTTGTCATAACAACTTGAGAGAAACGGCTTGAAATATAAAGGAGAATTAACATAATTTCACAAAGGCTTTAACCAACTTAAGGCGATTTAAAATGAACAATTTGCGGAGTGTTCCTTGAACGAGCGCGCGCTTTGTTTTCAAAACGCCCCTTCTACTTAAGAACGATACGTGGAAATCGGTCCTGTTGGTAAACACCCTCTATTCGTGAGCTACGTGATACAGTAATTTGGATGAATGTGTAACAGTAATAATACAGATTTATTGAGCAATTGACAGTTAAGTCAATACGTCTGTTGCGTCAATAACACAATACATAAACGGGTTAATCGAGTGGAGTGACTTTTGCTAGCTTGTAGTCTATTTGTGTGTAGTTTACAATATTACTAGCTGGCCCGGCGCACTTCATAACGCCCCGTTCTCGGATTTTCAATACCCCTTTTTGTTTTATTTACCGCGCAATTTTTTTATTTTTATCTTTCATAAGAACCTTCTCTTTACAATAACAAACACAACTAAGAAAGAATTAGCGAAATCGGTAAAGCCGTTCTCAAGATATAGCTTTATAAAAATAGATAACAACCTATTCTCAGACCTACCAAGTGTACATATAAAATTTCATCGAAATAGGTTAAGCTGTTTTGGAGGAGTATGGCAACTAACACGGTGACACGAAATTTATATATATATATATAAGATAAATGTGTACGTTGACGAAATGAATTGATATTCATACTATTGACTGAGATTATCGTAAACTTTGAGCACGCGTATTAAACTAACTTCACACATAGGATTTAACCTTTTCTCCCATATGCATATATATCATACATCATATCGCTCTTTGATAGTCAAGTTAGAAGCTGGTATAACAAAACAATTATTCTATACTTATTTAATACATAACTATCTATGTACATATTGTAAATTATATTATTTTATCATCTTCTTCCTAGCATTATGTCCCGTGCGGGGTAGACGGGGTCCGTTTAGACCATGATCCAGGATTAAGTTTGTCTTGTAATTACATTGAAGCGACTGCCGGTCTGAATTTCGTAACCCTAAGATAGGGGAACCAGATTTTTTTTGGGTCATGGTTACAAATCCAAAGTTGTTTGAATTTGCAGGTTTCATCACAATGTTTTCCCTCACCGCCGAGATAATGGTATAAATACGTACATAGATTTGAAAAATCCAGAGTTACGTGCTGGGGTTTGAACCTACACTCCTCGGTTATGAGGTGCATGTCCGTAACATTGAGCTACCACCGCTCATATATTATTCTATACTGTTATAATAATGTATAGTCTGGCGCCTTCTACACCTTCAGAGGAGACAAGCAGTGAGATGGCATTGTCCCATGTTGGTCTGGGACTTGGCCCATGTTGATCTGGGACAAAAAAAAAGAATGTGCCAACTGTGGTTCTTGCCTAGCATGTCGTAAAAGGCGACTAATAGTTTATGGGCATTTGGGTATGTGTTTGAGTAGGCGACGAGCTAGCCACTTGTCACTCCTTTTTTACAGCTTTTCATCCAACCCAGCCCACTGTCCGATGTTGGTCTGGGACTTAAAAAGAATATGCCAACTGTGGTTCTTGCCTAGCATGTCGTAAAAGGCGACTAATGGTATATCGGATTTTGGGTGTGTGATTGTGTAGGCGACAGGTTAGCCACTTGTCACTGCTTTTTCACAATTTTTCATCTAACCCAGCCCAGCTTTATTTTCGGCTGAACGTGGTTGAAGGGGTATGCTGCCCCTTTGACTCTGCCCACCCCTTCGGGGATCATGGGCGTGATTTTATGTTTGATTTTGACTGCCTCGTTGATCTAGTGGTAGCGTGCGCCGCTTAAGGACCAAGAGGTTCAAATCCCGGGTCCGGCCAAAAATTTGTGGCTGGGTATTTCAATATTGAAATTACTCAGTAACAGCCCGGAGTCAGGATGTTGGCGGTTTAATCACCCCCGTGCCTCGGAAAGCACTTTAAGCCGTTGGCGCCTGACCTCTTTCCGGTCATGTCGAATTGCCGTCTCACCGGACTATGAGTGTGAAGGAATAGAGAGTGCACTTATGTTTGCGCACACACTTGTGCACTATAATATCTCCTGCGCAGTTGGCTAATCCTGTTGAGATTGGCCGCCGTGACCGATATCGGTTAGGAGGACATTATTATTCTTGAGTCCCGGCGTAGTGGTGAGCTACCTATGCCTGAGTTACTGAGTTATAAAGATTCTTAAGCGAAAGATTTTCACAAAGTAACCCCTGTCTATATTAGTGAAAAGTATCGCTCAAACATGTGGCAAGGGCTTTCGAAAAAAAAAAACAGGTAAAGGAATACGATAACGCTAATGTGTTGCAACCCATCCTAGGCTAAAAAAGGTAAACAGATGGGGCTAAGGTCAGGACGAATTATGTTTTTGTGTTCTTTTTTTGTTCCTCGGTCAACAGAAACAAGAGCGAATCTTTTGGTCTCGTACTGACTAAGACAATTTACTTGTTCCACACAGATACATATTTATTTTATTATCTCTCTCTATCATCAGTAATTGGCCCTATTTATAATCATAATCATAATTTATATTTATAATCATACAAATTGTTTCACATGTTAACGAAACCTAAAACCAACCTAGTCATCATAAATTATTCTCACTGATCAATTATCTAGCTTCAAACTAAGCTTATATTGCTTGTACTATGGATACTACAAATACAAATACTAGAAAACGGTTTAATCATCTTAAACACGTTATAAGTAACGAGTACAAGTAACTTTTAGTTTCGTAAGTGGAGTTTCTAAACACTAAAGAATCGGTCTGGCAAATTGATTTTTAAAAAGTTTCAAAATAGTAAAATCTAGTAATTAGGTACATATGGCAAAAATCCGTTTGTATCACAATTCACGAAGAATCGGACGTTCATCGCTGACACATTAAGCACCTATTCCTGAACGTGACCTTATTACAAGAATAATAAATCGACAAATTGTTAAGAACCTTACTAAAACTTGCCGATATTAAGAAGACTAAATTTGGCAGATACAAAGCGAAAAGGTT